>CM031234.1:271557964-272054017 GCA_018340775.1 Taxus wallichiana var. yunnanensis
TATTCTTTATGATAATACTAACAAAGTATGGTGTAAGGTGTGAAGGTAGGAGCTTGGTCCTTTATATAGCTTTTCTATTTGGGAAATCTTGAATCCCAATGAATGTGGGATAAATGATAAAGTATATTTAGACTTGTTAAGCATGCTTAGAAGAATTAACAAGTGATTAACAACTCATAGAGTTGGAGGGTACTTTAATTAATCAACTAGGATTAATTAATAGGCTAGAATAAGATTTTTAGGCTATTTAGAGGTGATTTAGGAGGAATTTGATATGATTTGAAGCATTTGAAAGTGAGATTTAGCCAATAAAAGGGTTTATTGATTAAATACATTATTAAAAAGGCTTAATTAACTAATAATAGTTAATTAATTGATTCAAAGAGGATTATAACTAATGAAGTGTCATTAATTGGCATCTAGAATGTGATAAAGGTTAGTTAATTAATGAAGTGTCGTTAATTGACCAAAATAGAGGGAAACATTAGTTAATTAGTGGAAATCACTAATTATAACAGAAATGATGAGATAAAGGATAGTTAGTACCACTTTAGCATTAAAACTCCAGAAGTAGACTTTAGGTATCTACAGATCAAGTAAACTCAATCAAGCTCAGTAATTGTTATTTTGTATGTTTCCAAAGAGCAACACATATTTGGGTGTGGCCCCACATAATTTAACCATGTACATAAGTGTGCAAATATTTTTCTATTGGAATGTATTGTGTCATCAAATTTCAAGCTCGTAGGTAATCCAAAGAAAAGGGCCTCCTTTCTCATGAACAAAGCATGTTTTTTCACCTATAAACAATATGTTATCTACTCCATATGTTTGAATGTACTTGTCTAGAACCTTTTGCATGTTTTTTAATGTAAACCAACACAATATTCCCCTTCTTTGATCTTAATTTTTTTCTAATTTCACACTGCATTATGCACCAACAAAAACTAAATTCAACATTTTGTAGCACACAAATTTTTGAATAAAGACACTTTGTTATCTTGTATGCAAGTATGTAAACCACAATCCAATATCAAAATGTTGTTGTTAAATCCTTAACAATTTAGGGAATAATGTACTATCAAGTATTTGTAGCATGAGTATGTAAAATCTAGTTGTATGGTAAACGTTTGAAATTTAGTAATACCGGAAATCCAAATAGAAATTTTTGTACACCTAAAAGCAATAACTTCTTTCCATGTGGAACAAGATCTAAAAAACCAACCAATACACAAAAATTATTTTTCAATAAATTAAATAATAGTTTATAGTGTATGATTTTATTGATATACATTTTTTTGCCAAATCCTATTAAGGCTAGTTCTAACCATTAGATAGTAATAACTATCAATGTTTTTAAAGAATTATAAAGTCTAAGGACCTCAAAACCGAGGTCCAATTTTTTTTTACTCCTGTTGTCCACTCAAAATTCCCTGCTCTTTAGAAAGTGAATTTTCAAAATTTTGAGTTTAAGTGTCTTCTCTGTTGTACTGAAAATGTTAAAAGTCGTGGAATTGAGAAAATCTGCATTTTTGGGTCATTTTGTGTGTTTTTCGGGCCTGTCGGACATTTTTGTCCCGCGTGTCCCAAGTTCAAAAGTGCGCTGCTGTCCCCGATCGCCGATTTCCTGAAGTTTGTCTTTTTCGGGCCCGTCGGAACTTTTTGTCCCAAATGTCCCAAGTCAAATTGTGCAAGTTGTTCCATTTCCAGCCAAAACACCCGAATCACGTACTTCACACTTTCTTGTCCCAAGTGTCCCAAATACAATTTGACAAGTTGTTCCATTTTCGGCCGAAACACCCGAATCGCGTACTTCGCGCTTTCGCGTCCCAAATGTCCCAAACTCTTCCGGACCCATTGTCACCTTTTCATCCGATCCGCCGAGTCACGTGTTTCACGTCCTTTCATCCCGCATGTCCCAAAAGGCATTTGTGCATCTTTTCCCGCTTCACCCGAATCGGCCGAGCCGCGTGTTTCGCGCATTCGCGTCTCACATGTCCCAAATGAACCAAGCGCCATTCGTGCTTATTTTTTCCGCTCTACCTGAATATCATGCTTATTCAAATTGGTAGGTATGTATTAAATGTGCATTCATTGTCTTTCTCTCTCCTAATCGGCTATATAATGAGCGACCCCCCTATGCATTTTTCACATTGCTTTCATGCTATCCTTTGCTCGAACCCTTGCAATCTAAAAACCTGCGCGTGTATCCCTTTCCTCTGTAATTCCTTCCCAAGTCTAGTTTGTGTCTCTGTCCTCTGAGTTACTATCAATATGAAGATCAAATTTCAGGTACAAGAGAAAATCTCGCCACTAGAATCTGCCATTCCCAATATTGGGGACAAGAACCTCGTCATCTTGATTTCGGTGATTTTTGGGCAAGGATGGCGGATGATTCACGACAGCGGTTTGGATTTACCTGAGGTTTCCCGATCTTGCACAAAGTGCTAATCACGGTTGCTTTCATGCAGAGCTCACTTCGACCCTGATTCGAGTGAATTAACCAATGTACACGGGGAACTCATCGCCAAGTTGGATGCTGCCACCATTAGCATTGCTCTGAGGATCCCAGAGATGGATAATGCCATAGTTGTTTCCTGGGATCAAGCACAGGCCCTGTTTAATCAAGACAACGACAAATACAAGGCGCGGGTGGCGAAGTCATGGCTTAAAAACCCTAAGAAGGGAGCATCTCATCTATCCAAGACTCTCTTCCGAGCAGATTTCAATGAAGAGTTGTCAGATTTCATAATCCTACTGGCTCGGGTTATGGGCTTACCTTCTACTAACGAGTTCCATTTCTGGATGTGCCCGCTCATCTCCATGGTGTGTGAGGGAACTCAAAATATCAACTGGGCGGAGATCATCAGCATGAACTTGGCGGAGTAGCTGTCCAATGTACAACGCAAACGAAGAAGTTCTACATGACTTCGTACCTGATGTATACTCTGGCGGCATCAAGGCAATGGTTTGGTTTTTCTTACATTGATGCCCACAAGGATGATCCTGTATATGCCTACTGCCCGCAGTTCACTCTGGAGACCAACAATCGCAATTTCAGAAGAGTAAATGATGCTTTCACCATGTATGTGGTCAGGCTGCTTGAAGGTGACACTGCTAGAAGGTTTTCTGATGAAGCCATGAATCTGATATCGCACTACGGTGCTTATTTTATCCAATTCAGAAAATTCTCTTATATCAGGCTTGCTGGCTATGAGAGCACCCCTTTGAGGCTTCCCATGTTCTGCAGTGATAAGATGGCCTTGATAGAAGTATGCAGCGGTTAGAAAAATTACACAGAACCTGCAGAGACAAGAAGATTTCTGGTTTGCATTTTCCCATCTCTTTGGGAAACTACACTTGTAAAACAGCCCTGGACGCACAGAACATAGAAAGAGCCCTGGTTCCTATCACTGTTCATTTCTTCAAGCCAAGAACTTGCTTCGACTTGAAGAAGTTCATTGAACAGAACATCAAGATAATCTATCATCATAGGGTAGATACAGAAGACTACTGGGCTGACTGTGCAGATGATTTTGAAGCTAGAAGGAGGCACTATGGTAGGTTCTCTCTGCAATTGATCCAAGAACTCGGCTTGTACCAAGTTCCTGAAGGACTCCAGGATGACAATTCTGATCTATACTCATATGAGTATGACAATGTGGTTAAGCACACTCCCTTGGAGGACTTGGATTGGAACAGGAAAGAGAAAGATGATCTGGCCGAGATCCTTGCTCCAGTCTTAGTCAGGACTAAGGTCTGGTTTGACAGGAAAGTTCGAGAGCTCAGAAGGCACTCAGGAGAATCCTCTTCTAAGGATGTTTCAACACCAAGGAGGGAAGCATCGACTCCCATATCAGACACACCTGTGCAAACCCTCCTGCCTCATCAACGCAAGGACCTGCAGCTTCCACTCCTTCTTCATCCACTCAAGTGTACCAGAAGAAACTCAAAGAGGTTAAGAAGGAGCCTGTGGAAAAATATCTTCAAAGAAAGCAGGTAGAAGTGCCTTTGGGACCAGAGAACATCATTGTTCTCAGTGAAAGTGAAGAGAGTGAAATGCCAACCCCTGCAAATGCTCCTGAAGATCCAACGGATAAAGATAAGGAAGTCCAGAGCACTGAACTTCCAAGTGCTATTGATTCTTCTGCCGCAATTGTCTCAAGCACCCCACTCACATCTCAACTTGAATCAACAGCTGTGCAAACCTTGAGCGTCATGAGCTCTCTGTCTCTTGGTCCTCTTGCCCCTCCTGCTGATTCCTCTTCCTCTTTTGCGTGGGTGCAACCTTTTGTTGACAGTAGGAAGAGGAAATCTTCCTCTCGGAGCTCAGGGTCAAATTTTGATGTTGTCGCAGCCTTGTTGGGCACTACTCCTTCTCATGCCAAGAAAGCCAAAATCACCTCCAGAATAGTGTCTGATGCTCAAGGTCAGCAATTCCTGGAGATTGCTAAGCCTACAGTGGACAAATCAGAGCAGGACTTGCAGGCATCTGACTTAGAGCTCTCAAGAATTCCAATGGGAGAGTCTACTCCTGAAGGTGAGATCCACAACCTCCAGGAAACGGTCACAAGATTCATTGGGAGGGTAGAGAAAGGGTAGCAAACTATTGAGCAATTGGAGGAACAGGCCCAGATTCTCACAGGTTTCATCAAATCTCTTTTGTCTAAGGACAAAGTTTTGGACCCTACACCATTGACTACTCTTCCACCACCTGTAATTTTGAGCCAAGATGAAGTACAAAGTATCAAAGACATGCACAAGTATTATGTTTATGGCAGAGCTATGGAGGCCATGGTAGAAGATATGCTTGTTGCAGGATTGAACTTCATTGATGAAGCTTTCAAACTCCATGGAAAGGTGAACAATTTACAACAGAAGTTCTCCTCCACTATTGGGGTCATAGATAAAGAGCTCAAACTCTGGAGCAGCGAGATAGTAGACCTCTGTCTCATGGGACAGATGTGATGAGAACATTTTATTGGAAAATAAGGTTTTTGATGATGCAAAGGATAATCTGTCAAAGTCCTAGGTTTACAGTGTGGAGTGGAAGATCAAAGTCTTGGAGGAGGCTTTGGGAGAACTGAAGAATAGCTGGCAGAAGGGTGAAGCTTTCAAGACACTGGTTGTATCTGCTTTCAAAGATATACATTGTCATCTTCAGGATGAAACTTCTGGTGTGCCCTTTCCTTGCAAGAAATCAAAGCTCAATTCAGAGCTTTTGTCAAAGATAATCTATTCAAGGAAAGCTCCATCTCCAAAGAGAAAATGAAGGAGATCTACTCTCTTCAATCTGCCATTGAAGAAGCAAATAAAGATTATCATACTCATGTCGAGTTTGATAAAGAAATGGAGAAGTGTCTCGATTTTGGGGTCAGTCTACAGCCAACACGTCAGTCCCCCGTGGCAGAGACATAGCCGAGGCATTGAAGAGATTTAGGCAGCAAATTTTGAAGTCAGTGGGTCCCTCCCAGTCTTAACCACCTGTCTTCTTCTCCGTTTTCTTCTCTTCCTTTCTAATTCTTTTTCTCGAATTCATTGTAATTAGTTGAGGTATTGCGATTGGCAATCCTTAACTAATCTTTAGTTAAAAGAAGTAGTTACAAAAGAGTAACTGATTTGTAAGCTATATAATGGCCTCTCCACGCCATTTTGAAAAAGGAAGAACTTGGCTTATTTTCTAAAAGTGTAAATAGATCATAAAGAAATCAATACAGAAGGGATTTCCATTCTTTGTCTATCTGATCTCTGTTATCCCCAAGCTTTCATTTAATTTTTGTGAAGATCATTTGTCTGTGTTATGTTAAGAAACTTTGTGTTCTGGCAGATGTTATTTACGGAACTTTGTGTCTTTAAATTCCATCTTATTTATATGATGCAAATGATCTTGTTTCAATTCACTATAACTTCACATACATAAAGAATTACTCTGTTATCTATAATTCTGTATGTTGCCTTTCTGCTCATTCTCGTACTCTCATTCCTCAGTCCTTTTGTAATTGATGATCTTTATAGAAAACACTTTCGTAATATCCAAGTTCAACCAGAAAATCATGTTTTGTATATTTGTAAATAGGTTCGTTTCTGAATAAGGGAACCTCTCCCATTAAAGAGGAGGGACTTCTTGTCCCCTGACTGTTGCTCTTTGTAAAGTCCTATTTAACGACCAACAACTCCCAATATTCCCATTACTTAATTGATATGTTGATTTCACACATAATCAAATCATACAATTATACAAACAAATCATATGTGCTAAACACATCGATAAAAATAAACTTTGAGTGCAAAGAACATTTCATTATTTTCAATACCTCAGTACAATCTTATAAGTTTACATATAATGGAAAAGATCCTCATAAGATTATATAATATTATGATTATTTCAAAAGTACAATCAAGTACAATTTATTCCATAACTGAAATATAAAAGTAACTAATCAAGATTTGAAATCAGCTTGAGTCCCTTCAAATTATTTCATTGCCCTTATCTCTAGAATGACCTGTATTTTCCACAAAGGGTCACTCAAGCTGAACTATTAAGGATTTACATTTTCATATATGTAGTATTCTTCAAATGATTATTTTTCAGAATATACAGTCATACATCAACATACTAATTCATTCATTATTATAATAATGATTTCAAAAAGCATGTATACATGCATGAACTATCCAAGTTCAGAATATCTTTCAAGAGTGGTGTCTTTAACCATCTTACATGAAAATGCATAAAACTTATCTCACGTAAGGCTGATTACATAATGTATTTCATAATATTATTTCATGCCAAATAAAATTAGCATATAAACTGTTTGAATAAATGTCACATATAGGCTCCATATAAAAAGGAGAAGGCATGATAAGCAATTTTCAAAGCATCAACATGAAATTCACTTTACAATTATCACAATGAACATTATGCCAAATCAGATCAGCAACATAACATAATTTCCAAGAGGCACAAAAGATCCTTTTTTTACCCAAGGATGCATGTCAACCGTATTATTAAATGGTATAATATAAACCTCCAATATAATCCAAAGAATTCATGCCAACAATATGGAAAAATTCCTTACAATGAACTTCACATATAGTCCAATGAATGCATGCTAACATCATGACCGAATACCATAAAAAAATATCTTCACATAAAGTCCAAAGAGTGCATTCCAGCAGCATGAAAAAATGTCATACAAATAACTTCACATAAATTTCAACAAATTCATTCCACTAGCATGATATAATGCCATAAAATAACTTCTCATAAATTCCAATGAATTCATTGCATAGCATGATAGTATGCCATAAAATAACTTCACTTACATTCCAAAGAATTTATTTCAACAACATGATAAAATGCCATAATCCAGACTCATGTATTTATGTAAATAAAATATTACATAACTACTGTTTGACGTAATATCACAACACATCATTCTTTAAATATTCCAGCCAAATGATTTCACACTAATCATTTGACAAAATTTCATAGCACAACATTCTTTCAAAATGCTATGCAAATGATTGCACACTAACCATTTATCAAAATGCAACGTACTAGCAGAAAAATTGCAGCAAAGAAAACAACAATCTAACAACAATCTGGAGCATAGAAATCACCCCAAAGCACCGTGCTTTGTTAGCTAATGTTGCAGCAAAACAACACAACAAATAACAACTAAACGCAACAAGGAAATAACTAATATTGAGCGCTATAACAACCAACGCTGCAGCAACAAATGCAACAATAATTTAATAAAAAAATAACACTTCTAGTAGCTGTTACAACATCAATAAATCAATAAAGAAAACAACACTTCTAACAACCATTACAACAACAAATAACACAACTTATAATAGCTGAAGAAAACCAACAAATCAACAAAAATGTAGCATTCTAACATTTAAAAATGCAGCTTGGAGATCAGTCCAAAACCCATAGCAAAAATGTCAAAAAATCTTCTCTCAACACCCAAGTGAATAACCTCATTAATTTCAGATATCAAGTAAGGAGTTAAAATGAAATCTCTGGCTCTCATACTTGAGAGATCTGAAATCTATAATGCCCATAATAAAATAAACACATTTTCCAAATACCCATAAAGGATTGATTCGAAAATATTAATACCCACAATAGATAATCCATATTTCTCATTACCCAAAAGAGGAATAAAACTGAATATGCATTTATTTGTAAAATATTGCATAGATAAAAACAAGAAACCCTTGCTTGAAAGATTTGAGATGAAGAAGATCAAAAACCCTCTGTGCTTTTCCTCTTTCCTTCTCTATTTTCTTCCTCAAGCTTCTTAGCTCCACATTGTACAAAATAAAACCCCAAAACCTTATTTATTTTTCTAAAAATTTCTCCCCAACATTTTTGCAATAAAGAATGGCAAGATCCCAAAATACAAGCCCAAAATAAGCTCCGATGGCCCTAAAACTTCTAGCAAATCATCCATATTTTTTTAACATGGTCTCCCCCTCTACTTCCTTTTCTCTTCACACCATGCTAAATAATAAAAATAAAAACCTAACTCTCCTTTATTCCATGGATTCCAAAATCCATTTAAATATAATTAAACTCCAAAAATATGCCACCACTTAGCTTTAGGCTAAGTTTATTTTTATATTTATTATTTATTTAAAAATAAATAAAACTATGTGCCACATTCCACAAGGAATAGTTAACACATAAGTTAATGCCAAAATAACTCATAAGTCGAATTCCATAAAATATCATTATAATTAAGCATCATTTAAATGGCGAGCTCATTAATCAAGAAAGTCAAAATGCCAGACATTTATTATGGTTGAGTCAAAAACATCTAGATAATCTTTTGACAATCGGTTATGTTACTAATATACCATCATAAGTTAGGCTTAGGTTAGATCACGTAACCTATATCTTAGGTTAGTTAGGCTAGCAACTGATATTAAACAATATCACACCGAAAGCTACCAAAACATTGTCACCAAATCAAAAGGGTGAGTGCTAACTCACGGAAGAGTGGGCACTTGTGCATATACTCGAATGTGTATGCACACAACTATGCTAGCTTATATACATAAGTATATATGCTCGCATACCTATGATCATACCCATATGGGTATATGGACGAATGTCCATTCCTTCATGCTTTATACTCATACCTTTGATGAATGACTAATGAAAACAAAAAAGAAGCAACCAAACAAATTTATTAATAATACTGAGTTCCAAAAGTCAAGATGTTACATATAGTAATAAGATCATATGGAAAATGGTTAAAAGAACAACAAAGTTGTAATAAACACAATTTTTATATTGATTTATTCAATTTTTATCTAAAATAGACTACATTTCCTTACATCTTCTACATCCCCTATCAAGGCTAGTTTTGTAAACAAAGTTGACATAAGCCATTTACCACTTTTAAATTATTTGTCAGAAGAAACCTTTAAAGGCACCACAAAATTAGATTCAGGAACTCTGATGATTACAATGACTAAAATAATAGTTTCACAATTATAAGGAAATTTTTGTGTTTTCCAAATCATTTCCAAAATGTTAATAACTATTTCCCCTTTTTTTCACAGTGCTCAACACCCCAAAAACAATGGATGAACCTCCACTTTAATTTTTGTAGTAGTTTCTTGCAATTTTTATACATTGACATCTTTACCAAATGCATGCCAAAATGTTATTTGAAATTGTGAAGATGCAAATCATTAGAAAATGGAAAATAGATCCTCTTGGTTGAATGTGCTCATTATTTAATTGAAATGTATTTGAGTTCTTAGAAGTTTTCTTTTGATTGAACAATCCTTATAGTTTAAGAATAAGAAAAAATTTCTTTGGAGGAACTATAAAAAAATAATATTAATACTTATTTATTACATTATATTTATTTAGAATACAATAAGAGTATTTCACCATATATTTTTACCTATATCTTTACATATTTCTATAGATTGTAGATTTTCTCCAGTTGTATCTTCACATAAGAATTGTAATTGAAACATGTTTAACAAATTGATTCCAACCAACATAAAAAAGTAATACATTTTTTTATTAATTCATAAATAGTACTTGATATATGTTTGTGAGTCAACTATCATAATTGATGGTGTAGGGTTTGATATAGCTTCAGTATTAATCACCATCAGTTCCATGTTCTATTGGGGAACATATTGTTGGTTGGATGAAATCATGTTATGGTAAGGAATAATACCCACCTCTAATTGATTAACCTCATGGATTACACTTTTATCTCCACTGAGATATGTTTATAGTGGCTCAATAGTTTCTGTCATAGAACATAGATACTTAGATTGTAAATTAAAAATTGTAAAAATGAACAATTGTTTATTCTCAATTAAATAAAGGAGGTTTCAAAATTATTGAAAACGCACATCTTCCCATTGAGAGAATATTTGGAATGAGTCCACTTATTTAATATAGAGTAAAAATGTAATATCTACTTTTCCCACATATTTAATGTATAAGAACGAGCATGTCCATTCTAAAAATTATCAATATAAAATATAGAGAATGTATAGTGGTTAAAGTTTTATGTTTTTTATATATGTTTTCCTTTATGAGAAAGGTCGAATGAGCATATGTCCATTCTCATACATTTAATATAGAGGAAACATAGAGGTTAATTTTTATACCAAGAGGTGTTCCTACAAAGTGGCAAGTAAGGAGTGTAATGACATGCATCAATTTAAAAACTCTTAATTTTCTCGACAAATAATTGATGGTTAAAAATATATTTTTAATTTCACCTCAATGTTTAGTACATAGAATTACTATTTTTGTTAGTTGCTAAGTTATTGTACACGAGAGTTGTTTCTTTCCAACTTTAACTTAATAAAATGAAATAACAAAAAAATGACCTTGAAAGACGTTTGGCTTTATCGATACCCACGATGATGAATGTTGATGTTTTTGGTTGATTCGACATACAAAGATTTGAACGGGCACATAACTCGCTTCCTTCTAACGAAACAGTCACCTAAAATGCATTGACACTAAGAAAAATATAGGATTAGATAGATATATGGTGGATTGCCTAGAAAAGGCCAGTCCCTAAAATTCAATGGAATTCCTTGCAAGGATGTCAATCCACGTTCAAGAAATCAATCTGATAGTGATAAGATAAAATGATAAAATAGATGATATAAAAAGATGCAAAGGCAAAGGGTTGATGCGATCCATGGCTATATGTTAGTTTGATGGTGGTACCTGATCTAAAGGGATTTTAGGGATCAAAAGATGACACAAAGAAGAAAATATGTAGATAGCTATGTACTCACAAAGGTAAGCAAGATGATATATTTGATTGAGATAACTGATAGAGTGTTAAAGATGGCTCAAAGGAGCTTGATGTGACCGACCAAACACTTACAAAGGTAGATTGGTAATAAGTGATGGGATCTGGATGTCCAAAAGCAAGCTTAGGGGTCAAAATACTTTTTAGACAAGAATCACCAATGATTATGGTGGATCATCAACAATTATGGTGGATAGTCGGCAATCTTGGTGGATCGTCAATGATCCTATCAACAATCCTAGGGAATCATCGGTGATCCTCGTGAATCATAAACGATCACTGTGAAAATGTACATGCCAAAAATGGACGGAGATTGAGCTCAAAAGGGATGCTAAAAAGGTTGATTTAAGCCTAGATATGATGCATAAATACAATGATTCACTGAAAGAAGATACATACCTTGGATATGTTAATAAATGATGATAAGAGGATGATTTTACCTAAGAAAGGAGGATTGTAGATGGAAGAACATTGTTGAGTTGATTTCTGGATGTTTGGAAGGCTGATGAAGAGATTATTGATGTCTTGAATGTTTCTATGATGATCTCTAACTCTGTGATAGGGCTATGATACAAATAAGATGCAATGTGAGGTCTATAAGAGTGATAAACCTAGAATAGACTTAAGAAACCTCAATCTAACCTTGAATGGAGGTTTGAAGCTCGTTTATATAGGATTGCTAACAACCACGGAGAATCGTTAGCGATTCGGGTTTTACGATGAAAATTTGAAACTACTTCACAAATCGAGGGTTTTTTTGTTTTGATGAAGGATAGATGTTGGAAAAAGGTTATGTGGGTTAGGGAGGTTGTTAAATGGTTGAGAAGCTATTTGATTTTGTTTTTTTAATTTGATTTTGGTTTGTAAGTGGTTTGAGTGGTTTAGGAGAGGATAAAATAGGATTTTACAGTTGTAGAATGATATTTACGGGGAGTAAATATAATGGGGAGAAATAAGAATTAGGATAAGGATTCAATAATATGATAGTGATGTGATAATGAAGGGGTTCTAACAGATATGGACACGGGGATTAGCGGTGATAATTTTAGGTGTCTATATTTGCCCCCTTTTTAGTGGTTTTAGATAAGCCACAAGACAAAAATGAGATGTGATAGATAAGGATATGAAATATGTATAATTATATGATGAGGTGCTCCCCCTCAAACTAGGGATTGATGACCTAAAAGGGAATCAATCATGAGTTTGAAAGAGATAGATGGATGAAAGATGAAAGGATGGGAAGATGAGAGATGAGAAATAATGCCCATGGACTAGGTATAGAGACATGACTGGGCACCTTCATAAAATAAGGTGATAGTGAAACCAACGGGCTCTTGTCTTATAAACGTATGAATTAACAATGTTAAGGGAAAATAAAAAGGATGTTTTGATGAGGTCAAAGGACCAAAAATTAATGTTTCGAAAAAATTGGGATTACGAAACTAGGAAGTGAAGTGATATGGGAGACAAAGGGTTCGTGTCCTATAGACATGAATTTAATGACTACAAGATGATGGTTTGACAAGGTCAAAGGACCAAATTTGATGTTGACACAAAGGTGGGATTACAAGGCTAGGAATTCAAGTGATACGAGAACCAAAGGGTTCGTGTCCTATAGACATATAATTTTAACAACAAAAATATGATGGTTTGATGAGGTCAAAGGACCAAAATTGATGCTGCCACAAAAGTGGACTTATGAGGATTAGATGGGGGTCCTAATGCTGGTCAGCGGAGTAGTGATGGAGGAGGAAACAAGTTGAAATACATCAAATTTACTAAGTATATGTGAAATTTTTGACACAATGATGTAATGCTGAGATGTGCTCAAGATTGTGTGGATATTGCAGATGTTGATATGATGATAGATGTATTAATATATGTCAATGTGGTAGGGTTGAAAACTGTTAAAGTTATGTTTTAGATATGATGTGCTATTTGATATTAATATTAAAGTGATTTTAATGTTTGTCAAAATGTGTCTTAACCATGGTTAAGAATAAAATGCGGAATGATTGCTTTATACTAGATTTGATACATATGTGATGGGAATAGATATGGTGAAGGCACTTACACTCTTTGGCCTTATAACAAATGTTAACACATGACTAACAATGGGTAGTCACATATAGGATCTAGGATAAATATGGAAGTGAAATCTACACCTTCTTAGAACATGGGAAGGGTAAACATATGTAGGATGTGCGGGAGAGAAAGTTATCCTATTAGCGGTTTCATAGAGAGATGCCCCAACTATTCATATTTTATTTTTGATGCAAACTGATCAATGTGAGAATTTTTATTTGATAGGAAACCTGATCGATGTGGGAAGATTTTTGAGGATGCTTTTGGTATTTTAAATTTTGAAGGTTGATTGATGCGGGAATCCTTTTTACATGGGTAGCCATCCTTTGAGGGAGTGGTCTACAAATTTTGACATTGCTTTAAATTTGGAGAGATATTTGTCCTTCGAGGGATCAGTCTATAATTCTAACAAGTTTGTCCTTCAAGTGATTATTCTACTTTTATTTTTGATAATATGATATAGATATTTGAATAGCTTTCCTTCAAGGGACTAGTATATTAATTTTTATAAGATACATCCATAAATATTTTTAACTTCTTTTGAGCTAAGGGCAAACCCTACTAGACCATTTCGAGGAGGGGATGAGATATGTACAAAAAATACACATGTATGAAAGACATTTATTTGGTTGGTATACAGGGTGGATGAATGTAACGATTGTGAGGTTCCTGCTAAGGAGGAACTTTTCCATATGAAAGATGTGATGAACAAAGTTGTGGTGCTCATCTTTAAGGATTTTAAGGATAGTGACGAAAGACCACATGCTTTCAAATCATTACGATGATAAGATGACTAGTTGATGATGAAATAAGACCTTTGATGTAACTAATATTATGACAATCAATATGTTAAGAGTAGAAAGGCTACAAGTGCAAGGCATTCAGAGGTTACTTTTTAGGCATACCATCAAGGGAGGCTAGATGATACACTTTTAACTCATGCTTGTGAGTGACGACATATGGACCAATCTAGTAATGGACAAAATTTTCATGTTTACTCTTTATATGGATTGGATTGAGAGGATAGGATTAGTGAAGGTTCACTAGGGGGAGGTGTGCAAGGTAATATTTTCAAAGTCTTAGTAGAGAGGAGACCCCCTAGCATGATGTTGTGGCTAGAGCTATTATGTGTTGAAGGGAGCGATGCCTTTTAAATTAGGATGATGAAAGTTTCGATGTTGATTGATTGAGTATATGGTAAATAAAGGAGGATGCAAAACCTTTGGAAAAGGAGACGTTAAAATTATGGATGAGTTATAAGAGGATGATTTATGAGGAGGGGTAGATGAAGAAGTTTTGGTTTTCCTTTTCTTCATGTATACTGATTTCTAATTTTCTTGGTGGATGAACCGTATTGATTTGAGACTAGGGATCTTGAATAGAAGGTGATGGGAAGACATATGAGAAAGGTTTGTTGATATTTTATTGAGGGTGAATACTTGGTATTAAAGATGTTGGTGAGGACATTGTAAGTGACTTGGGTTTAGATATTAAAAAATATCGAGGGACCTTCAATGGAAGGTGTTGTAGAGATGTCTGTTAAAGGTTTGATAATACAAGATTAAGAATAACCCCTTTTCTCACATATGTCATTAAGGAAACTAATGAGGGTTGAGGTGTAGAAGATATCAATGATGACTTAAGATGTTCTTCTTATGGGAGAAGATCATTGATGAGTAAGATTCACTAGATTATGCCCTTAAGCACTTTACAACTCTTCGTTGTATGACCTTGCATCAATGATAAGAACATACTTTATCTTGGTCATACCATGTAGGTTTTCAAGTATGTGGATTGGGTGTTTTGAGAGGTGGTAATGTGATAAGAGAATCCTACATGATCCTTTTGAGGATTTAAATGTAAGTACTTTTTGGGGTATTTATATTAATGGATTTTGATTTTGATTTTGATTGATGAGAACACCAGGTAAAGACGTGTATTATTTTTTGATGTGGGTTGATGTGTGGATGTCGTGCGGTGTTGGAACATCATATGAATATTTTGATATTGATAAGAAAGATGATACAATCTATGGATGGGATAGGATGTGGGATTGGTAAAATTGGATGATGGATGAGGTCCCTAGATAGATGAGGAGAGAAAATTTATTGATGAGATAGGGTTTGACTGTGTGATATGATATCGAGATAAAGGATGGGGTCCTAAAATTAATGATGAGGATGGAACTATAGATGTGGTATTTTTAGATTGTGACAAAGGATGATGTCCTAGAATGCATAGAAATGGTGATACCTAGATGATGTCCATTTTGGTTTCGTAATTTTTGCTTTAGGTAAAGGAGATGGTCTTATGACATATGATGAGGATGAGGTTGTGGATGTTGATGCAACCTAAAATTTACTATCTAAAACCCAACAAAACCCAGGGCATGCTTTGGCACATCACCCATCCCAAGCTAAGTGCTCACCTAAAGTGTGCAAAGGTACCAAGTCCCTCTTTAGAGTTGCTTGTGCAGGATGTTAGTGTGATGAAGATAGAGCATATACGAACCATAACAAAGTATAACATTCCATAGAGCATATTGCATATCTAGATCTTAGAGAATCTTAAATTAAACGATAACCATAATAAGATTAACCATGCAAAAACTTGTTACAGTCATGTTTAACACCATTATCCATCCAATACACTCCATTAAATTAACATAGTAAAACATAAAAGCTTCTTACATTACAAAATATTACCATAAGTTATGCGCACATCAGATCCAGTAGCATAACTCTACAATAATTATATGTCTCTAAACTACACAATTTAATACTTATTTATAGGGGTGGGGACTTTCCCTTCACTACCTACGCACTTCCCAAAATAGGTTGCATGCTAATAATATCCATGTGCCTTTACAATAACACACACACATGCAAGTGCGCTAATAATAGACATCCTACAGTTAATTGGAAGTAGTAATCCTATTATTATCTCAAACTCCTGTATGGTGCTTATTAAATGATTGTTCCAAAAATAGCATTTGTGTGTCATGAAAGTCTCCATCCCGATGTGTGCTCCACACATTACCTTCCAAAAATAGCCTGCATCCATGAAAATGGCTAAGTCCTGAATCAACTTGTCTTGGTGCGTGTTTCCTTTCCTATCCTTCTCGTGCCTTCAAATGTGCCTTGTTCCCACATGTGAATCTTATGTGTGCCTACTCCTTAGAACAATATGTCTGCTCAACATTACCCCACACTAAAGTACATTTACATCCTAATAATGGGGTTTCTTTCGATGTTCCCAAAGAATAAAGAATAAGAATTGAAAGAATATAATGAATCACTGTACAAAAGAGTAGACATCTACTCTGCAACACTATCCTCTTTAATTGGGATGATCAAATCTAGATATGTTGTTTTAATCTTAGCCTCCAACATCTATCATTCATCCAACACGGTCCTTGTCTTCTCTCGGAATTCCTATGGCAATGGATTCTAATTCATCATGTGTAATCTTCTCCTTTTCATTCTGCAATACTTGGATTACATTAGCCATAATAGTCATCATCCCCTCTAGAAGATCCATCTTCTACACTATGTGCTTCCCAATCTCATATATTCTCTCCTTATGGGGTCCTAAGCTACTACAAGGGCTTTTAAATTTTGTTTTACAAGTTACAATATTTGTGCGTGCCCTAAATTCTCATCCTTCATTGCTACCATGACTGCATTATCCTCCACCAGAGTTTTGGTCTTGATTACTCTCTCTGTGCTGAAAATATTTAAAGCTTGGGCAGCTTTCTTCGATTCATCCTTCGAGTTTGGAGCAACACCTAATAGTTTGAAATTTTCCTAATCATGGAGGCCCTTTCTCTCTCTCTCGATTTTTGTTCGTGGTCCTTTGGCTCGTCATTCAAATTGGCCCATATTCTAGCACCAAATCAACCAATGTACGTACATAATGTATAGCCAAAGGAAACTTCTCGGGTACCTTATACTCAAGATGAGGCCTTTGCATTCATAATGTAGTCACAAATTTCCTCTACCATGCTTATGAAGGCCTCATCATTCTTCTTCTGTGCTAGGTCCTTTTCCACTTTTAAATGCATTATTTTTGCATTTTTCCTTATTATCTTCAAGTAGCGTTCTATAGTGGAATATTTATCAACATTTCTCAACACCACCTCTGCAGATACCTTCACCAAAGCATTACTTACCTATTTATCAAACATTAAAGTACACTTAAATTTCATGTGTATGCTTTAGGGTGCCTTATTCAATCTCCTTAATAGACAAGATTCCTCATAGACGCCGAAATATTGCTCATCCATATGGTTCTCGCATGGACCATGATAATTATTTCCTTGTTCATGTGGTGGCCATGTCTGGATCCATCAACTCCCATCCATATAATTCCTTAAGGCCTACTATGCTTTGAAACTAGGTGCGGATGATTTTTCTTATGTCCTTAGCGTAGCCCATACTTGGCACAACATATTCTTCACTAGTTATATTCATTCTTGGCCCCTTAGGAACCTGAGTGCCAAGGTTTGGAGTTGATCCTTCTCCTTCCTGAGTAGTAACATGAGTGTTAGGTTTTTCTTGCTCTATTTCTTCTTCCTCTTTCAACCATTCCTCTTCATCCTTCATTTCTTCATCCCAGGATCCTCCATATCTTCTCGGTTGTCTTGGGGTCCCTAACATGCTCTCCTCATAATCCGCTTCCTCATCCAACTTCACCTTTCTCATTCTCTTCTTCTCAAGTGCCTATTTCTAAGGAGAGAGTCTATGTGATCTTATTACCGATTGTGGTGTTCATGTTCTTTGGGTTCTAGTTCTTTTGAATACATTCTTAAACCGAAGCTCTTCAAGGACTTCATTCATGTCCACATCCTCTTCTTCATCTTGCACTGTGGTGTAGAATATGCGCACTCACTTTCCACTTTTTATGTGGTTGCCTCCACCTCTATGATCCAAGCCCCCAATATCTTCTTATTCCTCTTCCTCCTCATCGATCTATAATGCCACATCATGCTTTGATCCGCACATTCTCCATTGTGTGATTTCCTTAGACGGCTGTTGTCGACACTAAAATTTTCCTCCATAATTTCTATTTCCTTAATGTATGTATTAGGAATAGGATGTTGTTAAGTGTAATTAGTAGTAGCGTCCGATAGAAGATAACGGCGCCACAATGACGGTGCCGCCAATAATGTGGAGTACGGTAATGACCAAAGTACAATAGGAATGTTGTAAAAAGTAAATATTTGTCGTAAGTGGTCCGGTAATGTTAAAATGTCAAAGTTTGGGTAATTAGAGAAGTAGGGTCTACATGATTAGGAATTAGAAATATTATATTGGTAATAAAGATAAGGAGTGAGGTCATAAATATTTTTGTATTTTATTTGTAAAAAGTCTAAAAATGTGGAACCCATGTAAAATGATAAGGTTTATCTTATCTTCACGTATAAGCCTACATGTATAGATAAGAGTTAAGGTATGGAATATGATTCGTCAGAGTGGATTTCTTATCCTATCTTAGAGATAAGATGGATAAGCCTAGAAGTTATATAAATAGAGAGGCTACCCCCCTCATTTAGGATAGAAAGAAGTAGTGAGAAATATTGTAGGAAGTGTGCAAAGGAAGCCATCAAGAGGTGTAATTGTAAAGTTTCTCCCATAGTCTTGTTGAAGTATCTCATGGGTGAGATTGTAACAGTTTCATGTTAATATTATAATTTATTTTGATATTTTAGATTTGTCGTCATTCTGTCTTATCATAGTCAATGGTATTCTTGTGTTCGATTGTTGTTTTGTTTCCGATTATGTCCACCAAACTAAAGGTCAGGCATTAGTAAATAATCATAGCCCGAGGAGTTCCCTTGAAGAATTATCATAGTCTTGGATTGGTGATGACATTTTGGTTCCGTTGCAGGACCATTCCTCGTTGGTGGATTTTCCGGAGATATTCCCACTTGGTCAAAAATCAATTGAGGGTAACCTTGTTTTTACTGTGCATAGTAGTTACCATGGTAAAGTCATTTTTACCATGAATAGTAGTTTACCATGTTAAAGTCATTTTTGCCATGAATAGTAGTTACCCAGTAAAGTCCTTTTCTTTGGGAATAGTAATTACCACAAGAAAGTCACTTTTTATCGTGAATAGTATTTACCGCAGTAACTTCACTTTTTACCATGAATAGTGTTTACCACAGTAAAATCAGTTTTTACCGCAGTAAGTCAGATTTTACCATAGTTTACCGTGGTCATTTCTATAGTGATTCCAATTATTTGTGCACATAAGTCTTATTAATTGTACTTGTGGGTTGGTATTTCACGGTGGTTACTTTTGAAAATGGGAAAGATTCCTGTTTTTTCAGCTCAATCTAATGAAGATGCTTCTTTCATTCAAGAGTTTAAGCGATCTTGTATTTGTAATGGCCTCATAAGAAGGGAACAATGGACTGAATTTTTCCTACCTTTTTGGATGGTTCAAAGACTTAGGTGGTTTGAAACACTAGGTGATAATGTGAAAAATTCATGGGATTTATTAACTGAAAGTTTTCTTGAAGAATTTGGTGAACAACAGAAATATGCGATCTCGATGATCGAGATCACAAAGCTATCCCAAGGAGAGAAGGAGAAGATAAGGGATTATCATGCTCGTGTTCTAGAGCTAAGGAGGAAGCTCGATGCCCAGATCCGGAAGGAAGGACTAGCGGATGGGTTGATGAATGGCGTGGATAATCTCCTCTGTAAGCACTTCATTCTTGGGATGAAGCCGATATCGACAACGAGTGAAGTATGACCGCCCAGCTACCATTGAACAAGCAAAGGAGATTGCAAGAAGGCAAGAAGAAAGCATGGAAGAGGAGCCCAAAGAAATTGTTGCTAAAGTAGAGCCTACACCAGCACCTTTGGTCCTGAATCCACAACCACTCCCGGTGAGCACAAATATTTCTCCTAGTACATCTACTGAGTATGAAGATCTGCTCAAAAATATGGGTCAGTTAACTATTAATCTTCTTCAAGGAAAGGAATTTAGTTCTCAGGGAGGAGATAGAGGTCCAAAAAGAAATATTTCTGAAGTTGTTTGTTATGGTTGTTATAAAAGGGTCATTGTAAGTATAATTGTCTAGATAGAGCTTCTACATCCGTACAAGAGATAATGATAAAGGAAAAGCACTGTGAATTCTCTTGATGTAGTAGATAAGAGTAGAAATAATGAAGTAGATGTGTTTGTAACAAAAAGAAAGAAAGAAAAAGATAATCAAGATGGAACTGATCCTAAGAAGATGAAAGGAGAAACTAGTAAGAAACATAGGAGAAGAAAGTTGGGTGTGCAGGATTTTCTGATTTCACAGGGGCAAGGACCATACTCCATCTTGGAAGATCTGTCCAAAAGGCTTGCAAATATTACATATGGTCAACTCTTGGCTATGTCTTCTGAGAAGAGGCGGGAGTTGCGAGGTGGACTCAATGCTCGAAGAAGGAAGGAGGTTGAGGTCCCTGTTTTGGAGGCAGAGGCAGATCCCTATGCTCCACAAGCTGAGGTATTATGTAATGGTATTTCAATTCATGATGTCTTAGTTGATGGAGGTGCTGCAGTTAATGTAATGACCGAGTCTGTAATGAATATGTTGGGTTTAAAAATTGATCACCCTTCAACACTTATGTTAAGGTCATTAAATAAAGGAAAAACTAAACCAAAAGGTGTAGTTTCAAATGTGGCAATATCTATGTATGGGTGTTGTATGTGTGGTAGACTTTCAGGTGATGAAAAATGGTACTGCATTGCACTCCAATGCTTTCTTTGGGAAGACCATGGCTAAGGAGAGTTCATGCAAGAAACTACCGGAATGAAGGTTTCATGACACTTGGACGTGGTAGAGAGAGGGTGAAGATAAATGTGGTCCCTCGACATCATAAGGCGAACTCGTGGATTCAAGTGATGAAACCGATGATTGGACATCCTCTGATTACTCTAGTACCGGTGAAGTGGACACCAAGATGAAGAAAGTGAGGTTGATGTTTCAGTCATGGATATCCTGCCGCCACCACACCAACTCATGACCCCATAAAATTATCTGAAGAAGAAGTTGATGATCGTCTCCAACAAATAAAGATTGGTGATGTTGTGATGGAGAGTGAGAAGGAATCCTACCTCCAGCTCTTTCGAAGGTACATACACCTATTCACTTTTGATTACAAGGAACTCCGTCAAGTAAGTTGGGTAGAACATTGTATTGAGCTGGTAGATGGTGCTAAGCCCATAAAGCAAATGCCATATAGAATGAATCCTAATTTTTCCAAGACTATAAAAGAAGAAATAGATAAGTTGCTTGATGCAGGATTCATATTTGCTGTGGAGAATTCAGAATGGGTTTCTCCCATTGTGATCTCAATAAAAAGAATGGGAAGCTACGCATTTGTGTTGATTACAGGAAGCTCAATAAGGCAACAAAGAAGGATCATTACCCTCTTCCATTTTCAGATCAGATCTTGGACGAAGTAGCTGGCCAGGAGTGTTATAGTTTTGCTGATGGATATAGCGGCTACAACCAAGTTCGTATAGCAGAGAAAGATCAGCTAAAGACCACGTTCACCACTCCTTGGGGAACATTTGCTTATAGAGTTATGCCTTTTGGGTTGTGTAATGCTCCAGCAACATTCCAGCGTTTGATGAATAGGGTGTTCGAACCCTACATTGGGACCTTCATCAGAGTATTTCTGGATGATTTTTGCATCTATGGGAGCAAGTTGGACCACCTGCACTAGATGGAGACAACATTTCAAAGGTTAGATGAAGCACAAGCCTCACTAAACCCTACAAAGTGTGTCTTTGGATGTTCTAAAGGTGTTTTTTTAGGGCATGTTGTATCCAGAGATGGTATTGGTACTGATCCTGATAAAGTTTCAAAAATCAAAGATTTACCATTTCCTATGAATAGAAGTAAGTTGAGATCATTTTTAGGCCATGTGGGTTACTATAGAAGGTTCATCAAGAATTTCTCAAAGATTGCACAGCCACTAACCCAGTTCTTGAAGAAGGATGTTGCTTATGAACCAGGAAACAAGGCGCATGAAGCTTTTGGACAACTGAAGGAAGCCCTGGTGTCTTCACCTGTTTTGAAGAATCCAAATTGGAGCAAGCCATTCATTGTGTACACTGATGCCTCAGATGCAGCACTAGGAAGTACTTTGAGCCAAAAGGATGAAAATGGGAATGAACATCCAATTTACTTTGGGATCAGACAAATGAGCAAAGTCTTTGAGGTAAACTATACTCAGAATCAAAAAGAGGCTCTAGCTATCATTTTTGCTTGTAAAGAAATTTAGAAATTACTTGCTAGGGCAGAAATTTATAGTTGTAACAGATCATCGAGCTCAAATATATTGTCAATAAACCTAACCCATCGGTAGGATAGCAAGATGGATAATTTTGCTACAAGAATTTGAATTTGATATTATAGATAGGCCAGAAAGAAGCATGTCAATGCGGATGCACTCTCTCGAGCCTATGATGGTTTAGGATCATCTTGTGATGATGATGATTTTCCCGATGCAGCATTGTTATCCCTTGACACAATCCCTAGTGAATACATAGATATTTGGAATTATCTGAATGAATTCAAGTTTCCTGATGGTGCCAATGCAAAGACTAAGAGAAAGATTACTCAAGCCGTCTGCCTATATTCTATTCTGCATGGAGCATTATTTTGAATAGGACCTGATGGACAGTACAAGAGGGCAATTGGACGTGATCAAGGAAAGGAGCTGCTAGAAGAATTCCACAATGGTACATGTGGAGGGCACTTCTCTAGACAACTTACAGCAAGAAGGATCTTGGATGCAGGTTATCACTGGCCCACTCTTTTTAAAGATTGTTATAATTATTGTAAGACATGTGATATTTGTCAAACACATGGTAACCGTAAGACTTCATCACTCCATTATGTCCTATTCTTCCCCGGTCCCTTTGAAAAATGGGGAATAGACATTGTAGGTCCACTTCCAACTACATCACGTCAAAATAAGTATATTGTAGTTGCCACATTATTTAACCAAGTGGGTTGAAAGCTAGGCCATTGAAAACAACTTCCATGGATGAAGTGGCAAGGTTCATATATGAACGCATTGTCACCAGATTTGGTTGTCCATTAGAAATTGTAATAGATCAAGGAAGCCACTTCATTAATGAGGTGGTAGAAGCCCTAGTCAATAAGTTTTCTATTAAGCATAGGAAGGCAACAACATACAAGCCAAGCACAAATGGACAGGTGGAATGAACAAATTTTGTGTTGTGTCAAATTCTAGCAAAAGATGCGAGCCTTGCAGTACATAAATGGGATAAAAGGATTCATGCAAAGATTGTGGGCATATAGGGCAACATCAAAGTCAGCAACAGGATACTCCCCATTTCAGTTGGCCTATGGCATTGATCCAGTTCTTCCTATTGAGTTTGATATTCCCACTGTGAGAGTTATGAAAAATGAAAGGATGGATGAAAGTGATTCAGTAAAAGAAAGGTTGGTACATCTTCATTTACTAGAGGAAATGAGGGAAATAGCAAAGGATACAAGCCATAAGAAGAAAATGAAGCAGAAGGAATACTTTGATCAAAAGATCTGATGGTCTCCATTTCATGTGAATGACTTGGTCCTAGTATATGATTCCAGATACAAAAAAAGAAGACAGAGAAAATTTCTTCCAAAATGGATGGGGCCCTACAAAATAAAGCAGTTGCATGAAAATGGTACGTACTGATGGAGGAATTGGATGGCACTCCCATTACGAAATGGGTCAACCACGACAAGTTGAAGATTTTCCAAGCACTGAATAGTCTACTCCCGAGTACGGAGTAGAAGCTAGAAGGGGAAGATGTCGACACTAAAATTTTCCTCCATAATTTCTATTTCCTTAATGTATGTATTAGGAATAGGATGTTGTTAAGTGTAATTAGTAGTAGCATCCGATAGAAGATAACGGCGCCGTCAAGATGCGGTGCCGCCAATAATGTGGAGTACGGTGAATACAAAAGTACAATAGGAATGTTGTAAAAGTAAATATTTGTCGTAAGTGGTCCGGTAATGTAATGTTAAAATGTCAAAGTTTGGGTAATTAGAGAAGTAGGGTCTACATGATTAGGAATTAGAAATATTATATTGGTAATAAAGACAAGGAGTGAGGTCATAAATATTTTGTGTATTTTATTTGTAAAAAGTCTAAAAATGTGGAACCCATGTAAAATGATAAGGTTTATCTTATCTTAACAGATAAGCCTACATGTATAGATAAGAGTTAAGGTATGAATATGATTCGTCGAGTGGATTTCTTATCCTATCTTAGAGATAAGATGGATAAGCCCTGGAAGTTCTTTAAATAGAGAGGCTACCCCCCTCATTTAGGATAGAAAGAAGTAGTGAGAAATATTGTAGGAAGTGTGCAAAGGAAGCCATCGCTTAAAGGTGTGTTGAAGAAGCCATCAAGAGGTGTAATTCTAAAGTTTCTCCCATAGTCTTGTTGAAGTATCTCATGGGTGAGATTATATGCTTTCATGTTAATATTATAATTTATTTTGCTATTTCAGATTTGTCGTCATTCGTCTTATCATAGTCAATGGTATTCTTGTGTTCAATTGTTGTTTTGTTTCCAGATTATGTCCACCAAACTAAACGCTGTGCATTAGTAAATAATCATAAGCACGAGGAGTTCCCGGTGAAGAATTATCATAGTGCCGGATTGGTGATGACAGGCCATGGGAGCATGAACTCATTTTCTACATACTTATTGTTCTCTAGCTTAGGCTTAATCGGAAGATCTATGAGCATAGCTCCACCGTCCCCAATAGACAAACTTATTGGCTTCATACTTATGATGTCTAAGATGAGACTTTAAATATAGGAAGACCGACCCAAATATCTATATGTTTTTTTGAGGGTGTGGTAGTCACAATATACCTTATCTCATGTTGAAGTTCAGCCTGTGCACATCCAAAATTTGTGAACCAAGGTCCTGGAAATAGCATGTTGTGAATGCATAAGGCAATGTGCACCATGTACTCCATGTCCCATCCTTCATGGAAAACCACACGATGCAGAAGTGTTGATACACCACGAACTATACTTCCTTGCCTACTACCGAAGGTAATTCCTTTGAAATGCACAACTCTTCCTCAAACATCATGTGAAGTCACCATACCACATTTATTCCCTTTTCTTGAATGGGCCACTCATTGATCCTTCACATAAATATTTCTTGAACCTTTCCGCGAGGGACTTCTTCTCAGTGGGGTATTCCCAAATTTTATTCTTTGGCCCATCGGGCACTCCAATTTCTACAAAAATAGAGATAAGAGGATGATGCCAAAACTTATCTTTTCACCTACACACGCTTCCTCAACAATGGTTTCGTAATATAGCCCACTAAATTGTAGATTTATCCCTCTTCCATCTTATTTGCAATGTATAGCCACATTGTATTTACCTATGACCATCTCCCTTGATCATTCAATTTGGTTAGTAGATGTGTGGTTGCCTGCACCACAGGTACTTCCTTAATCTGTAAATGTCCATTCCCCACGGACCCTTGGTATACCCCAACTCATTTCTTGTGGCTATAACCGCTTCTTTATCAGTTAGATCACTACCAATGTCTATCCCTTTTCCCTTCAATCCTGTTAATGTTGTAATTAGGGTCGTTGTGAGCCTAACCCTCCTTCTAGTGAAATAGAAGAAGTCCTCGTGGATTCTAATCATAAGCCATTCTTATAAAGGTTCATATTTTCCAAAATATGGGAGCTCATATAGTTGATAAACTCCTACCTGCTTAAGAAAATTTTCCCCAACGTCATCATACACTAGAATATCTTCCATCGTGCACTTGTTGGTCTTCTTATTCAACAATACATCCAACTCTCCCTTGTTATCAGTGGTGTGGTGGTTGGAATCATTCACTTTACATTTGTGGATGTGGGAATCCCAATCTTTCCTGACTATTACTTCTTCTAGGTATTGCATCTCTGAAAACTTCTATTGGGAGCAATTTCAATCTCAACCTTCACCTTTTTCTTTCCTTTTGTGCCTGTTGTAGGTGCTTTCTCTAGTGCCATCATAAAAATACCACTTTTCATCTTTTGTGTCGAGAAAACTTAAACCCTATCTCGAAATTACGTGCCCTAGCTCCTTCTCAATGCTACCTTCGCTTCACTCAAACCCTTCACCAATGGGGATGCAATCCTTTTCACACACAAATCTTCTCTCCACATCTAGTTTTGTAACTCTCAACATGATTCATTTGGCTTGGTTGCACTTAGCTCTCTTGAATACTTTTGATTAAAAAGGTAAAATTGAACTCATATCACATCCCTATATAAATCTTCAAACATTTAGTGCATTTATTACTCCTTCACCTACCAACAATCCTCTCATTAATTGACCGTTTTCAAATTTTCCACAAATCTCTATGCGGTACAATTTCACGCCCCAGCTATAGCCTTCTAGGGCACCTTCCTAACCTTTGGCTATAGACTTCTCTTCCATGTGCTTCCATGTGCTGAGTACCTTGTCACTAGGCCATTCCATAGTAGTTTCAACAATCATTGCTTACTTCACGTTATACCGATCCTTCATCTATTTCCATTTATAGTATTCTTTAGAATCAATTTCCTTTCTAACATCTCCTTTTTATAATTAAATAACACCTATACTCATTTGTCCCCTTGTATACCCAATTGTGAATAACAACCACCCTACACCAATGGTATGTGCAGTCCTCTGTGCATAAAAACACTTCAGATTGTAATTAGCTTCCAGTAAGCATAAACACACTTATTACAAAAAAACCCAACTAAATTGGAAAAGCATAGAGATGAAGAAGGAAATACATTAAAGGAAATATAGAAAGGGAAACCTATACTAAATGTCAACATTACCTTATTACAAACACCAAGAAGACTTATTTATAGTAGGACTTCAACCTACTCCCATTAATTTAACCAGTAATCGAATTCCATCAAACGCCTCTAATTGGAAAGTGTCTAAGTAAAGTATATGAGTGATAACATATGGTCTCAACCAATGCACCTTGAGATTTCTTGGATGGTGCGTAAACTTAGAATCATAAACTAGGACCATCTGTCCAACCTCAAGCTTCTTGTCCCGATGTGTCGATCATGTCATGCCTTATGCCTAGAATTTTCCTACTTCTAACTCAAATGTCCTATGGAGCACCTCTCATCTAATTGTATTAACCTGTAAAATCTTTCTTCTAATGCTTTCCTATAAGCTAGACCTCTAACACGTACAATACGCAAAGAAGGTAACATGAATTCCATAGGAAGAATTGCTTTTGTGCTAACCACTAATTGAAAGGGTGTGGCCTTATTCAACCTCTTGTAGGTTGTTCTATACACCCAAAGTACAACAAATACTTTATCATCCTAGTATTTCCTTACAACATCATAAACTTTTGTCAACGTCGGCTCAATATCTTGTTAAAGGCCTCAACAATACCATTTGCATGAGGATGATAGGGTGTGGTCTTGTGGTGTGCAACCATAAATTCATCCAATAATATCCTAATTGTCTCATTCAAAAAGTGTGTGCCCCTATCACTTTTCAAGCTCAATGGACATCCATACATAGTAAGAACATTTTCCCATAAGAACTTAGATGTTGTAGCTATTGTACAATCCTTTGTAGGTGTTACTTTTTCCCACCTTGTAAGATAATCATGCAAGTGACGATATAACATGATCTAGTTCTACGTGAAACCGTGAAATAGGACCTACAAATTCTATAGCCCATTTCTCAAATGGCTCTGCACTAGTAATAGGCCTTAAAGGCATTTCATCTCTTTGCCTAGGATTTCAGTGATCACACACCTTACAATACTCTTTACAATCCTTGTACAGGGTCTCCCACCATAATCCAATGAGTAGAATCTTACACATAGTGGTGTCACTTGCATAAGGCCCTCCTACAATACCACCATGAGCCTCTTCTATGATATTTTTACACTCATGCTCTAGTAAACACCGACACAATAATTCATCTCGGCCTAGTTTGTATAATTCACCACCGATCAAAATAAACGGTTCTACCTAAATTGTAAGTTGTTTATTTTCCCATGCTTTCATTCCTTCGGTGTCATACCAAAGATTGCATAAAAAGGAAACAATATCCTCCAATTCTAAAGGCACATGATGTAACTTGTACAATCAGTTTATCCGATATTGTATCTTCAATTGTCTGTGTGTCCTCCCATGACTGAATCCTTGATAAGTGGTATGGACCAAAATTACTTTTACCTGGTTTTACCACAATTGTGAAATCAAATATCTAAAATAGGAGTACCCATCGACATATGTGCCCCCTGCAAAACATGCTTATTTATTAATTATTTTAATGTCATGTGATCAATATAAAATATAAAATGTGTTGATAAGCAGTACTGCCTGAATTTATGCGGATGCAAATCATCGACAAGGCCTCACACTCTATTGTTGTATAATTCTGCCTTTCGGTAGAGTCAACTTTCTACTAACGAAACATATAGGATGATATATAATACATTTTCTAGGTTGAGATAACACCACACCAATGGCTGTGCTAGAGGTGTCCACATGTACATGAAACGGTTGGTTCCATGAAGGAAAACACAGAATAGGAGTTGTTGTAAGTCTCTCCTTTAATGCCTTAAATGCATGTTGTTGCAGTTCTCTCCAATAGAATGTTCCTTTTCCTTTTAATAATTCTTCTAGGGGTGCGGCAATATTCATGTATCCTTTGATAAACTTTCTATAATACCCGGTGTGGCCAAGAATCCACATACCTCACTTTGATTGGTAGGCTCCTTTGGGCCTACAATAACTACAACCTTAGCTAGATCCACTAACAAACTATCCTCGCAGATGATGTGCTATAAGAAATTTCCAAAAGGTGTAGCAATCAAGCACTTCTTGATGTTTAAGGAGATGCTTAACTACTTGCATCTCTCAAGCATTAAGCACAAGTTGTCACAATGATCCTTAATAAGCCCATACACCGTCCAATCATCCAAGACAACCTGCAAGAACTTGTGAATAAAATCAAAATGCTTGAACAACTATGCGCAAAAAATACAAGGTAGGAACGTTTTTCAAACCAAAGGAAAACACAATATATGCTTCCCCATTCGGTGGTGAAAGTTGTTTTATCTTGATCCTTTTGTCCTATTCTCGACCGATGATACCCAAAGAATCCATCTCAGTAAAAGAGTAAACTTTGTGCCTCGCAACGCCTTATAATATTTCCTTGGTGAACGGTATGGGAAAAGGATCAATCACATAGGCAACATTCAGCTCCCTCGTAGTCCATATAAATCCTAATCGACCATATTTATTTATACCGATTACCATGGGGCTAATCCACTGATTACTTTAGGGGATTGATGATGCGGATATCAGCATGTTATCAATTTCTTCCTTAACTTTTACGCGTAGGTTAGATTTCATCTTGTAAGGTCTCTTCCTGATCAGGTGCGCTCCTTCCTTTAGCTTAATCTTCATCTCTCCTAATGAATCATGCACTCCTTTTAACTCTTGGTAGCCCTTAGGAAATAAGTCCCGAAAATACCATAGTAACTCAACTATATTTTCCACTTCAAATTCAGACCAATAATCCACAATTGTTGTCTCCCTATGTTCAACATCCATGCCAATGTTCACTTTCTTAGTCTTCATAGGTTCATGATAGGTGTGTGCATTCTTATCTGCACTGTCTAACACTTCACGCGTGCACTCTGCGAATGATCAATATCTAGATTTAATAGGTTATTCATCATCCACTATATAGACCATCTTTCCTTTTTCTTTTTCAAAACAAGCGTTCTTAAGTAGTGTGGCATTTATCTCTTCTACTTCATCAAAATGTGCTCCTGAGTCTACCTCACCAAGTAACTCCTGAACTAGTTATTCAGTCTTTGCACTATCTACCATAGTTAAATTCTTCATAACCCTTAATGCCTCTTCCACCAGATGTTTAGTAGAGAAGTATTCAAAAGTTTGGGTCATTCCCGAAATCAACTCCCGCTAATTTTCCAGTCTTCATATGCAGCTCTACATAAACATACCAGGCTCGTGCACAACCTTGTAAAGTGGAATAAAGTTTTTGCACCCAAAGTGAAGGTGGTAAATCTTCCTTCCCCTCTATCCAGAGTCTCTCACACTGCTGAATGTGGTGCTGAATAGGTTATTTACCATGATACATGTAGATTGTACTAGGTACATTACTCCTAAAAAATGAGTGGTGAGAGAAATTTTGAATTCATTCCATTCCATAAGATTATCCCTGTGAACCATCCACCAACATGCTATTATCCCGCACAATGTATATACTAACATATTCCTTATTTCCACTTGATTTGTCCACTTCTCCTCCATGATGCGTAGGAATACTTGTAGGATCTCCTTCTCCAGTGTACTGAGGTATAGGGTTATTACCTATTCTCCAAATACATTGAGGTTTGCTTCTTCACACAAATCCGCTTCTTACTTTGCACCCAACCATCTCATAGGTTCCATGTGCCCAATTATCATAAGAAATACTTGTAGTATCACCGATGGATCAGGCATTCTCCCACCGGAAGATTCCTTCCTTTGATGGATCAAGTACTTCCGGGTCCCGATGATATGTACATATATTCTCGCTCAAGTATTCCTCACTCAAAGGTTCAACATAAGGCACAAATTTTCCATTTGTCAAAGGAATAACTACTCTTTCTTCCTTGTTCTCAAAACTTATATACCCCTTGTTGAACCATAAATAAACATTATCTACATAACACCAACGGTGTCCAATTAGCTACTGGGAAGTCGTTTGATTCTCGCAACTACTAAGACCTCAAAGTCCCCAGTGAACTTGTCCCCTTGTATAGTAATGGATGTACCCTTTAAAACTCCTATGGGAGTGGCCTTAGTTAGATTGGACATGAATAGTACATTAGAGGATGGCTGTAATGGAGGTTTACCCATCTGTACCCATGCATCTAAAGTAAACACATTAACTTCTATGCCTGTATCAATCAATATATTACTCAAGAGCCACCCATCCACAACAACATTTAGAGTTATCTCCTTGTCATAATCCAAGCTATGAGGGGGAAGATAAGCATGCAGGATCTTCCATCCATTCTCTATACCTGAATGCAAAGTGTTGCCCTTTAGTCAATTCCCTAGTAATGGAATGATATTCTCCTAGTGCAACATTTTGCATACCTCTTTCAAGTCATCAATATCCAATTGAACTATCTCTGTTGCCTTCTTTTGTTCTAACTTTCATGACTCTTCCTTCAAACAATGTATTTCACCCCTAACATTCCTAAGTACCTCCATGGTTTCTGATAAACCTCCACTAATTCATGTGTCGCTTTGGCATCCACCGATTCTCTATAGCGAGATGTATTCTAACCATATATGCATATTTATTCTTTTGTTTATTATTCTTCCTAAGATGCTCATATAAGTCTGGGCACTCCTCATAGCCAGTGATTCTTCCCACAAAAATAATAAGTGATATTGTGAGGACATTCACGTCTTTTATGGTCGCGATCCACATGTATAACACATTCTATGAGGGAACTCACCTCATCCACCACCATGACCTCAACACTTGAATCCACCATGGTATCCTCGACCTCTTCCATGACCTCCTTCAAAGCGCTCTTTGTTCTGATCATAGCACGCTTGAGTGTGATCATGCTCATGGTGCTCACTTTTTCCTTTAGAGTTATCTAATACTCCATTCTATCGTACATCGATATCTATGGCATTATGGACCTAACCAATCAAACTATAGTATTTTGTATCATGGGTCATGGACCGACACATTTTACAATAACAAGATACATTCTTCCTTATCGTGCATTGTAATAATGGGCAATGACTTGCATCATGGTCCAAATGACATATCTCACAATCCAACAATAGTGAACTCACTGATCTGTAAGGAAAACTATCTTTGGTGTGCCCTTCCAATTCACAATCTATACACCAAATCCTAGTGCACGTTTTGTGTCTTGAATTTTCCAATAGTTTCTCCAACTGATTTTCCATAGCTACAATCTATGCCTCCAGGAATGGGCTCACTCTAGTGTGTATACTAACAATTGCCTTAGTGTGAAAATCTACTTCAAGTGCTTCACGTAGGTCCATATAAGTCTTATGTCCTAAAAGGTGTGATCATCCCCAAAGAACCACTCGCATGCCGGCTTAGATGAATATCATAAGAAATTTTAGACAACAATGTCTTGAAATGAGCATCATATTCCCGAATGATCTCAATAGTGCCCCCGCTAATATCCTTGAGCGCACTTATACTCTTCTGCTCAAACTCAAGGATATGAAACTCCTTAAGGAAAGCATCCTTTAATGCTACATAATCTATGCAAGTCTGATCAGGGTCAAAATTCCTATACCAACTATGTGCACATCCCTGCAATGTAGTTGCCAACCAACTTTCCTTGCACTCAAAAGCCATAAATCCTTTTACACGCAACAATATCTCACACATGTGCACATGCTCAACAAAATATTCTATGTCCTTATACTCTAGAAGATGAAGAGACATCTCCATGTAAATATTTTAGGGTTGGTGAATATCTCATACACACAATTGTATGAACTTTGCTCCACCCACGCATGTGCGTCAAACTCATATCCAGTGCTGAACCTCTAAGTGTACTCTTCTTCTAGATCCTTTTTCCACTCCTCAACACTCGCTAAGGTCAACCGATACATCTTCATCATAAAACATTTTTAAAAAAACTGAAAAAGAGGTCCCAACAACGGAACCAATGATGCATCCTAGAATTTACTATCTAAAAACTCGATAAAACCTAGGCACACCGACATATCACCTAGCCTAAGCTAAGTTCTCACCCGAAGTGTGAAAAGGTACCAGACCCTCTTTAGATTTTCTTGTGTAGGATGTTAGTGTGATGAAGATAGAGCATAAATAGAACCATTAAAAAACATAACATTCCACAGAGCATATTCCAGATCTAGATCTTAGAGAATCTTGAATTAAATGATAACCATAATAAGATTAACCATGCAAAAACTAGTTACAGTCATGTTTAACACCATTATCCATCCAATATACTCCATTACATTAACATTGTAAAACATATAAGCTTCTTACATTACAAAATATTACCATAAGCTATGCACGCATCAGATCCAACAACATAACTCTACAATAATTGTGTGTCTCTAAACTACACAGTTCACTACTTATTTATAGGGGTGGGGAATTTCCCTTCACCACTTATGCACTTCCCAAAATAGGTCACATGTTGATAATAGCCATGCACCTTTACAATAACACACACACATGCAAGTGCGCTAATAATAGACATCCTACAATTAACTGGAAGTAGTAATCCTATTATTATCTCAAACTCCTGCATGGTGCTTATCAAATGCTCATTCCCAAAATAGCATTTATGTGTCATGTAAGTCTCCATCCTGATGTGTGCTCCACACACTACCTTCCAAAAATAGCTCACATCCATGAAAATGGCTAAGTTCCAAATCAACTTGTCTTGGCACATGTTTCCTTTCCTATCCTTCCTCGCACCTTCAAATGTGCCTTATTCCCACACATGAATATTTTGTGTAACTATTCCTTAAAACATTATGTTTTCTCAATAGGTGTGATGGGATTTGATTGTATAGTATTCGATTTGGGATGAGGTTATGAAGTATATGGTAGGAAAGGATCTAGGGACAGTGGTCAGTCTGATTTGGATGATGGAGACATTATCTCTAGACATGATTGAGGTTGGTTACGTTCATGTGAGATACCCAATTCTCTCGATTAATTTACAAGATGGTGGTTTGATGTTGAGATATTTTATTATAGGTGTATCCTTTGTAATGGTTTCCAAATTCAATTCTAAAGGATGAAAGGAGGTAGTATGTGAATGTATAGCAGATGGAGATGATATCGATGTTGGAGGATTACCAAAAAGGAGATCCATAGATTCTAATTCTTCTAGAGGCAGTGCTGGTGATGAAGGGGTCTCCTTGTGGGGAAGATCCTGTGTGATAGTGCTAATGATGTGACTCTAAAGATGCACAATATCTATATGAACTAAATCTATTAAGGGTGTTTGATAAGAAAGATTAGAAACAAGGGCATGTACGGTAGTGCCATCTAATTTACAAGAATTCATCGGGGAATAAAATGAGAGATGTGTAGATTGAGGATCGATATGGTATTTTTCAAGGTCTTGGATTTCTAATTTTCTTACCATGGCGAAGGTTTCGTCAAATGTCTGGAATGTGGATCTGGAGGGTAGATGAGATGTGATGAAAACATGATCAAGAAAACAACTTGATGAGTTCTGATTGAGGTAGTGAGAAGGTCAATTGATTGATAATGCTTCACCATCTAGTGACGAAGTAAAAATGGATTCATTTTCATATTGTTTGATGGTAGAGAGGTTAGAAATGGTTATTTTATGAGTAACATTGATAGAGAAGTGCTCGAGAAATAACATGGCTAGTTGTGTGAAAGAGAATAAAGAGTCCGAGGGAGGGAGTCTTGACAATGACATCGTAAAGGTTTCAAGCATGACATCTTGATCACGGATGATATGGTAACATTAGTATTGAAATGATAGTATGTGTTTCTAAGGATCCTCTTTTCCATGAAACATGGTAAAATCAACTAATTCCCAATGTGGAGGATAAGGATTATACAAGACTTATGGATATATGGGTTCATTACAAACCTAATCATAAGTAAGGATGTGTTTGGGTCCCATGATAGTAGATTCCAAATTGGATAATCTTTTTGATAGATCTTGAATGGGATCGTTTGTAGGATTAAGTGTGAGGTAAATTAACAAGTGAGTGTGGATGAGAATGTAGTTGATTTGATTGATAATACTGGAGAGTAGGGTGGTTCTGTTGCAGATGGGTTTGATGTGGAGGTTGATAAGGGGTGGCCTCGAGAAGGTAAAAATTACAAAGTAGGTTGTGATTAAGAGATGTGTAGAGATGTTGGATATGTTGTTGTTGGATAATGGGGGCTGATTGGGCTTGAGTAGGGATGTGTGTATGGGCTTGGGATGTTTGAGGTATTAAATGAGGTATTGAAGTCGAGATAGGTTGATTGGATAAAATAATGGGGGATGTTAAGATTTTGATGAGATTGTGATGAAGGAGGGGATGTGGCAAGGATACACTTTCCATGGACCGAGGGGTGATAGTTTTGAAGTAATATGGACTTAAAGGATTCTTGTATGGGTGTTGGATGGAATTATTATAAATTTGTAGTATTGATTCAAAGGTAGAAGTTCCATAGGGAACAAAAGGTGATCTATATGGATCCGGGAAGGTGTCCGAGCTAAGTGAAGTTGAATAGGGTGTGATACATTGATGAGGATGATAAGGATTAGATCCTGTATAGGGGATGTTTTTGAGATTGACTAGAATGAAAATTTATAGATGAAGCAATCGAAGATGATTGTGAAAACAAAGCATAAGGGGTAACATAATATGATAATGTCAAGGGTTGCTCCATATTAAATTATAGTTAACTAATGATGATACAACAAATCCCTAAGAGAGATACAAATGTAACAGATAATTTAAATAGAAGAATTTTAATTATATTAGTTAGAATTTAGATGTGGAGGAAGAGGCTCAGATGGAGCCTAATGATATGGTCGTTTCTAAGGATAGTTTCAGTAATGTTAAAGGTTGGTGTCCTTGATATACTAGAAGGTACGTGAGGCCCCAATCTATGCTAATTTTATAACGCAACCAAAACATCGCATCAGCTTTCCTATTGGGTGAGGAAATCCCAACTAGGTCGACCTAGGTAGGAATGTTTCAATGCAAGTTTATGTTTGATGTGATTTGGTTGTGTGTGGAGAGATTAAGTGAATGCAATTTCTTAACCTCCTAATTAAACTACGCAACCAAGAAAAATGAGAGGTTCATATTAAGCCCAAAAGAACAATTGATTTTGATGAGGAAAACAAACAAGAATGCAATGATTTTGAAAGAAAAATAAGGAAAAAAAAACACACAGTAAATGCTTCCTTTTTCATTTATTTTAGATTTTATATTTTTTTAGCATAACAATAGCTTAGCAAAAAAATCCCTAAATAGAAACCCGTAAGGGTTAGTAGAAAACAAAAGACCAAAAAGGAAAAAATAGATGTTAGAAGCTGAATGACCGAGTAATCAAGTAGTCATAGAGATCCTCGGTGATTGACATGAATTGTGAGCGATTCACACCGATCACTCGGAAATTTATCTGGATCACCGGTGATTACAGAGGAGAAAATCTAAAATGAATGAAAAATTAAATTAAATGAAATAAAAAGGGACTAGGTCCCATCAAGCGTGCTGCTAGAATGTTCCAGGAGGTTTTTCTTTCCATCTTTAACTTAATAAAATGAAATAATAAAAAAATTTGACGTTAGAAGACGGTGGGGTTTACCGATACCCACGATGATGAATTCTGATTTTGATGGTTGATTCTCGAACAGCACACAACCGCTTCCTTCCAATGGGATAGGTCACCTACAATGCACTGAAACTCAAAAAAAGATAGGATTAGATATATATGGTGGATTACTAGAAAATTCCAGTCCCCAGAAGTCAATGGAATTCCTTGCAAGGATGTCAATCTGTGTTCAAGAAATCAATATGATAATGATAAGATAAAATGATAAAACAGATGATATAACCAACAATGCAAAGGAAAAGGGACTACGCGGTCCATGACTATATGATGGTATGATGGTGATACCTGATCCAAAGGGAGTTTAGGGATCAAAAAATGGCTCAAAGGAGAAAGGATGTAGATAGTTGTGTACTCATAAAGGTGAGCAGGATGATAGATTTGATTGAGATAACTGATAGAGTGCTAAAGATGGCTCAAAGGAGCTTAGTGTGACCGATCAAACAATTACAAAGGTAGAGTGGTAATAAGTGATGGGATTTGGATGTCTAAAAGCAAGCTTAGGGGTCAAAATAATTTTTAGACAGAATCACCAATAATTCTAGTGGATTGTTAGCGATTATGATGGATCGTCACGATCTTGGCGGATCATAAGTGATCCTATCAGCAATCTGGGAATTTTCAAAGATTCTAGGAATCATCGTGGATCCTAGTAAATCATCATCAATCTTTGTAAAAATGTACAACATGACAATGGATGGAGATTGAGCTCGAAAGGGATGTTAAAAAGGTTGATTTAGGCCTAGATATGATGCATAATTAAAGCGATTCATTGAAAGAAGATACATACCTTGTATATGTTGATAAATGATGACAAGAGGATGATTTTACCCAAGAAAGGAGGATTCTAGATGAAAGAACATTGTTGAGTTGATTCCTAGATGTTTAAAAGTATAAAGAAGAGATTATTGATGTCTTGAATGTTGGTATGATGATCTCTAACTCTATGACATGGCTATGATACAAAGAAGATCCAATGTGAGGCATTAAAGAGCAAGCAACCTCGATTGGACTTAAGAAACCTCAGGATAACCTTGAATGGAGGCCTAAAGCTCATATATATAGGATTACTAACAACCAAAGAGAGTTTATAGAGATTCGTTAGATCACCAAATTTTCTAGGTTTTACGGGGCAAAGATTTAAATTACTTCCCAAATTGAGGTTTTTTGTTTTTCTTGACAAAGGATAGGTGTTGGAAAGAGTTTATGCGCAGTTAGGGAGGTTGTTTAATGGTTGATAAGTTATTTGATTTTGGTTTGTAAGTGGTTTAACTATTTTAGAGAGGATAAAATAGGATTTTAGAGCTATGGAATGATATTTACAGAGATTAAATATAATGGGGAGAAATAAGAATTAACATAATGATTTAATAATATGATAGTGATGTAATAATCAAGGGGTGCTAGTGGATGTGGACACGGGGATTAACGGTGCTAATTTTAGGTGTCTATAGTTACATAAGGAATTTTTAATGCTGAATCAATGTTTAGTACACAAAATTACTTTTTGTTTGTTAACCGATAAGTTACATAAGGTTAGTGACCACTAAGTTACATAAGGCTAGCAGTCGGTAACTTACATAAGGCTAGAGGCCACTATGCTACATAAGGCTATCAACTTCTAAGTTCCATAAGGCTAATAACTTATAAGACATTTTAAAACTAAGAAGGTGAGCATTATAAACAATATATTTAGTTCATAACAAACATTAAAAATTAAAAACTAGCATAGATATCTTAAATTCATGTATCTAAAAGACACCAAGAGATATCCATCTCAAAGTTCCTATCTAACTTATGTGATAATTCCAATATAGGAACCTCGATATTGATATTTCTCAGTGTCTTTTAGATATATGTATTTAAGATATCTATGTTAGTTTACATTGCATAGAACAAGAATATACTCATTCCAAATAATCCTTGAATGGGCGAGATGCCCATTTTGATATAGAAAATGTTCTTAGAATGGACATATGCCCATTCTCATTCTCATATAAATTGTAGCTTGTATACTTTCTTTATATTTTCTTAAAAGGAGGAATACAAGAAATATTCAACTCAAATGTTTATATAAATTTTCAAACCTAATTTTTGTATGTGAGGGTTATAACTATATATAAAGTAAAAATTGTTAAGAACAGATAGTTGTCTATTCTAAATAATTACATTAAAGAGGATAATATATAAATAACACAAAAATCATAGAGGCTAATCACCTAGAGGTGTAGTTAGATATTTATAATATAGTTGAAGCATGATCTCCTACTTAGGATTATCCACTATATAGATAAGTGAGGTCCTCTTTATATTATGTGCTTCCTTTATTGCATTTACCCCACCATATAATATTAAAATAGGGATGAATCAAAGCTACATCTCTTAATCATGTGCTCTAAAAAATTCACAAATATCTCATATTTGAACGATTGTTTAAGAACGACAACTCCAATATCATTTGGTTTTTTAATATATAAGGACTCCAGGTGTTGCCAATCTAGTTCCATTACCACATCTTCATAATCCATACTAGTTTAAATATGAACACCGTAAATGCTAAAAATTACTAACATCCCCTAAAAATCACCTTCAAATTCATAATTATGGAGAACGCTTATGAAATTGTTACATTTTTATTTTTTTCTATCTTTATGTACGTACTTATTGTAGCATGAAACAAGTAATATTATGCATATTGGTAGAATAAAGATGAAGACACAATTAATCATTTACTTGACCCAATGATTATTAGAAGATCTATAATATATTTTTGTGAGATAATACTCACAACATTACAAAAATCAACAATTACAACTTCTATATTAAGTGGAGGAAGATGGTATTCCAAACCTTTCAATGTTCTGCTCTCTACAAAAAGGATAAGAACATTGACATGTAAACTCATATGTATATTTCTCTCTTGGTTGAGAATTTATATTAATGGAAGATACATATAATTCAAGGAGATCAATAACATTCTTTTAATAATTTGACGCATTTTCTTGACTCCCTTTCCCTAATTGAGAAATTTTTCTTTATTTTTTTCTTATCATCTCTAAGCTCTTGCCATAGTTGAGTAAAATGAGTATCATGCATGTCAAATTTCTCAACCACATTTGGTGTATTTCATCCCACAAGAGCAACTTATTTTCGAACTCTTGTTTGCATATAAGATATGACCATTTATCTTGTCACTCTATTCTCCTTTTCTATTTTGCAATAGGGTAAGTGCACCAAGTTGGGGGCAAAAGGGGGTCTTAAGTGGACACATTTTTTTGAAAAAGAAAAATCAACTTGTACAAGTTTTTTGAAATAGTTACACTCAAAATTGGAAGATGTTGTAGAAATATGAATCATAGAATTTTGAGTCTAGTTTCTAAGCTACTAAATTTTATTGAAAACGGATAATTTTAAGTGGGTCAAACAACTAAAATACCAACAGATGCTCTTGTTTTTGTTAAAAAACATAATAGAGTGACTTTCGTACCCCCACCATTTTTTGAGCACCATTTAGTATTTTTGAAAACCCTTTAGTAGAAAGATAGCTAGGAGCATCTAGTTTGGGCTCCATTTTTTTAGATTTTTTAGCAAATATTTTTTTATTTATGATTTTTCTAGTACAAAAATTTTATGTTTTGAAAAATAACGAGTCTCATCGTGCCCCCTAACTACCTCAAAAATATCAAAATTAGATTTTTTTTTTTTTTGAATATGTATAGAATTATGCCTAGTTTGGACTAGTATAATTTTTTTTAAATTTTGATCACCCAAAAAAAGATACACCATGAAAGATAGACATATTTACACTTCAAAAAAAATCTATAAAAATGCATAGTTAGAAAATAAATAATATGGATACCTTATATTAGTCGAAAATTTGGAAAATTATATTTTAAGAAAGAAGAGACTCGATCTACTTCGTTGTATAATTTTTTAAAAATGGATCAATTGTTTTACTTTGATTTCTCATAGAGGAAGTGCCATTTTTACATTTTCTTGTAAAAACTCGTTGTTTGTTGTGTTTGTGCAGGTCCATGCCTTAGGCTTGGGGATCCAAACCAGATCCCAAGCCTTGAGGCATGGCTTGGGAAAAGAGAAAATAAAAAACTTGTACGCGTTACATAACACGTACGCATTTTGCTTTGTTTTATATCTTGTGGCCCCCCAATGTCCCTTTCATCTCTTTCATGGGAATTATGCAAACATTCTGTTTTGTCTACAATATTCTCTACATTCTTGCATGATTTTTTAGTATTTCATTTTTCCCCTACCCCACTAGTTGATTTTTTCTAATCATGGGCGATAAACGTCAAACTAAGGACAAGAGGAAAGTCAAGAATAAGACACCTGGAGCAATTGGAAGAGAAGAGAATAAATAAATTGAAGAGAATGCAAAAACTTCAAGCAGGGACAAGGTACATCCGCTATATCAAATGTAACTAATGTATTAGAAAATTGGGATGAAATACATAATGAAAATGTAGAGAATAATGATTTTGCAATAAATAATGATATTGAATTTAATGATAATGTTGGTATGGATGAAGAAATTGATATGCATCGAATTGTTGAACCCTTACTTGAGAATCCAAATGTTAAGCCCGAAATTTGTATAAAAACACCGAATTAAGAAAGAAACCTTGTAAATGAATCTTCACCTCTAAGAACACCTCCTTCCATTTCGTGAAGAAAACCAATTCACTTAATTAAAATTGATGAAAACATTATAAAACCAATGCCTAACAAAATGTCCGAAAGAAATGCGAGAAGAAAAGCTAGTGGAATTTGGGATAATTACTTTGAGAATTTAAATGATGCATAAAGATGTCAATTATTTGTTTCATTGATGAAGTTAATTAAGATGAGACCTATAATGAAGACCATAGGGTTAAAAACATCTAATGTTGTTGATCAAAATGCGTCAATTGCTAAAAACATACATAAAGCATACCAAGTCAGAGGTGACAAAAGATGCACCAAAGATAGTAATGCTACATGACGTGCACTAACTAATTGTATAGTAAGTGATAAAACACTTAATAAACGCTTGATTAGAAAATAAAATAGTGCATTGAAGCTAAACAAAAAATACTAATGAAAGCAATAGAGAGACATAAACGTATTGAGTTAGTCAATAACACCGACTATTGGGCTTTCTCTAGTAGAATTTCACGAAAAGATAAGAATACATATGATATTCTAAAATAATTAATTGTAAAATTTTGGAATGATAACACAAGGGTGTCACCGAATAGAAGAGATACAAGAAAAAGAAGAATAGGTTCTCGTAATCATGAGTTGTGTGCATAACATTTCTTAAATATGACTCAAACAAAAATGTTCTCTAAGTTTAAAAATGAAAATCCACAAATTAACATTAGCCAAATATTCTTTGAAATGAACAAACCCTTTTGTGTGAAAATAAATCACTCATGTACCACTTGTTGTTGCGGGTATCATGCTAAATTTTTAATGCATTATGATGTTTTTTATTAAATACGTAGGGTTTTACATACCGACATCATCATGTTGCAGAGTGTGGAATAAATCTCCCACAAAAATCTTCAAGGAAATTTATTCCGACAATATTTTGTGAAAAATCAACAAGACAATTTTTTTATAATAAAGCATGTTTGGATGGAACATGCAATGTATGCGTGGCTTGCCAAATTTGAAAAAGTTGTATCCATGAGGAGAGTACATCTTCAATAGGAAAAGAATTGGTTGATTTCACCAAATATAAATCGTGGCATATCAATTAAAAGATGGAAACAAATCTAAGAGTTGTGAGCTTGTTACAAAACAATTACCTATATCAGAATATATGGTCAAATTCATAGAGGAAATTTTTTATGAGTATGCAAGGCACACACATAGAGTTCGATGGTTGGATGAACAATTCAAGTTAAGAAAGGACACATTCCCACTTGGTACTATTTTTTCGTAGTTGACTTCGCAGAGAATTACACATTACAGCCACAAATGGAGGTCCAATCTCAATATTATAACTCGAGTAAGTTTCTATTTTCATGTATATAACATTCATGCACTCTCTTGAAAGCACTAAGCAAAATCGAAAAATATTGAGAGAGTATCACTTCTACATCGGTGATGATCGGACCCATTCTACAAAATATGTACAAGGGTGTTTCCAGGTGTTTTATGCAAATTTGAATGAGAGGAACATTAGTTTTGATCAACATTACATTTGGTCTAACAAATGCACATCACAATTCAAGAATGCATAGATGTTTTATTAGCTAAGCATGATGCACAAAGAAACCAATATACAACATATCTAGAGTTTTCCGAGGCAGGGCATGGAAGATGAGAGCATGATGGTGCGGGAGCATGTGTGAAAAGAGCACTTGCAAGAGAAGAGTTAAAGTTCAAGGATGGTGCTAAATTTATAGATGCAAAAATCATTGTTGATTGGTGTGTCAAGAATATGGGCCATGAATCTCAAGAGATATCAACGGTTCGTAGATATGTTTGGTTGATACAAAAAAACGTCTCGACAAACTTTGAAGATTGTATGATAGTTACAAGATCAAGTGATATGCACTCATTCCGTAGTTCAGATGCAAATGCTTGGACTATTTATACTAGGTGCATGACATGTTTTTGTATATCATGCATTGATTTTTTGTGGAATGAATGTGAGTCACAGCAGTGGATGGATGAGTGGACTTGTAGACCTCTAATTCAACTCAACACACATCAAGTTCCATGAGCATTACAACTTGCAAGGTCTTCAGATCAAATGACAACATCACCTGACTTTGACCAAGTCTCTAATTTAGTGCAACAAGGTACATACATATATGTACATGCCATGTTTTAGATTTATAAATTATTAAATGGTCAACTCTTAATGTATTTATAAATCGACTGAACAATTTTACTTTTGATACATAGGGCACGTTTTTGCAATTATTACGATGGAATTTAACAAAGAGGGAACTAACTACTTCTTATCTCGTTGTGTAGAGGGGAAAAAAATTGAATTCCACAACATTTATGGTGAAGACCTTGAGTATCCCACTGGATCGAGTGGTAGTCACTGGAACTTGGCTTTGACGATATCCTATCAAAAATTAAATATTTGGTTATTTGAAGACTATGAAGTACATCAAAAGATACTTCACTATTCAAATTTGGTCCTTGCAAAAAATATTAAATTGATCAAATATTGAGGTTGGCCATCAAACAAAAATCAGGGAAGGTTTGTGAATCGAGATCATGAAGCAATTCTTGCTATTGTCAAGAATATAGTTGATCCTCGCAGCTCATCGGATTGAATTTGCAAAGGTTTGTTCTTCATGAATTTAATTTGAATATTTACTTAAATGATTTTGTTTAAAAATTTTATGATTTAAAATTCTATTTAATTGCTCACTAACATGTTTATGTAGGTTAGTGGTACCAAAAAGCTTCCACCTTCACGTGGTCAAATCATTAGTAGAGAATTTATTATTCTTGAAAACAATCAAGCTAAGAAAAATTAAATATTAGAAAGGAACAACAAACATAAATTCTCATTTCACCACCTATATTGTAAGAATATCTTATTAAAATTCTCATTTCACCACCTATATTATATGAACCACCTATATTATTCATGTGATTGGCAATGGACAACCTTACACTGACTCAGTCTGAATGGAGACGGAGAAAACCACGAGAGGCTTTCGTAGCCTGGCGAGGTATCCTGAAAGCACAGGGAGCGTAGGGAACTAAAAATAAGCCTCCAATAGTGTTCCCTAGGCCACCCTGATGTGTTGGCATAGTTCGTTTGGTCCCACGAGCTTCTATTTGTAAACTACAGCCTCTGACAACCCTACACCGACTCAGACGGCACTATTTCTTGCGTTTGCAAAAAATAGGGCAGTGAGAGAGAGCCAGATGGAGACGGAGAAAACCACGAGAGGATTTCTTAGAGGGCCCCGATGTGGAGGTCTCGGATCTGATGAGATGTCTTTAGGTGCCACGAGTCTGAGAAATCACCCGTCGAAGATATGGCATGTTTGGGCCTCAGGGATCTTAAGCGACTACGCCCAGACGGGGTATCCCGAAAGCATGAGGAGTGTAGGGAAAAAAATGAAGCCTCCACTAGTGTTCACTGGCCACCCCAATGTGTTAGTGTATTTGGTTTGGTCCCACGAACTTCCGTTTGTAAAATACAACATCTAAGACTCTATATCGACTTAGACTGCAGATTTATTTCTCACATTTACATACAATAGGACAACGAGAGAATCGGATGGAGATGGAGAAAACTGCAAGATGCTTTCATATAGGGCCTTGATGTGGAGGTCTCAGATTTGACAAGATGTCTCTAGGTGCCACGGAGTCCGAGAAATCACATGTCAAAGATATGGCGTGTTTGGGCCTCAGGGCTCTTAAGTGACTATGCCCTGGACGAGGTAGCCCAAAGCACGGGAAGCATAGGAAAAAAAAAAAAAAGCCTCCAATAGCATTCACTAGGCCACCCCGACATGTTTGCGTAGTTGTTTCGGTCTCATGAGCTTCCGCTTGTAAACTACAATGTCCGATAGCCTTACACCGACTGATCGCACTATTTCTCGCGTTTACAAACAATAGAATGGTGAGAGAACCGGATGAAGACGGAGAAAACCATGAGAGGATTTTTTAGAGGGCCCGATGTGGAGCTATCAGATATAAAAAAACATCTTTAGGTACCACGTAGTCCGAGAAATCACATGTCGAAGATATGGAATGTTTGGGCCTTAGGTCTCTTAGGTGACTACGCCCAAATGGGGTAACCCGAAAGCATGGGAGCATACGGAACAAAAAAAAAGTCATAAAATAGGTTCACTAGGCCACCCTATTGTGTTGGCATAGTTGGTTCGGTCCCACGAACTTTCGTCTGCAAAATACAACATCTAGAAGCCCTACACTAACTCAGTGACGCACTATTTCTCGCGTTAACAAACAATAGGACAACGAGAGAACCGGATAGAAACAGAGAAAATAATAAGAGGATTTCATAGAGGGAAAATACATGGAGCTCTAGGATCTAACAAGACATCTCTAGGTGCCACAGAGTCCAAGAAATTAGATGTCGAAGATATGGCGTGTTTGGGCTCGACGACTCTTAAGCGACTATGCCTTGACAAGGTAGCCCGAGAGCATAGGAGCGTAGGAACCAAAACGAAGCCTCCAATAGCATTAAAAAGACCACTCCGATGTTTTTGTGTAGTTGGTTCAGTCCCATGAGCTTCCATTTGCAAACTACACCTCTCCTGAATCCCTACACTTACTCGTATCATGCACTATTTCTTATGTTTACAAACAATAGGACAATGACAAATCGATGGAGATAAAGAAAAACATGAGAGAATTTCCTAGAGGTCTCGACATGGAGCTCTTAGATCTAACAAGATGTCTCTAGGTGCCATGGAGTCTGAGAAATCACCCATCAAAGATATGGCGTGTTTGGGCCTCAGGGCTCTTAAGCGACTACGCCCTAACAAGGTAGCCCAAAAGCATGAGGAGCATAGGGATTCAAAAAGAATCCTCCAATAGTATTGACTAGGCCACACCGACATGTTGGCATAGTTAGTTTGGTCCCACAAGCTTCCATTTGTAAAATACAAAATCTCGCAGCCTACCGACTCTCAGATCGTACTATTTCTCTCGCTTACAAACAATAGGACAACGAGAGAATCAAATAGAGACGGAGAAAGTTGTGAGAGGATTTTGTAAATGGCCCCAATGTGGAGCTCTCAGTTCTGAAAAGATGTCTCTAGGTGCCATGGAGTTCGAGAAATCACATGTCGAAGATATGGTGTGTTTGGGCCTTAGGGCTCTTAAGCGACTACACCTGGACGGGGTAGCCCGAAAGCACGACGAGCGTAGGGAACCAAAACTAAGCCTCCAATAATGTTCATCAGGCCACCCCAACGTGTTGGCGTAGTTGGTTTGGTCCCACGAGCTTCCGTTTGCAAACTATAGCCTCTTACAGCCCTACACTGACTCAAACTGCACTATTTCTCACGTTTACAAACAATAGGATAGCAAGAGAACTTGATGGAGATGGGGAAAACCACAAGAGGATTTCATAAAGGGCCCTGACATGGAGCTCTAGGAGCCACGGAGTCTGAGAAATCACATGTTGAAGATATGGCATGTTTGGGCCTTAGGACTATTAAGCGACTATGCCCATACGGGGTAGCTTGAAAGCAAAGGGAGCGTAGGGAACCAAAAAGAAGCCTCCACTAGCGCTCACTAGGCCACCTTGACATGTCAAGGCGTAGTTAGTTTGGTCCCACAAGCTTCCATTTACAAACTACAACCTCTAGCAGCCCTACACTGACTCAGACTGCATTATTTCTTGCGTTTGCAAACAATAGGACAGTGAGAGAACCAGATGGAGATGGAGAAAACCATGAGAGACTTTCATAGAGGGATCTAATGTAGAGGTCTAGGATCTCGGTGAGTCATCTCTAGGTGCCACGGAGTTTGAGAAATCACCTATCAAAGATATGGCATGTTTGTGCCTCAGGGCTCTTAAGTGACTACGCCCGAATGGGGTAGCCTAAAAGCACGGGAGCGTAGGGAACCACAATGAAGCCTCCAATAGTGTTCACTAGGCCACTTCGATGTTTTGCGTAGTTGGTTCAATCCCACGAGCTTTTGTTTGCAAAATACCACATCTAAGCATCCCTACAATGACTCAGATGCACTATTTCTCGCATTTACAAATAATAGACAGAGAGAGAATGGATGGAGAAGTAGAAAACTTCAAGATAATTTTATAGAGGGCCTAGATGTGGAGATCTCAAATCTAACGAGATGTCTCTAGGTGCCACGGAGTCCGAGAAATCACCCGTTGAAGATATGGCATGTTTGGGCCTAAGGGCTCTTAAGCATGTGATCTTTGACATGTGATTTCTTAGACTCTGGCACCTAGAGATGTCTCATCAGATCCAAGAGCTCCATGTCGGGGCCCTCTACGGAAGCCTCTCGTGGTTTTCTCTGTCTCCATCTGGTTCTCTCGCTGTCCTATTGTTTGTAAATGCGAGAAATAGTGCGATCCGAGTAAGCGAGGTTCTCAGAGAGGCAGAGTTTGCAAACGGAAGCTCATGGGACCGAATAAACTACACCAACATGTCAAGGTGGCCTGGTGAACACTAGTGGAGGATTCATTTATGTTCCCTATGCTCCCCGTGCTTTTGGGCTACCCGTCCGGCGTAGTCACTTAAGAGCCATGAGGCCCAAACACGCCATATCTTCGACATCTGATTTCTCGACTCCGTGGCACCTAGATATGTATCCTCATATCTGAGAGCTCCATGTCAAGGCCCTCTATGAAATCCTCTTGCAGTTTTCTTTGTCTTCATCCGGTTCTCTCGCTGTCCTATTGTTTGTAAACGCGAGAAATAGTGTAGTCTAAGTCAGTGTAGGGCTGATAGATGTTTTATTTTGCAAACGAAAGTTCATTGGACCGAACCAACTACGCCAACATGTCAGGGTGGCCTGGTGAACACTAGTGGAGGCTTAGTTTTGGTTCGATACTCTCCCCATCCTTTCAGCTACCCCGTCCGGCGTAGTTGCTTAAGAGCCCTGAGGCCCAAACACGCCATATCTTCGACATGTGATTTCTCAGACTCCGTGGCACCTAGAGACATCTCGTCAAATCCAAGAGCTCCATGTTGGGGCCCTCTATAAAATCATCTCATGGTTTTCTTCATCTCCATCCGGTTCTCTTGCTGTCCTATTGTTTGTAAACATGAGAAATAGTGCATTCGAGTCGATGTAGGGCTGCTAGATGCCGCATTTTGCAAACGGAATTTCATGGGACCAAACCAACTACGCCAACACATCGTGGTGGTTTGCTGAACGCTAGTGGAGACTTCTTTTGGTTCCCTACACTCCCCATGCTTTCGGGCTACCCCATCCGGGCATAGTCGCTTAAGAGCCCTAAGGCCCAAACATGCCATATCTTTGACATGTGATTTCTCAAACTCCGTGGCACCTAGAGATGTCTCGTTAGATCCGAGAGCTCTACATTGGGGCCCTCTATGAAATCCTCTCGTGGTTTTCTCCATCTCCATCTAGTTCTCTCGCTGTCGTATTGTTTGTAAAAGTGAGAAATAGTGCAGTATGAGTCAACGTAGGGCTTCCAGAGGCTATAGTTTGCAAACGTAACTTATGGGACCGAACCAACTACGCCAACATGTCGTGGTGGCCTAGTTAACACTAGTGGAGGCTTCATTTTGGTTGCCTACGCTCCCGTGCTTTCAAGCTACCCCGTCCGGGCGTAGTCACTTAAGAGCCTTGAGGTCCAAACAAGCCATATCTTTGTCATGTGATTTATGGGACTCCGTGGCACCTAGAGACATCTCATCGATCCGGTTCTCGCCATCTATATCTAGTTCTCTCGCTGTCCTATTGTTTGTAAACGTGAGAAATAATGTAGTCTGAGTCAGTGTAGGGATACTAGATGTTGTACTTTACAAACAAGAGTTTGTGGGACCAAACCAAATATGCAAACACATCGGGGTGGCCTGGTGAATGCTAGTGGAGGTTTTGTTTTGGTTCCCTACGCTCCCCATGCTTTCGGGCTACCCCATCCGAGCATAGTCGCTTAAGAGCCCTAAGGTTCAAACACGCCATATCTTCAACATGTGATTTCTCAGACTCTGTGGAACATAGAGACGTCTCGTTAAATCTGAGAGATCCATCTTGGGGCCCTCTATGAAATCCACTCGTGGTTTTCTTCATTTCCATCTGATTCTCTCGTTGTCTTATTGTTTGTAAACATGAGAAATAGTGCAGTCTGAGTCAGTGTAGGGCTGCTAGATGCTGCATTTTGCAAATGGAAGTTTGTGGGACCAAACCAACTACACCAACACATTGGGGTGGCCTGGTGAAAGCTAGTGGAGGATTCTTTTTGTTCCTTATGCTCCCTGTGCTTTCAGGCTACCTCGTCTGGGCGTAGTCGCTTAAGAGCCTTGAGGCCCAAACACGCTGTATCTTCGACATGTGATTTCTCAGACTCCATGGCACCTAGAGACATCTTGTAAGAACTGAGAGCTCCATGTTGGGGCTCTCTATGAAAGCCTCTCATGATTTTCTCCATCACCATCTAGTTCTCTCGCTGTCTTATTGTTTGTAAACATGAGAAATAGTGGAGTCTCGAGTCAGTGTAGGTGCGAGATGTTGTATTTTGCAAACAAGTTCGTGGGACCAAAAAAACTATGTCAACACGTCGTGGTGGCTTGGTGAATACTATTGAGGCTTTATTTGGGTTCACTACGCTCCCCATGCTTTTGGCTACCCTGTCCGGACATAGTCGCGTAAAATCCCCGAGGCCCAAACACGCCATATCTTTGAAGGGTGATTTCTCGGACTGTGGCACCTAGAGACATCTCGTCATATCCAAGAGCTCCATGTCGTGGCCCTCTAATAAATATTCTTTTGGTTTTCTCCATCTCCATCTGGTTATCTTGCTCTTTGTTGTATTGTTTGTAAACGCGTGAAATAGTGCGATCTGAGTCGGTGTAGAGGGGTCAGCGAGGTCAGTAGTTTGCAAACGGAAGCTCGTGGGACCAAACCAACTAAAAAAACATGTCGGGGTGGCCTGGTAAACACTATTGGAGGCTTCCTTTTGGTTCCCTATGCTCCCTGTGCTCTCAGGCTACCTCGTCCAGGAGTAGTCGCTTAAGAGCCCTGAGGCCCAAACACGCCATATCTTCGACATATGATTTCTCGGACTCCGTGGTACCTAGAAACGTCTCGTCAGATCCGAGAACTCCATGTTAGGGCCCTCTATGAAATCCTCTCATGGTTTTCTCTGTCTCCATCCGGTTCTCTCGCTTTCCTATTGTTTGTAAACGTGAGAAATAATACAATTTGAGTCGAGTAGGGTCATAGATGTTGTATTTTGCAAATGGAAGTTCGTGAGACCAAACCAACTACACCAACATGTCAAGGTGGCCTAGTGAACCTATTTGATGGATCTATTTTGGTTCCCTACGCTCCCCGTGCTTTTGGGCTACCCCGTCCAGTGTAGTCACTTAAGAGCCCTGAGGCCCAAACATGCCATATCTTCCACATGTGATTTCTCGGACTCCGTGGCACCTAGAGATTTTTGTCGATCTAAGAGTTCCATGTTGGGGCCTTTAGAAAAACCTCTCATAGCTTTCTCCGTCTCCATTTGGTTCTCTCGTTGTCCTATTGTTTGTAAACGTGAGAAATAGTGTAGTCTGACTTAGTGTAGGGCTTCCAGGAGGTCAGTAGCTTACAAACGCAAGCTCGTGGGACTCGAACCAAATACGCCATCACGTTGGGGTATCTGGTGAATTCTAGTGGAGGCTTTTTTTTTGTTCCCTACACTCCCCATGCTTTTGGGCTTCCTCATCCAGGCATAGTTTCTTAAGAGCCCTAAGGCCCAAACATGCCATATCTTTGATGGGTGTTTTATCGACTCATGGCACCTAGAGATGTATCGTTAGATCTAAGAGCTCCACATTTGGGCACTCTAGGAAAACATCTTGTGGTTTTCTCCATCTCCATCCGATTCTCTTGTTGTCCTATTGTTTGTAAACGCATGAAATAGTGCAGTTTGAGTCAGTGTAGGGCTACCCTGTCCGGGCGTAGTCGCTTAAGATCCCTGAATGACTAGATTAGATTATGAATGAATTTGATAGGGGTATGTCTAAGAACACATGGGATTTATCAATCACCTAGTAAATCTTTCTTGTTTAGTTCTGGATGGGAGTCAGCTGGCCTACGGCTTAGTGACCTTCCATTCATTGATAATTTATGTTATGATAAACCCATATATGCTTTCAAAAGTGCCTTAAAAAGGATATTGGTAGTCATCAAGCCTAGTGAAGGGTGTGATGTTTTTTCCAAATAACTTGAAATGCCTATAGATTTAAATGTAGTAACATGAATTAGACAGGATTATATAATCAAGAATCATTGAGTGTCCGAATCGAATATCATTGCATTTGAAGACATTTTCAAGCATTGGAGTAATGTATATGGAGAGACATTCTAAAAATATCAACGATGAAAAGCATCAAATTGTGATGACTGTCGTGTTTTAACAGGGAGAAGACTACGAAGCATAGAAGAATGTAATAAGTGCATGATAAGATAGGAACCAATACAAAGAGACAATGAACAAGAAAAACCACAAGTAAGGTAAATACATATTTACACATTGATAAATTGAATGAATAATCAATTAGATTAGGTAACTCTTTATATACATACATTATATAAATATTAATTTCCAAATTTTGATGCATATTATACATTGAAAATTCTAGTACATGTACATCACCAATAAATGAAAAAATAATCCATTATGTCTTAAATATTGTCAAGTGCACATCATATTAGATTCATGCAAAAATAATCGCAGAAATGTAAGGTCTCATACAAAATTATCAAGTTCCAAATAGTATTTTAATGTGCATAATAAATACAAAAAGCCCAAATAGATCATATACCATCAAGTTCAAATGCCATATAGGCTTACATATAATGCCATGCACATAGGCATACAAAAATGTCATGTAAGACATATGTATTTCCTACTCATCAAAATCTATCTCTCTCTTGGCCTTGCTCAAAGAAGGCCCTCCATTAGGCAAAGATGGAGATCCATGAGATGACTTTGGATCGTCCGAGCCCATGCTTTGAGTCCTCTTCACTGAATACTCTTTGTAGATGAGCTTGTAAATGAAAACAATGTTATTTTGTCAAAACTTAATTTATATATGTTTTCAACATGTATTTAAGACCATGCTATAATAAAATTATTTATATAAATACACAAACTTACCATGCAAATTGTCGATCACACTGAATTTGCATCTTACGCCGATGAGTCATCGAGCTCCTGCAGATGAACGGGGGTATGAAGATAATGAGATGGAGGAGTCCATGCCCTCGAAGTCAAAATGGAGGGGGTTGAAGTTCCCAACATACACATAAGATTAGAAAATCTAACATCAGAATTAGCGAAAATAGAGCTAAGTACATGTATCTACATAATGACAATATTTTAATTAATTTTATCAATATAGAACTATTGTTTTTACCCCGCCATGCCTAGTGAATCAAATGAATAGGGCTACGCCCTATCACAGTAACTCCTGCATACACACAATGAAGGACATTATTAACATAATTTAATAATTCTACAATGAAAGACATTACTAACATGTAATTTAACATAATATGAATTACACGAGAAATTTAACAAAATTTACGTGTTGTTTGAATACCTCAGTGAGTTGCTGCGTAGATGAAATCGCAATGGCAACACCTTTATCTACTTGTCGCAGAGATGGTGGAGTGTCTAGTGAATTCAACATCTTTATCAAACATGTATATCACGTGAGTTAGATGGACATACAAGAACATACATATATTTGACTTCAAAACTAATATATACATGCAAATATATATAGACACACACACACACATGTATGTGAAAATTTTACATAATTAACATTCTAAATTACCTCTGTGAATATATGTGTATGCATGGTGCACACTGCCTGTGGTCGGGAAGAAGATGCACCTCCCACGCACTGTAATATCAATGCATGTACATGTAGAAGTACAATTATTTTGAAAATTTAACATATATAAGTAAATCAGACTCCAAAATTTTTGTAACACACAAAACAAAACATAAAAAATTTACTTGCAAAGGTGACGCCGATGAATGTAATCCAAATGTCTCACTCAAAAGGATATCTCGACATACTAACATTATCATGTTCATCCCTAGCACCAGTGCACAAAAATCAAGTACGCATGAAAGTATCATCCTCCTTGAGCCCCAAACATATGCTACCATATGACGAGAAAAAATGTGGCCTCATGCTAAGCACTCCCGACGGAATAATATGTGTACCTCCATGAGCATCTGGCTTAGAAATCTCCCTCGTATGTCAAATAAGGGTCACAGATAGCCCCTGAAGCATGTGGAGTGTATCAATCTCTATTGTCTCCTTCATTACTTGAGGGATAATATCGGGTGAGGAGACTTCGTACGGGAATCTACCCTACAAAATAGGTGCACGTTGTGCACCTGGTCGATCCTTTGCAGATCCTTTTCCTCAGCCCTAGAAATCTCGGAAATCAAAATAATTTGGGATCTCATTGAGGATAAACTCTCAATAGAGTTTCCTCAGAAATTATAGTGGCACCTCGTTGTTATTATAAGGTGGAAAATCAAACACCATCCACCAACGGTCCCAAAAATTATTTCTAATCAAATTATTATCGCACCAATGGATAGGAAATCGCTTACATGTCAATGTAATGCAAGATTAGTGCAGGGGTCTGTGAATAAGGTGCATATGATTTCTTTTGAAATTTCTTTTTCTTTACATCCACATATGACAGGTTGTTGGAATAATAAACCCTACAACCCTCTCTCGTAAGTTGTGTAATGATCAATTTACCCTTGCCATGTCAATTTGAACAAGTAATGCCTCCAATGTGTTTGCAAGAGAGGTGCAGTGGGGGTTTGTAGATTTTTCATCCCTCATTGTTTTGATTAAATCCTCAATTTCAATTTTGTTTTCAACTATTTTGGCTACTAAATCTTCTTGGCTACCCGAGGGATGTTGAGAAATTATGGGAGTGTTGGGAGGGATTTCAGAATAACAGGGTTTGGTTGTGGTTGATTCTCTCGACCTCTAACCGTAACAATAAAAATATGTACTCAATTCAAATTTTAATCTATAATTATCATATTTCAATGCAATTTTGAAAAAAGAAATGTGCTTACCTCTTCTCCGTGGTGCCATCATCGATTCAAATCTTCCCGTCATCCAAAATGATCCTTTGAGATTGAGATCCAACCGAATGGAAAAAATTGAGGGCACGAAAAAACTTTGAAACTTGCGTTTGAGGGAGGAAAATGAGAGGCTCGGGCCTCCTTTTTTGTTTATAGAAAACATAATGTGTACGCATTATGCTTTAGTGATTCCCGAGCCAAACACACTAAAATGCAAGCGTGTTTTAAAAAAAATGCGTACACGTTTTCCTTTTTTCACATTCTTGTCCGCTTTTTGGCGCCCCAATTTTGTGCACTTACCCAATAGTCATCTAGAGAAATTTCCTTTACACTAGGTTCTATTTTGAACCAGACTTCACCTTACATACATCTATTAGCAATGACATAAAATTCTTCATGTGTCATACCTTTTACACCTATGAAAAGTCATGCTATAAGCAAGTATAATGAATTAGGATTGAAATAAGGGTCAATATATTTTTTTGGGTAGCAAGACAACCCACCATTGGCATATAAATAAAATACTAACACTCACTTGTCCCAAATTTCATCTAGAAGAAGAAGAAAAGGAAGCTTATTGCTCGACTCTCCAATTTTTGCTTCTCAAAAATATCTTAAATTTCCTTTTGAATGTCTTTATGTGAACATGAAAATAAGTTTTATTAGTTTAACATGTTATATGAGAAAATTTAAACTTTGTATTTAGTTCATTTTTATGTGCAATAAAATGAAGTACAAAATATAAATACCTTCCATCTTTCTATCTTTTCATGTCTAGAACCACTATGTGGTGGTTTCATTTCAAGGATCCACCTTCACCTTACTTTGTACAATTGGTTGATAAATAGTGTGTGAACCCATGTTTTATTCACCATATTTTGTTGTTTGTAAATGCTGATTATTTTTCTGATCTTGCTTTGGAAGATAGAATACGAGAAGAACTTTATTTCATTTTATCATGAATAGATACAAAATCCGGATTCGTGAGGATACTTTTCTGAGATGCAATAGTATTTACCCATCAATAATGTAGAATTGAGTCTTATTATACTATATTTCATACTCAAACTCCATGTTAAAAATATCACCAATTTTGTATTTGAAGGGAAGAAATATTGCATCCCGATGAAGAGGCACATGGTTGCATAACATAGAGTTGACAAGGAGACTAACACTTGTTGAATCAAGTGATCGGTATTGGTAATTTGGATAATCTTGATGGAAACGCCCAATATGAATTTTGAAAGTGTTTTCATTAAATTAAAAAAGTTGAACCTCCTTAGATATTGTAGATTCACTTTTTTAAATTCATTTTTGCTACCTTTAACAAAGATTTTTATTTCACATATCCCTTGAGTGTTGGAAGTATGATACTTTGAAATATCTTTTTCCAAATTAAGATAATTTGTCTTCTCAAAGATTGTAAACATTTTGGAATGTAATTTTTTTCCCAATTATTTATCCATAGTCAGGAGGTGGGAAACAAATGAAGTAAATACATACTAATAAAGTTTTTAAAATGTATGTACAATTCTAACACAAATATTTTGACTATCTTGTACACTAGTCATTTCCCCTCATTAGATGGCTCCATTTTCCAACCATAAATATAGAAATAATATTTTTGATGTTTTGTAGATCATTGCATGCCACTTTTTTATACAATGCAATTTGTAACTCCATTTGCAATATTGAGCATGTTCTTTCTTTGTTGTTTATATTTTCAACTTGAACACATACAATAGTATCTGATATACATTTTATACTCAACATAATAAAAAATTGTTGATGCTTAATAGACAAAGAACGATACAACCACAAATCATATTGGTAATTTTATGGATTATGAACTTCCACAAACCATTCCCAATCCATCCTTTCTAAATAAGTGACACCATCTATAAATAAATTTTCTTTGTATAAGGTAAAGCGTAAATAAGAGCCATTTTTCCTATTATAATTTTTTTTTAGTACAAACATATATTTAAAAACTACCAATTCTAACCATTCTTATAAAATAAAATGTATAGAAAAATAAATATTTTCATATATTTTATTTTGGTATAGAATGGGAAAATGCCAAATCTAATACAGTGCAATGAGAACCAAAATTTTCCAATTCGATCATTCTCATAACTACAACATATAGAATCGACATCTTTCCATTCAAACATTATTTCTTCTCATTCTTTCTATAACATTATTTCTATGAAATTGTTTCTTCTCATTCTTTGTATAACACATTCTTTCTATTTTATGTTTCTTTTAACAAAATTTTCCTCACTATTTCTATATTACTCGTAATAATGAGAATGGGCATATGCCCATTCTAAACATTCACATATTAAAATTATCTTCCTATTTCATTCTAATATATTTCCTTTAGGAGAATAGGCATATGACCATTCTAAAAACTCTCATAATACAGCTTACATTCCTATTTTGTTCATTAATGTCTACTATATGAGAATGGACATCTACCCATTCTAATCATAATTTCACATAAAATATTCTTTCCCATTATTTTTATATTACCTGAATGAGAATGGGAATTTTCCCACTATAAAAATTCCTATACAAGTATCTTCCTCATTCTAATTAATTTATTATATATCTTCTTTATGAGAATGGAAATCTACCTATTCTTTTCATTCTCATACAATCTTTCTTCTCAATCCCTATATTTTACCCGAAGGATAATAAGGAAATATGCCCATTCTAATCATTTCCTATAATATGAGAATGAACATCTTTCCATTCTATTCATTGTTATACAATCATCTTTCTCATTCCTTATATATTGCATTTATGAGAATGGACATCTGCCTATTCTATTCATTCTAATAGTATCATCTTTTTCATTCCTTCTATGTATGTACCTGCAAATCTAACACAAATAGTTTTTCTATCGCTAGTTAATACCTCAACAAGATTGTTTCGATGAGATCATACAATTTTTACAGATGCAGAGCAACATGCGAATAACAAAGTGATTGATCTTATATTAAAATCTCATTGATCTAAATACAAATATGCTCGATATATATAGGAAGATTTAACTCCAAAATAGGAGTAACAAACTTGTGTCTTTATGTTGAAACCATACAGATGGTTTCAACTACTCCTCACAAATAGCACAATAAAAAAAAATCATAGTTGTTTATGTAACATATCATAAACAACCCTTTTTACATTTACTATTTTACATGTACTAACTTCTTAAATTTCACATGTATTTACAATAAGTAAATATAAACTATTATGTGAAGCACTAACCATATTTTTCCTAACATTCCCCCTTACTACGAACATGGGGAAAAGATCAAACCTATACCGCACCCGTTTTCATGATTTGATCATTTTCAATTGGTTGATCACAAACCAAAACAAAATCTTTTTCTTTTGGATAAAAAAAAACAAAGGGTAAGGTGATTTTCAATTGGCTAATAAAAACAAAGACAAAAATAGTTTTTTTTTGCTAACAAAAATCCAAGAGTACGGTGGTTTTCCAATGGTTTATCACAAACCAAAAATTATGGTTTTGTAGTGGTTTAATAAGTAACCGCATCACGATGTGTCAAGTAAAACCATTAGATTTCATAACATCTTTCCTCGGAGATGACATAGGAAAAATATCATATCTTCACAACATTGAGCATTGTAACTCATACCGAAATAGAACTATGAAAACACAATAGGAAAAACATACCAAACATAACAGAAAGAAAATACACAATAAGATGTGCCACCAAACCTTTGATGCATCCTCGTCGTAGGTGACTAATGAGAGGTCACCGATTGACCTCCTACCTATGATGCCTCCACCTTTGATGTAAGGATTCTTAGAACAAGAAATTGTCATAAATATACCCACATTCTTAATGTTTGGGCTCTTCCTCTTCTCATCGAGTCCTCTTTTGTGATTATGTTGGCTTCGTCTTTGATCTTTCCACTAAGTACATATGTAGCCTAGATTCTTCAATATGTAGAAGTATGTCCCTTTTATTACAAGTAATTACACTCAATCTCTCCTTCACTTTTGGAGAAATTTTTATGTTTCTTTTTTAATGTACAAGAACTTCTCTTCTTCTATATCTTCTCTAGTTCTTTTCTCTTTAGCTAGAAGAGTAGATATCATGTCATATAATGAATGTGTAGGCATCTAACCAAGGGTGAATACAACATTGTTATATTTTGGAGGTAAGCTATTCAACAAGATCGATACTCGAATATTATTTCTCAACTTCTACTTCCATCTCTCATTAGTTGTCTCATAAGAGACCTCAATTCATTTATATGACTAGACATACACCATTATTTGTCTTAAATTTGAAAATTTGAAAATTTAAAGAGAATTTTTTATTTGCAGCTTTACCACCAAAGGTTTTATTGAAAATATCCCAAATTTCCGTAGATGACTTATCAAGATCAACATGATGAAGCTCAAAATTAGACATTGCAAGTCATATGATAGCCTTGGCCTTATCATCTGTAGTTTTCCATTCTAACAACTTTCAAGCATCAACAGGTTCTTTCTCCTTACCATTAACTATTCCCCACAAATTCTTATTCATCAATTACATTTGAGTATTTACTTTCCAAGTGTGAAATTTTATTCCATCAAATTTATCTATGTATTTAATTGATGTCTCCATTGATCAACAAAGATATCAAAAATAAATAAATAAATCACTAATTGGACGATAACTTGAGAACCAAAGCTCTGCTTTGTAAATTGTAAAATGCGTTAGAAAGATGGTTTCAAGATCTTTGCAATGGTGCGAGAGAATCAATGGCATTTTCTTTGGAATCATTGGCGATTTACCTAAAATGTTGAAGATTTTACCTAATTGCTAGCAATTACGACTCAGTCGAATCGTTGATGCTCCTTCGTGAAGAATTACAACAATTGTCGCGATTATGGTGCAAAAAATTGCTTCCAATAACTTCTCAAATGGTCTCTCTAATACCAGATGATGAGATCATACAACTTTTAAAGATCCGAGAGAAACACGAGAATAAAAAAGTGAATGATCTCATATTAAAATCTCATTAATTTGAAGACAAATATGATCCATATATATATGAATCTTTAAATCCAAAATTGGAGTAAAGTTTTTTTATCTTTATGTTGAAACCATACAGATGGTTTCAACCACTCCTCAAAAATATTACAATAAAACAAATCACAATTGTTTATGTAAAAATCATAAACAATCGTTTTTACATTTACTATTTTACATTTACCAACTTACTAACCTTCACATGTTTTTAACATAAGTAAATATAAACTATTATGTGAAGCTCTAACGATAGTTTTTGTAACAATTTTTGTTAATCATATTTTGTATACATTCCAGGGATGCAAATTTTTATAGCTTAGTGGTTGCTTAGCTAATACCTCAACAGGATAATTTTTTTAAATCATATTTTCTTATGCATTCCAGGGATGCCAATTTTTAGAGCTTAGCGGTTGCTAGCTGTAAACTCAACAACATAATTTTTGTTAATCATATACTTTCCTATACATTCTAGGGATGCTAATTTTTAGAGCTTAGCAGTCGCTAGCTAATGCGTCAACATGATTTTTTTAAAATCATAATTTCTTATGCATTCCAAGGATACCAATCGTTAGAGATTAATGGTGGCTAACTAATACTTAAACAAGATATTTATATCTTACAGTCACTAGGTAACCTTGGTTAGACAACTATTGTTGAACCGAGTAAAGTGTTGCATTACATACCCTCTTGAAGATCTTGTCATTCTATTTTTTTGGTATATCTTAGTGGTTGTGAGTCTCCAACCATTAGCTCTTGTCGTTGTAAAAACTCTTTGTATAACCGTACTACGGGAGGGTCATTAACTAAGTGATATCTTAACACATCCATTCATATTGTGCTATAAAAAAATGGCCAAAAAAGAAAACAATATACTTATACGTAAATGGGATGAAAGGGTTTAATTTTTAGTATTTTGAATTAGGTATTTACATCGGGTAGAGAGGTCGAAGCTAGGAGGAGAGGTAGAGAATGTTTTTCATCTAAGTTTGAAGACCTTTAATCCTCTAAACACGAACATGATCTGAGCACCCATTTGAATCAATAATTGGAACCGGGCACTAGGCATTAGAAGCTTGCAAGTGGTGGAAAAGAGAGACCGGTTCAAAGATAAAAATGCCATATATTCATTGTAGAAACGTTTGCATTTTTCTAGATCTACCAACCCATCTAGCCGGATAAACAAGAAAAACTCTCGACCTGTATAACGTGCGGGATTGCATGAAATCTAATGAGGTTTTTACATCAACATTTTTTCAATTTTTTTCAAATGCATATGTAGTGAAGACCTTATATGTATTTAGTAATAACTAAAAAAATTATCTTGCTGGATCAAACAAGATGATATTAACATGCACAAGGTAATTCTCAAAAAAATAATTAAAATCCTAATTTTGATATTTGTCTATTTGCAGTGTTAAAAGTTGTGAGATTCTGCTGGATTCAACTTCTTAAATTAACTGAAAATGGATCTAGTAGATAGATCTGCAACACTAGATGATAATAAATTCATGTAGTTGAATCCAGAAGAAACTCACACATAATTCAAACCCTTTCCTGATAGAAACTAAAAAGCTTTAGCTAGCTCAAAATTTCCAGTGCCATGTAGGGGAATGAATATAAGGAAACAAAAGCTAATGCTAGTTAAGACAAGCTTCGGAAAGAATGTGAGAAAACACTGTTCTATCTGTAATTTGTTTCTTGAAGAGGAATTTCATCAACGTGCCAACCCTTTTAAAAGATAGTTTTTGCCTAATTTTAAAAAAATGATTCTATCTTATGTTAAACTCCTAAAACCTCTCCAGCCAGAGTGGCTATGAAAATTCAAATGACCAAAAAATTTAGCAGCCTAATGTGACCCTCCTCAAACTAAAAAATACAAAGACAGTTTGTCTTCAGAATATAATCATACCGTCTAGAAAATTTTCTATATTAATTGTGGAAATATTTCAAGTTATAGAATTATAGAAATGTAATTGTATGTATCTGATCAAGTAGGTTATTGAGGATGATGTTCCTCAAACTTCAAACCACTTCAAGAAAACTTGATATAAATGTTAGCTCTCATTTGCAAATAGTAATAATTTCATAGAGACAAATTAGAATAGAGGTCATAAGATCACTAACTTTCAAGTCAGTCACATGCAGGGTAATACTGTGGTGATGGCAACAAACTTATAAATTGAATGGTTATTGTCAGTGTATTTTTAACTATAAGATCTATAAAGCTATTAGGATTGTTTACTTCATGAGGACCCTTTGGAAACCCAACTAGTTCTCTTATAGCTATAAATTTCTTACTGTCAATCCTGCACACCTGAAAAAAAGGCCTAAATCAAAGGATGTACTCTAATTGTAATAATGATTCTAATAAAGAAAATGCATTACCAGTGCCACCCCTGCACTTTGCATATCAATAGGAGTGACATCGAATTTTTATGAAGGATTTTTTTATAAGTATCATTGTCAACAAAAATGTTAGAGTTGCATCCTCTTTCCACTCTCACAACCTTTGTCTCATGAGATAGATAAGTGGTTGAGCTCATGCATGAATGTAAATTCAAATCCTACTCATTCCATCCTTTTAATTAGAAGGTATTCTTATCAATATTCATTTTCTGGCATTATGGTACTTCATAGAATCCTAGAATGATACCTTTATCTTTTCATCAAGATGATACTAGGACTCATAAGACGGAATCCATAATACATGTTCTTGAACATCTGGAGCTCCATTCACTAGACATATCTCATTTGGTTAGTACCATAGGTTATTCAACAGATTATCAATAGTATCACTTGGTGGAGTACTGTAATTGGAAAATTTAAGATATCATATCTCACGAGTGAAGTCTCCACCCTCTTCCCAAGAAAGCTCATCATTATCTCCTCATCCATATTCTGTTCAGTCATTACCCCAATAAAAAAATAATCATATTACGCATACAACCCATTAAACCTATAAATATCCGTGAATTTGTTGCAATAATTAGCTATAAACCATGTGGAGTTGTAATAATCAACTATCCTAAAGAAATCAGGCACTCAACTAAACATTAAATAATTAATTCTCTCTCTCTCTCTCTCTCTCTCTCTCTCTTAAGGAAGTAGTAACTAAATACCATGTCCCTGGCATGAGTAAGTAAGAAAAGTGCCTCAAAATTGTCTCCAAAAAGAACCATTCAACTTTAAATGAAATAAAGGCAATTTTGGGCCGATAGGCCTACCTAGAGACAATTTTTTGTTTAACTCGCCATTTTTTTCGTCGTCATCTTCTTGTTTATTTATTATGATTTTTTTTTTCCCTGAAGGATATTTTTACAACGTAATCACATATCTTATTTTCTCGAATCCGTGGCACCTAGAGATGTATCATTAGATTCGAGAGCTCCATGTTTGGGCACTCTAGGAAAGCCTCTTATGGTTTTCTCCATCTCCATCCGATTCTCTTACTTTGTCTTATTGTTTATAAACACATGAAATAGTGCGGTTTGAGTCGGTGTAGGGCTACCATGTCCGGGCGTAGTCGCTTAAGAGCCCCGAATGACTAGATTATATTATGAATGAATTTGATAGGGGTATGTCTAAGAACACATGGGATTTATCAATCACCTAGAAAATTTTGCTTGTTTAGTTCTCGGATGGGAGTCACCGGCCTTCGGCTTAGTGACCTTCCATTCATTGATGATTTATGTTATGATAAACCCATGGATGCTTTCAAAAGTGCCTTAAAAGGATATGGGTAGTCATCAAGCCTAGTGAAGGGTGTGATGTGTTTTCCAAATAACTTGAAATGCTTATAGATTTAAAGGTAGTAACATGAATTGGATAGGATTAGACAATCAAGAATCATTGAGTGTCCGAATCAGAATATCATTGCATCTCAAGACATTTTCAAGCATTGGAGTAATGTATATGGAGAGACATTCTCAAAATATCAACGAGATGAAAGGCATCAAAATGTGATGACTATCGGGTGTTTTAACAAGGAGAAGACTACGAAGCATAGAAGAATGTAATAAGTGCATGATAAGATAGGAACCAAAGACAAAGAGACAATGAGCAAGAAGAAGCACAAGTAAGGTAAATACACATTTACACATTGATAAATTGAATGAATAATTACTTAGATTATGTAACTCTTTATATACATACATTATATAAATATTAATTTCCAAATTTTGATGCATATTATATATTGAAAATGCTAGTACATGTACATCATCAATAAATGAAAAAATAATCCATAATGTCTTAAATATTGTCAAGTGCACATCATATTAGATTCATGCAAAAATAATTGCAGAAATGTAAGGTCTCATACAAAATTATCAAGTTCCAAATAGTATTTTAATGTGCATAATAAATACAAAAATCCCCAAATAGATCATATACCATCAAGTTCAAATGCCATATAGGCTTACATATAATGCCATGCACATAGGCATACAAAAAAATGTCATGTAAGACATATGTATTTCCTACTCATCAAAATCTATCTCTCTCTTGGCCTTGCTCAAAGAAGGCCCTCCATTAGGCAAAGATGGAGATCCATGAGATGACTTTGGATCGTCCGAGCCCATGCTTTGAGTCCTCTTCACTAAATACTACTTTGTAGATGAGCTTGTAAATGCAAACAATGTTATTTTGTCAAAACTTAATTTATATATGTTTTCAACATGTATTTAAGACCATGCTATAATAAAATTATTTATATAAATACACAAACTTACCGCAAATTGTGTCGATCACACTGCCCCGAATTTGCATCTTACGCCGAGATGAGTCATCGGGAGCTCTGCAGATATGAACGGGGTATGAAGATAATGAGATGGAGGAGTCCATGCCCTCGAAGTCAAAATGGAGGGGGAAGTTCCCAACATACACATAAGATTAGAAAATCTAACATCGAAATTAGCGAAAATAGAGCTAAGTACATGTATCTACATAATGACAATATTTTAATTAATTTTATCAATATAGAACTATTGTTTTTACCCCATCCATGCACTCGTGAATCAAATGAATAGGGCTACGCCCTATCACAGTAACTCCCGCATACACACAATGAAGGACATTATTAACATAATTTAATAATTCTACAATGAAATACATTACTAACATGTAATTTAACATAATATGAATTACACGAGAAATTTAACAAAATTTACGTGTTGTTTGAATACCTCTCGGTGAGTTCTTTGCGTAGATGAAATCGCAATGGCACCACCTTTATCTACTTGTCGCAGAGATGGTGGGGTGTCTAGTGAATTCAACATCTTTATCAAACATGTATATCACGTGAGTTAGATGGACATACAAGAACATACATATATTTGACTTCAAAACTAATATATATATATATATATATATATATATATATATATATATATATATATATATAGACACACACACACACACACACACACACACACATGTATGTGAAAATTTTACATAATTAACATTCTAAATTACCTCTGTGAATGTATGTGTATGCATGGTGCTCACCGCCTATGGTCGGGATGAAGATGCACCTCCCGCGCGCTATAATATCAATGCATGTACATGTACAAGTACAATTATTTTGAAAATTTAACATATATAAGTAAATCAGGACTCCAAAATTTTTGTAACACACATAACAAAACATAAAAATTTACTTGCATGAAGGTGACGCCGACGAATGTAATCCAAATGTCTCACTCAAAAGTACATGTGACATATTGACATTATCATGTTCATCCCTAGCACCAGTGCACCAAAATCAGTATGAATGAAATTATCATCCTCTTTAAGCCCCAAACATATGCGACCACATGATGAGAAAAAATGTGGCCTCATGCTAGTACTCCCTGAGGGAATAATATGTGTACCTCTCGTGAGCATCCGGCTTAGAAATCTCCCTCGTATGTCAAACAAGGGTCGCAGATAGCCCCTGAAGCATGTGGAGTGTATCAATCTCTATTGTCTCCTTCATTTCCGAGGAACAATCTCAGGGGTGAGGGGGCTTCGTACGAGGAATCTACCTGCTAAATAGGTGCATGTTGTGCACATGGTCGATCCTTTGCAGATCCTTTTCCTCGGCCCTAGAAATCTCAGAAATCAAAATAATTTGGGATCTCGTTGAGTATAAACTCTCAATAGAATTTCCTCAAAAATTATAGTGGCACCTCGTTGAAATTATAAGGTGGAAAATCAAACACCATCCACCATCGGTCCCAAAAATTATTTCTAATCAAATTATTATTGCACCAATGGATAGGAAATCGTTTACATGTCAACAAAACAGTAAGATTAGTGCAGGGGTCTGTGAATAAGGTGCATATGATTTCTTTTGAATTTTTTTTTTCCTTTACATCCACATATGATAGGTTGTTGGAATAATAAACCCTACAACCCTCTCTCGTAAGTTTCACAATGATTAATTTACCCGTTGCCATGTCAATTTGAACAAGTAATGCCTCCAATGTGTTTGCAAGAGAGGCGCCGTGGGGGTTTTTAGATTGTGCATCCCTCATTGTTTTGATTAAATCCTCAATTTCAATTTTATTTTCAACTTTTTGGGCTACTAAATCTTCTTGACTACCCGAGGGATGTTGAGCAATTGTGGGAGTGTTGGGAGGGATGTCAGGAATAACAGGGTTTGGTTGTGGTTGATTCCCTCGACATCTAACTGTAACAATAAAAAATATGTACTCAATTCAAATTTTAATCTATAATTATCATATTTCAATGCAATTTTGAGAAAAGAAATGTGCTTACCTCTTCTCCGTGGTGCCATCATCGATTCAGATCTTCCCGGTGATCTAGAAATGATCCTTTGAGATTGAGATCCAACTGAATGGAAAAAATCGAGGGCACGAAAAAACGCTGAAACTTCGCGTTTGAGGGAGGAAAAATGAGAGGCTCTGGTCTCCTTTTTTGTTTATAGAAAACATAAAGCGTACGCATTATGCTTTAGTGATTCCCGAGCCAAACAAACTAAAATGCAAGCGCGTTTTAAACAAATGCGTACACGTTTTCCTTTTTTTTTCACATTCTTGTCCACTTTTTGGCACCCCAATTTTGTGTACTTACCCAATAGTCATCTAGAGAAATTTCCTTTACCCTAGGTTTTATTTTGAACCAGACTTCACCTTACATACATCTATTAGCAATGACATAAAATTCTTCATGTGTCATACCTTTTACACCTATGAAAAGTCATGCTATAAGCAAGTATAATGAATTAGGATTGAAATAAGGGTCAATATATTTTTGGGTAGCAAGACAACCCACCATTGGCGTATAAATAAAATACTAACACTCACTTGTCCCAAATTTCATCTAGAAGAAGAAGAAAAGGAAGCTTATTGCTCGACTCTCCAATTTTGCTTCTCAAAAATATCTTAAATTTCCTTTTGAATGTCTTTATGTGAACATGAAAATAAATTTTATTAGTTTAACATATTATCTCGAGAAAATCTAAACATTGTATTTAGTTCATTTTTATGTGCAATAAAATGAAATACAAAATATAAATGCCTTCCATCTTTCTATCTTTTCATGTCTAGAACCATTATGTGGTGGTCTCATTTCAAGGATCCACCTTCACCTTACTTTGTACAATTGGTTGATAAATAGTGTGTGAACCAATGTTTTATTCACCATATTTTGTTGTTTGCAAATGCTGATTATTTTTCTGATCTTGCTTTGGAAGATAGAATACAAGAAGAACTTTATTTTATTTTATCATGAATAGATACAAAATCCAGATTCATGAGGATACTTTTCGAGATGTAATAGTATTTACCCATCAATAATGTAAAATTGAGTCTCATTATCCTATATTTCATACTCAAACTCCATGTTAAAAATATCACCAATTTTTTATTTGAAGGGAAGAAATATTGCATCCCGATGAAGAGGCACATGGTTGCATAAAATAGAGCTAACAAGGAGACTAACACTTACTGAATCAAGTGATCGGTATTGGTAATTTGGATAATCTTGATGGAAACGACCAATATGAATTTTGAAAGTGTTTTCATTAAATTAAAAAAGTTGAACCTCCTTAGATATTGTAGATTCACTTTTTTAAATTCAGTTTTTGCTAGCTTTAACAAAGATTTTATTTCACATATCCCTTGAGTCATTTGGAAGTATGATACTGAAATATCTTTTTCCAGCTTAAGATAATTTATGTCTTCTTAGCATTGTAAACATTTTGGAATGTAATTTTTTTGTCCAATTCCTTATCCATATTCAAGCGGTGGACAACAGATGAAGTAAATGTATACTGATAAAGTTTTTAAAATGTGTTTAAAATTCCAAAACAAATAGTCTGAATATCTTGTACACTAGTCATTTCCCCTCATTAGATGGCTCCATTTTCCAACCAAAAATATAGAAATAATATTTTTGATGTTTTGTAGATCATTGCATGCCACTTTTTTTTATACAATGCAATTTGTAACTCTATTTGCAATATTGAGCATGTTCTTTCTTCATTGTTTATATTTTCAACTTGAACACATACAATAGTATCTTATATACATTTTATACTCAACAAAATAAAAACTTGTTGATGTTTACTAGACAAAGAACGATACAACCACAAATCATAGTGGTAAGTTTATGGATTGTGAACTTCCACAAACCATTCCCAATCCATCCTTCCTAAATAAGTGACACCATCTATAAATAAATTTTTTTGTATAAGGTAAAGCGAGAAATAAGAGCCATTTTTCCTATTATAATTTTTTTAGTACAAACATATATTTAAAAACTACCAATTCTAAACATTCTTATACAAACAAATGTATAGAAAAAATAAATATTTTCATATATTTTATTTTGGTATAGAATGGGAAAGTGCCAAATTTAATACAGAATGAGAACCAAAATTTTCCAATTCGATCATTCTCATAACTACAACATATAGAATCGACATCTTTCCATTCAAACATTATTTCTTCTCATTCTTTCTATAACATTATTTATATGAAATTGTTTCTTCTCATTCTTTGTATAACATTCTTTCTATTTTATGTTTCTTTTAACAAAATTTTCCTCACTATTTCTATATTACCAGTAATAATGCAAATGGGCATATGCCCATTCTAAACATTCACATATTAAAATTATCTTCCTATTTCATTCTAATATATTTCCTTTAGGAGAATAGGCATATGACCATTCTAAAAACTCTCATAATACGATTACATTCCTATTTTGTTCATTAATTTCTACTATATGAGAATGGACATCTTCCCATTCTAATCATAATTTCACATAAAATATTATTTCTCATTATTTCTATATTACCTGAATGAGAATGGGAATTTTCCCATTGTAAAAATTCCTATACAAGTATCTTCCTCATTATAATTAATATATTATTTCTCATATATTATATATCATTATTTTGAGAATGGAAATCTACCTATTCTTTTCATTCTCATACAATCATTCTTCTCATTCCTTCTATTTTACCTGAATGTTAATAATGGAAATATGCCCATTCTAATCATTTCCTATAATATGAGAATGAACATCTTCCCATTATATTCATTCTCATACAATCATCTTTCTCATTCCTTATATATTGCATTTATGAGAATGGACATCTGCCCATTCTATTCATTCTCATACAATCATCTTTCTCATTCCTTCTATGTATGTACCTATAAATCTAACACAAATATTTTTGCTATTTGCTAGTTAATACCTCAACAAGATAGTTTCGATGAGATCATACAAGTTTTACGGATGCGAGCAACATGCGAATAACAAAGTGATTGATCTTATATTAAAATCTCATTGATCTAAATACAAATATGCTCGATATATATAGGAAGATTTAACTCCAAAATAGGAGTAACAAACTTGTGTCTTTATGTTGAAACCATACATATGGTTTCAACTACTCCTCACACATAGCACAATAAAAAAATCATAGTTGTTTATGTAACATATCATAAACAACCCTTTTTACATTTACTATTTTACATGTACTAACTTCTTAAATTTCACATGTATTTACAATAAGTAAATATAAACTATTATGTGAAGCACTAACCATATTTTTCCTAACATTCCCCCTTACTACGAACATGGGGAAAAGATCAAACCCATACTGCACCCGTTTTCATGATTTGATTATTTTCAATTGGTTGATCACAAACCAAAACAAAATATTTTTCTTTTGGATAAAAAGAAACGAAGAGTAAGGTGATTTTCAATTGGCTAATAAAAAACCAAGACAAAAATAGTTTTTTCTAACAAAACCCAAGAGTACGGTGGTTTTCCGGTGGTTTATCACAAACCAAAAAGTTATGGTTTTGTAGTTGTTTAACAAGAACCGCATCATGATGTGTCAAGTAAAACCATTAGATTTCATAACATCTTTCCTCGGAGATGACATAGGAAAAATATCATATCTTCACAACATTGAGCATTGTAACTCATACTTGAAATAGGAACTATGAAAACACAATAGAAAAACATACCAAACATAACAAAAAGAAAATACACAATAAAATGTGCCACCAAACCTTTGATGCATCCTCGTCGTAGGTGACTAAAGAGAGGTCAGCGATTGACCTCCTACCTATGATGCCTCTAGCCTCTCGATGTAAGGATGCTTAGAACAAGAAATTGTCATAAATATACCCACATTCTTCATGTTTGCGCTCTTCGTCTTCTGCCGAGTCCTCTTTTGTGATTATGTTGGCTTCGTCTTTGATCTTTCCACTAAGTACATCTTTAGCCTAGATTCTTCAATATGTAGAAGTATGTCCCTTTTTATTACAGTAATTACACTCAATCTCTCCTTCACTTTTGGAGAAATTTTTATGTTTCTTTTTTATGTACAAGAACTTCTCTTCTTCTATATCTTCTCTAGTTCTTTTCTCTTTAGCTAGAAGAGTAGATATCATGTCATATAATGAATGTGTAGGCATCTAACCAAGGGTGAATACAACATTGTTATATTTTGGAGGTAAGCTATTCAACAAGATCGATTCTAAATATTCTTTGTCAACTTCTACTTCCATCTCTCATTGTTGTCTCATAAGAGACCTCAATTCATTTATATGACTAGACATACACCATTATTTGTCTTCAATTTGAAAATTTAAAATTTTAAAGATAATTTTTCATTTGCAGCTTTACCACAAAAGGTTTTATTGAAAATCTCCCAAATTTCCATAGATGAATTATCAAGATCAACATGATGAAGATCCGAATTAGAAATTGCAATTCTTATGATAGCCTTGACCTTATCATCTCTAGTTTTCCATTCTAACAACTTTCTAGCATCAACAGGTTCTTTCTCCTTACCATTAACTATTCCCCACAAATTCTTATTCATAAATTGCATTTGAATATTTACTTTCCAACTGTGAAATTTTATTCCATCAAATTTATCTATGGATGTAACTGATGTCTCCATTGATCAACAAAGATATCAAAAATAAATAAATAAATAAATAAATCAATAATTAGACGATAACTTGAGAACCAAAACTCGCTTTATAAAACCGTAAAATGTGTTAGAAAGATGGTTTCAAGATCTTTGCAATGGTGCAGAGAATCACGGAGCATTTTCTTTGGAATCATTAACGATTTTACCTAATCGCTAGCAATTACGACTTAGGTCGAATTGTTGACACTCTTTCTGTGAAGAATTACAACGATTGTCGTGATTCTCGTGAAAAAATTGCTTCCAATAACTTCTCAAATGGTCTCTCTAATACTAGATGATGAGATCATACAATTTTTAAAGATCCAGAGCAACATAAGAATAAAAAAGTGAATGATCCTATATTAAAATCTCATTGATTTGAAGACAAATATGATCCATATATATATGAAGCTTTAAATCCAAAATTGGAGTAAATTTTTTTTATCTTTATCTTGAAACCATACAGATGGTTTCAACCACTCCTCAAAAATATTACAATAAAAAAAATCACAATTGTTTATGTAAAAATCATAAACAATCCTTTTTTACATTTACCAACTTACTAACCTTCACATGTATTTAACATAAGTAAATATAAACTATTATGTGAAGCTCTAACGATAGTTTTGTAACAATTTTTGTTAATCATATTTTTGTATACATTCCAAGGATGCCAATTTTTATAGCTTAGTGGTTGCTAGCTAATACCTCAACAGGATAATTTTTTTAAATCATATTTTCCTATGCATTCCAGGGATGCCAATTTTTAGAGCTTAGCGGTTGCTAGTTGTAAACTCAACAACATAATTTTTGTTAATCATATTTTCCTATACATTCTAGGGATGCTATTTTTTAGAGCTTAGCAGTTGTTAGCTAATGCCTCAACATGATTTTTTTAAAATCATAATTTCTTATGCATTCCAAGGATACCAATTGTTAGAGCTTAACGGTGGCTAACTAATACTTAAACAAGATATTTAGATCTTATAGGTCACTAGGTAACCTTGGTTAGACAACTATTGTTGAACTAAGTAAAGTGTTGCATTACATACCCTCTTGAAGATCTTGTCATTCTATTTATTTTTGTATATCTTAGTGGTTGTGATTCTTTAACCATTAGCTCTTGTCGTTGTAAAAAAATCTTTGTATAAGCGTACTACGGGAGGGTCATTAACTAAGTGATATCTTAACACATCCATTCATATTGTGCTATAAAAAAATGGCCAAAAAAGAAAACAATATACTTATACGTAAATGGGATGAAAGGGTTTAATTTTTTTAGTATTTTGAATTAGGTATTTACATCGGGTAGAGAGGCCGAAGCTAGGAGGAGAGGTAGAGAATGTTTTTCATCTAAGTTTGAAGACCTTTAATCCTCTAAACAAGAACATGATCTGAGAACCCATTTGAATCAATAATTGGAACATGGCACTGGGCATTAGAAGCTTGCAAGTGGTGGAAAAGAGAGACCGGTTCAAAGATAAAAATGCCATATATTCATTGTAGAAACGTTTGCATTTTTCTAGATCTACCAACCCATCTAGCCGGATAAACAAGATAAACTCTCGACCTGTATAACGTGCGGGATTGCATGCAATCTTATGAGGTTTTTACATCAACATTTTTTCAATTTTTTCAAATGCATATGTAGTGAAGACCTTATAGGTATTTAGTAATAACTAAAAAAATTATCTTGCTGGATCAAACAAGATGAGATTAACATGCACAAGGTAATCCTCGAAAAAATAATTAAAATCCTAATTTTGATATTTGTCTATTTGCAGTGTTAAAAGTTGTGAGATTATGCTGGATTCAACTTCTTAAATTAACTGAAAATGGATCTAGTAGATGGATCTGTAACACTGGACGATAATAAATTCATGTAGTTGAATCCAGAAGAAACTCACACATAATTCAAACCCTTTCTTGATAGAAACTAAAAAGCTTTAGCTAGCTCAAAATTTCCAGTGCCATGTAGGGGAATGAATATAAGGAAACAAAAGCTAATGCTAGTTAAGACAAGCTTCGGAAAGAATGTGAGAAAACACTGTTCTATCTGTAATTTGTTTCTTGAAGAGGAATCGCATCACCGTGCCAACCCTTTTAAAAGATAGTTTTTGCCTAATTTAAAAAAATGATTCTATCTTATGTTAAACTCCTGAAACCTCTCCAGCCAGAGTGGCTATGAAAATTCAAATGACCCAAAAATTTAGCAGCCTAATGTGACCCTCCTCAAACTAAAAAATACAGAGACAGTTTGTCTTCAGAATATAATCCTACCGTCTAGAAAATTTTCTATATTAATTGTTGAAATATTTCAAGTTATAGAATTATAGAAATGTAACTCTATGTATCTAATCAAGTAGGTTATTGAGGATGATGTTCCTCAAACTTCAAACCACTTCAAGAAAACTTGATATAAATGTTAGCTCTCATTTGCAAATAGTTAGAATATAGGTCATAAGATCACTAACTTTCAAGTCAGTCACATGCAGGGTAATACTGTGGTGATGGCAACAAACTTATAAATTGAATGGTTATTGTCAGTGTATTTTTAACTATAAGATCTATAAAGCTATTAGGATTGTTCACTTCATGAGGACCCTTTGGAAACCCAACTAGTTCTCTTATAGCTATAAATTTCTTACTGTCAATCCTGCACACCTGAAAACAAAGGCCTAAATCAGAGGATGTACTCTAATTGTAGTAATGATTCTAATAAAGAAAATGCATTACCAATGCCACCCCTGCACTTTCCATATCAATAGGAGTGACATCGAATTTTTGATGAAGAATTTATTTATAAGTATCATTGTCAACAAAAATGTTAGAGTTGAATCCTCTTTCCACTCTCACAACCTTTGTCTCATGAGATAGATAAGTGGTTGAGCTCATGCATGAATGTAACTTAAAATCCTGCTCATTCCATCATTTGAATTGGAAGGTATTCTTATCAATATTCATTTTTTGGCATTATGGACTTCATAGAATCCTAGAATGATACCTTTATCTTTTCATGAAGATGATACTAGGACTCATAAGACGGAATCCATAATACATGTTCTCGAACATCTGGAGCTCCATTCACTAGAAATATCTCATTTTGTTAGTACCATAGGTTATTCAACAGATTATCAATATTATCACCTGGTGGAGTACTGTAATTGGCAAATTTAAGATATCATATCTCATGAGTGAAGTCTCCACCCTCTTCCCAAGAAAGCTCATCAGTATCTCCTCATCCATATTCTGCTCAGTCATTACCCCAATAAAAATAATAATCATATTACGCATACAACCCATTAAACCTATAAAGACCCTGAATTTGTTGCAAAAATTAGCTATAAACCATGTGGAGTTGTAATAATCAACTATCCTACAGAAATCAGGCACTCAACTAAACAATAAATAATGAATTCTTTCTCTCTCTCTCAAGGAAGTAGTAACTAAAGACCATGTCCTTGGCATGAGTAAGTAAGACAAGTGCCTCAAAATTGTCTCCAAAAAGAACTATTCAAATTTAAATGCAATAAAGGCAATTTTGGGCCGATAGGCCTACCTAGAGACAATTTTTTGTTTAACTGCCATTTTTTTCGTCGTCATCTTCTTGTTTATTTATTATGATTTGTTTTTTCCCTGAAGGATATTTTTACAACGTAATCACATATCTTATTTTTGATGGCTCCCATCTTTGTTTTGTTGCGAAGATTTGAGAAAAAATAGAATATTGAAACAACGTAATCTCTGGAAAAAGCAGGCTTCTGCCCGAGAAATCAGCCAAAGAGAGAGTTGCCCTCCATTTTCATTGTGACCGCATCCACCCAGGCCTTAAAACACAAATACGATTCAACCTTTCTTAACTGAAGATGCAGATCTGGAGATAATGTGAATATCTATTTGAAGCGAATTGATTTTTTCACAAATGGAAAAATCAAGATTAAGAAGATGCACAGAATAGAAAGATTTGGTATAAACTCCTTCAATCTGTAAACATACACACAGTTTATTCAGAAAAAATACTTATAATCTGCTCCAGAAGATCGGAAGTAATGTTTGTAAACTCTTCTGAAACAAGATGTAGTAGATTTCTGATGAAATCGTTGTACTCTGTTCCAAAAGAAGATGTATTAAATTTCTGATGACATGTGTTTAATCGATTCTAAAAGAAGATTTCAAATTCTTTGCAAGCTTGTAACCCATTTCAAAAGAAATTTTTGTAAATTTAAAATGGAATGGTTGTGATCCGTTTGAAAAAATGTCCTAAATTTCTGCTGAAATGCTTGTAAATCGCTTGAAATGAAAACGTAGTGAATTTAAAATGAAATGCACGCAATCGTTATCCAAAAGAATCCGTACTAATTTTCTAGTGAAATAATATATGTTCCAAAAGATGTAATAAAGTTCTGATTAAATAGTTATATATCTGTTACAGAGCAAATATCTAATATTTCCAGCTAACTTTTGAGCTTAACATTCCTAATGTTGAAATGATGGTTTTAAAAATTGAAACAAGGGATTTTTTAATTCTAAGTTTAGAGCACAGGTGTCAGAGTTTGAATTTTCGAGAGCTTCTGCGCATTCTTTTAAAGTAAATCCAAGTCTTGAGTAAACTCTACTGTAACATAATCCATCCAATAGATCCTATCTGGTGAACCCAAATAACAATAATCCATTCTAATTCTATTTGCATGATATTTTACCATATCTTTGGAATCGGCATGAATTTCATTGGTTTCGGCATGACGTTTTGATAGGTAGTGGAAAATCCGCCACCTTCAGTTCCTTCTCTGGATGGGGCAACGTTGTCTGCAATTCAATATTTTGAGAATGTGAGGAACTTGCTTGTTGCAGTTGAAGAAATGCAGCTCCCAACCTTTGAGGCTTCTGAGCTGGAATAGGGTTCTAATTTTATTATCTTCTTGTTGTTCCAGATTTGCAAGAGTATGGTCATTTGCATAAATGTATATTGTTCTCAAATTCCACAGCAGTAGCAAGTCGGGATCTTTTCTATTTTTGCACAACCACCTCATCATACCACCCTCAGATCAAGACTTCACAGAAAGCCAACTCCTCTGCCTCACCTACCAAGCCAGATGAACACACAACCTACTTAATTTGGGGGCATTCTCTTTCAGGTTTTGAATGTGGATCGACATTGTGATAATTGTTCCTTCTTACTGCTAGACCACATTCCTGATTGACAATTCGGGATCTTGGTATTATAGAAAAGTGCATTTCTTGCACAACATTTTAAGGCTGCCCATTGCCATTTACAAGCCATAGATGTTTTTTCATCACAACAGCTAGTGTTGAAACAATTCTTTTGCATGTATCATGAAATGAAATGAAATGCTTTTGTCCCTGGTATAATAATTTCCATGTTTTCACCAAAATATGTTCTCAATAATTTTCGGAAGTAGAACTTTACATTTTATTGCACATTCCATCTAAAAGTATAGCTTTCATGAAATAGAAATATTTTGCACATTACTTTTGAAGCCAAATTTTTTGTTTCTTCAATCTGATGAATAATAGTCAGTAAGATTTTTCTCTTTTCTTGTAGAAATTTCAAGATGAATTCTTCATCTGTAGTGTTATCTTATCTTGCCTTGTGGTCAGGGAGGCCCGTCGATAAAAGTGGTTGATTGCGTTCTAGGCCTAAAATCTTACTATGACTCGAAGGAAACGGGCGCACATGGCCTTCTGAAATATGGGGTTAATGTGAAGCTTCCTGATGGAATAAAGCTACCCATTAAAGGACTTGGGAAAAACTCGATTTAACAAATAATGTGGTATTTAAGAACAATCACGACCAATTAAAACAACAGGATTTGCTTGGAAACAATATTACAAGTGCTCTTTTAGATTGCCTCAGAATCAAATTTCCTAAAGTTGTTCTACCAAAGGAATACAAAAAACAAAGATTTATACATGAATTGCAATGGAACAATATGCAAGCTGTAATTGTTTTACCATTTCATCTGATCCCTTGTTCAAAACAATTTCAATTTTATGTACAAGACATTTTTCATCAATGTTTTCATTTTGAACCAAAAAAATGTTGTATGTAAATTGAGAAAAATGATATTTTGGACATATGACTTGCTTGATTGAGCCAAATTCTTTGTTGCAGCTACCCTTCACGGATTCTGATTTTTTTAACAATTTGCTTTCATTTATAATAATCATGAATACTTTATATTTATCTCCACTTACATGGGTCAATTTACTTCAATTCTAGGAAGCACAATTGGGAGAAGACTTTGGGACACTTTCAACATTGTTATTACCTTAGATGTAATATTTTGACAACAAAGAAATGATCCACAACAAATCATCTTCCATATGCTGTTGAAAAACATTAGAAATGTTGAACCTTATTTTCATGATTGGGAAACACTCATGAAACAAATAAATGCATGCTTCAGCCAGAGCGTAAGGGAATCCTTTGATTCAACAATCCACTTATATGCAACTAACAAATGTGTTCTTCTGCCTTACAAGCAAATGCTTATGTCTTTATCCAGGCCATTGCATGGAGTGATGAAGTTATTTTATGTATAGGTCAACATGTTATGTTACTATGCAATTTGTGCATTGAAGCTAGATTAGTGAATGGTTCTCTTGGTACTATACAAAACATTATCTATACCACTTGCCTCCAAACTGCCCTACTTGCCCATGTCTGTAATAGTAGAATTTGAAAACTATATTGGTCATGCATAGGACCCAATAAATCCTAAATCGGTTCTTGTATTTTCCGTAATAAGGGTCAATCGTAAACAGTTATCAACATGTACTTAAATCAACTGTAACTGCACTTCCATTCTTTGTGCCTCCAAACTATGATGCTAATAATTCGATTAATCATTGTAGGATCTTTCAATCACAATTGACCTTCAACACCTTCGATTGCTGCCTAAATCTTTGATGGCTACAAAATATTGCATGATTTAAACCCTTCTTCCATATACCGCAAATGTTTTACTGTATTATTCTTACTGTTATACCTTGGTGGCAAGACCCTTTATTTTCGTTGTACCAGGGTAGCCCATTCAAGTCAAAAACATTTATCCTTAATAAAGAATTAATTTCTCATGAATTTTTGTCTCTTAAAAGTTTACCGATATATGACAAATTGGAAACTCTTCACAAAGTGATAATCATCCATCACACTATTATTCTTTAACATTGTGAAGTTACAAGTACCGTGTTAGGTGTGCATGGAAAATGTGAAAACATCTAAATACGAGGAATTTAAAAGCAATATTTACTCTCCGTTAAATACTTCACAATTCTTTGTTAAATCCTTGTTTCTTATTAACGACCCTGCTTTCTAGCATTCAAATTGTCAAGAACATTACTATTGTTATTAACATATATCCAATCACAATTGACCTTCAAAACATCCAATGGCTACCCGAATCTTGCAAGGCTACCAAATTTTGCATGGTTTACATCATACTTCCATAAACTTTCCATTTACTTACTAATAAACTACTTTCAAATACTCCTCATATATGCCTATCGGCCTCTCACAAGCACCTTTGGATGCTTTTGCTAGTTTATTAAATATGAAAATAAAGGTGTACAAAGTCATGTATGCATGATACAACATGCACACCATAGAGTGCGAACCAAAAACTAATATAGACAACTACACGAACCTCCATAAATAGTGCAGGGTGTTCAATCTCATAATGTCTTCCAATAAGTCATGATTTTCCTGAGGAAAACAATACATAGACTAAGATAGTACATACTACTCAGTTACAGGAAATAATATTCACAGCATGTAAAATATTCAAAATAATTTATAGCACATATTTAAAAGAAACTTCTACCACCTTTTGTAGTTATGTTATACGTGTCTCCAAATTTTGAAGCTGGTTAATTTTTTTCTTTCAGGATTTGAGTTACCTGTAATAGAAAACCATAGTTGACACATCTTAAACAAAAATGCATCCCATGCGGATTCTGGGTTTTTCGTGGAAGGCATTATAGCCTCTCAATGCATTATTAACCGACCTTGGAGTTAAAACAATCTAGTTACTAAATTAACCATGTAGAGAGTAGTCCATACACCATTAAGGAAATCTATCAAATACCCCATAGAGAACACCTTCCATTAGTCAACGATATACCATAATCTCTATCCTTTTCTGCACTAGTACGTATCTCTTGTTAAGTCCACCTTGTTACCATACATATAGGGGCACCAGATTGCCTTCTTTAAGGCCTTTAAGCCTCTTACCATGTAAGGACAAAGATTGCAGGTTTTTGGCACAGAAGGCACGACTCCTCCCAATGCACACAAGGCACTAACTTTAAAGGTCATGGTTCATATCAAAGTATTTTAAGATCAAAGAAGCATCATTATTGGTAGGGTATAACAATTTTGGGTAGGTACTACTTTCACCCCATAGGTTCCCAATATGATAATTACATGCTGAAATGCATTTCAAGTTTTTAACTTAATGAAATTTTTGACTTTTACAAAATTACTAGTTGTTCTTTCATGAATGTAACCAAAAATAGATTCATTTTTCTAGTCATAATTCATAAGGACATGTTTAACAATCCAGGGAACATGTTTCATCAAATATTTTATTTGGATAGAACTTCATGACACTCCTCTCAAAAGGGAGAAACTATGAGTACATTGAAATCTCAATTGAGAGATTTATAGTCCTAACCAAACATAAAATCATCAAAGGTGAAAATTTGTTGATATGTCAAACCCAATTTGTGAAGGAATTATCCCAATGTCCTCTAATAAGTGATGAAAGGCCCTACAAACCGATCAAACTTTAAGCATTAAAAGGTGTCTCTTCATCTCCCTATTATCAAGGCCCTATCAATATGCTTTGGCCACCTTGTTCACTTGACAACACCTTCCTTTTAAAATCCCTTGAAGATGAAATTAATGTGGAAACTAAACCTTTCAATGGAATGATGGATTCAAAGAATGTAAGGCAACTGGAAGCCTATTTCACTTAATTTGATTTGTTGTAAGTGTGATATGCAGTCAAAGCTGAGATATGAGAACAACCGTGAAAGACATGTATATCATACTTCAGATTTCATAGTATTTTTTTTAAATTCATGATTGCCACATGCAATGATTCCATTACCTTTAGTCTCTTCAATGGAATGATTTATTCAGAGAATGTTTGGCAATTGGAAGCTTATTTCTCTTAATTTTATTTGTTATAACTAAGAGGGATATACAGTCAAAAGATGAGATATGAGAATATCCACCAAAGGCATACACCATACTTAGTTTTCATAGTATGTTTGTTAAGTCACGATTTCCATATGAAATTATTCCTTTAACTCTAGTCTCTTGCATCATTTTCTGTCCCCCAATTTTACACATTTTAGTTCTATATTGTTGCTTCTTTTTCTTTTTCCATTTCCAAAGTGTAAAATCATATTGCAATACAGAAGCCGCATGGGATGTATTTATTATTTAAGATGTCTTAACTATGGTTTTCTGTTACAGGTAACACAGATCCTGAAAGAAAAAACTAACCAGATTAAGAATTTGGAGACACGTATAACAGAACTATAGAAGGTGGTAGAAGTTGCTTTAAATTATGTGCAGTTGATTTTTTGAATATTTTACAAGTTGTGAATATGCTTTTCCTGTAACAGAGTAGTGTGTACTATCTTAGTCTATGCATTTTTTTCTTAGGATAATCATGACTTATTTTCCAATACCCTACATCTAATGTGCCCAAAGTGGGCTTACAAACACACATTTTCTTAATTCCTTAACATATCCTCTCTTAATTAAATAAATGTTTTTCTAACTCCTAAGGCATCCCTAAACTCGTAGTTTTTTTCCCATTCACAAAGTTTTAGGAATGAGATCTGTAGTATGATCTAGTCAGACAATAGAGTAGCTCTAAGTCTCTAAAATCACACAAATGAAGTGGTGGCTAGACTACCGTATGGGTATGATACGTTGAAACGATTTAAAAAAAAAAAAAACCTCGGAGTACAGTATGCTGTGGGTATGTTCATACAATATATTTTTAAAAAGTAAAAATATAAATATATATAAAAATTTAAAGAAAAAAAAAAAAAACATAGTCTCAAAGCAACCTATAAAATATTAGAAGCCAACAACAATATTATTATGGATCGAAGCTATCTAAAGAAAGATTTCTTTCACTTTGAATACAAGAAGACCACAAAACATTAAATCTATGAGTCCATCTACTAATGGGCTCACAAACATTCCAAGACTTATTGTTAAGGCCCAGGGAAAGGTTTTGAGAGAAGGAAATTTTTTCATAGAGTTGTTTGGAGGTAACCTCTTGGAGAAGGGGCCCTTTGAGCCACCTCATGATATCTTAAAATCCATTCTTATCTTCCATAATCGGTCCAATAGACGGAGCTGTTAAAGAATTTCTAAGCGGTGTATACATTCAGTTGTAAACACTTCAAAGGTTGTTATATACATAATATGATCCTTATAATTTGGAAACTTCAGCTACCATGTACAGCCTTAATTAGAAACACATTTTATATAAAAATTATGAACACTTTAAAGGTTGTTGTGTACAGAGAAAAGTGCTTCTTAGCATATTGTCACTTTGGTTACGCGAGCCACCTATGCGCTCAGTTAAAAACGAGTTTTGAGAAAATGTTTCTTCCACCTCATTTTAGCAGTTCTTTGGAGATTACTTCCACTCTCAACTCTACCAATTATCGCTTGTTTTCATTGAGTGTACCATTAATATGTTGTCAATTGAAAGGTCATTCAATAAATGTAGAGATGCTTTCATAAAATTGCTAGATGTGTACAAAGAAAAATCCAATCACCCACCTAATTAATTGTAAAATATAATAGTTTTTCATTTATATTATGGAGTGCATCATTTTTTCTCGCTACATTACACATATTGTATTACGCTTTAAAATATTATCCACACCAAAGAAAAATCGAGGCAATGAAAATTCCTCTTTATTCAATGGTGAAGTTACAAATCTTGAACTTCATAAATACCACAAGTCATGTGAAATAACTTCTAGAGGACAACATATAAAATTTATTCAGTATAAGAAGATGTTGGAAATATGCATGTGATGCATATTTAATTCCAACTATAGCTTTTTTAGGAAAGCTAATTTTAGCTTTAGTCTTGCTTTAGTTTGCTTTAGTTAAGTTAGCTTTATCTTATTTTTATCATTAGATTTAATTCAAATAAATCTGTTTTAAATCATGCATAGTACGTGACTGTTTTAAAAGCATGAGTTTAGATTTAGAATGCTCGGTTGAAGAGTCTGTTAGTGGGTGAGTTATTCTATTTAAATAACAGCAATTGTAATTGCTTTGTATGCACACACAAAGGTGTGAAATCTGCACAAGCAAGGAAGGATGTGCATTGAAAGCACACAGCTGCATGCACAACTTGATTGTAAAGAGCTGAAGCTCTGAGTATGATGAAGCTTTTATTAATGGAGATTATGCACAGCAGTGCTGGTTCGAATATTCATCTATTTATGCAAGTTATTTAAGTGTTCTGTTTATTTCTTTTATGTTGTTTGTTGTATAAGACTGCAGATTTTCTACAAATTGGTATCAGAGCGAGGTTATTCCAGCAGCTTATTAAATTGGTAGCAAGCTATGGCTTCTACATCCGGTATGCAGACACCGCAATTTAATGGAAAGAATTACGAATACTGGTCGTTGACCATGAAGGCGCTATTCAGATCTCAAGATGTGTGGGAGATCGTTGAAGATGGGTACACAGAGCCCGCAAATGCAGCAGCGTATACTACACTTTCTCAAGCAGAGAAAGATACTTTGAAGGAGTTACGAAAGAAGGATGGCAAAGCTCTTTTCTATATTCATCAGGCAATGCATGAAAGCATTCTTCCAAGAGTGGCGGACAATGCCGACCAAGCAAAGATCGCATGGGATACTTTACAAGTTGCATATCAAGGTAAGGAGAAAGTAAAAATTGCCAAGCTACAGTTACTTCGTAGAGATTTTGAGAATTTAGCAATGAAAGATTCAGATTCTGTAGAATCATTTTTTACTTATGTAGTTGGCTTAGTCAATCAAATCAAATCTCATGGTGAGACTCTTGAGGACAGAAGGATTATTGAAAAATTGCTTAGAAGTTTGCCTACGAAATTTGATCCTTTAGTTGTTGCTATTGAAGAAACTAAGGATCTGAGTCAGTTTTCTATTGATGAGTTGCATGCATCACTAATCAATCATGAACAGAGGATGAATAGATCACATGCAAGTGTAGATCAGGCTTTTGCATCTCAGACAGCAGGTAGTCGTGGCAAAAGAAGAGGAAGTTTCAGCCCAAGAGGCAGAGGAAGAAGTCCATCTAGAGGACGTGGCAGTGGTTCATCAAACTCAAGTGGAAGAGGACATAATCAAGAACAGAGTTATGGTCAGAGACAAGATAAGTCTCATGTTCAGTGTCATTATTGCAAGAAGTATGGGCACTATGCTTATGATTGCAAGAAAAAGCAATATGATCAAGAGAGACAAAATCAAAATCAGGTTGGAAGTTCTATTTCTAAACCTATGTTTATTGCATGCACAAGGATTGCTGAAGCAATACCTTCTTTATCCCCTATTGAATGTAATTTGTCAAAAGAGAGTCCATGTGATGTATGGTATTTAGATTCAGGTTGCAGTAATCACATGACAGGTAATCTAGATTTGTTTTCTAGTTTGGATGATTCAGTTAAGAGTGATGTAACTCTTGGAAATAACAATATTGTGTCTGTGAAAGGAAAAGGCACGGTTAGTATTCTAACAAGACAGGGGGAGCAAACAAGTATGCAAGATGTTTACTATGTTGCAGGTTTGAAACATAACCTTATGAGTATTGGACAACTGGTACAGAAAGGATACCGAGTCTATATGGAAGACAATGAGTGCGTGATTGTGGACAAAGCTCCTAGCACTCAGTTGATTGCAAAAGTGAAGATGAGCAGCAATAGGATGTTTCCATTGATTTTGAAACCTGGAAAGAAGAAGAAATCAGATCTGTTTGCAGCAAAGTCATGCGTTAAGCCAAATCAGTCTTTTGTTGAGTCCTGCACTCAAACAGATGAGTCCTGCGCCAATGAAAATCAAGTCTGCGCTGAAGGAACACAATCAGCTTTTCATTCAGTTATGAAGGATGAAACATGGCTTTGGCATCTAAGGTATGGACATTTGAATTTTGGAGGTTTGAATTTATTATATAGAAAAAATATGGTTAAAGGTTTGCCATTGATTCAGAAACCTGAAAGGGTATGTGAAGGTTGTATTTTGGGAAAGCAACACAGAGATTCATTTCCAGTTGGCAAAACAGCAAGAGCAAGTGCACCACTTGAGATTGTACATTCAGATTTATGTGGACCTATGCAGACAACTTCTATTAGAGGTTGTATTTATTTTATGACATTCATTGATGATTACACAAGGAAGACATGGGTTTATTTCTGAGAAATAAATCAGATGCCTTTGATACATTTCAGCAGTTCAAGGCATTAGTGGAGAAGCAAAGTGGATACTACATCAAAGTTCTCGAACGGACAGACAGAGAGGAGGTGAGTATGTTTCTAATGAGTTTATGAATTTTTGCAGATATCATGGTATACACAAGCAGTTTACTACCAGGTATACACCACAACAGAATGGTGTGGCAGAGAGGAAAAATAGAACCATCATGGAGATGGTGAGAAGCATGTTGAAGGAAAAACATCTTCCAAATGAGTATTGGGCAGAAGCAGTAGCAACTTTTGTTTATATTTTGAACAAGTGTCCAACGAAACTTGTTAGGAACATGGTTCCTCAACAAGCATGGACTAATAAAAAACACAGTGTTTCACATTTCAGAGTTTTTGGTTGTGTAGCATATGCACATGTACCTGATGAACTAAGGAAGAAGTTAGACAACAAAGGAGAAAAATGTATTTTTGTTGGGTATTCAGAGAATACAAAAGCATACAAGTTGTACAATCCAGTCACTGGAAAGGTTGTGATCAGCAGGGATGTACAGTTTATTGAGAATGAAGCATGGGATGGAAGTATAGAGAAAACAGTGAGTATAGCAACATCTATTCCACATGATGATATGACAGATGAAACTTTAGAGAAACAAGCTACTGTATCTACAAATCTTGGACATGCACCACAAGTCGTAGCACAAGCTACACCTCCATCTACAGTCAGGAGGTCACCAAGATTTCAGCCATCTTCAGTCATGCAAGAGACACCACAGGGAACACCAGAAGCTACTCCATCACCAGAAAGTAGTCCTGCATCGAATACTCCTGTGCAGCGGAAAACAAGAAGTCTAAGTGAGATTTATAATGTTGATACAACTAATTCATTTTCAGTTTTTGCATTATTTTCTCAAGCTGCAGATCCAGTATATTACGAAGAGGCTATAAAGAATGAAGTTTGGGAAAAATCCATGGATGATGAGATTGATGCTATAGAGAAGAATCAGACATGGGAGCTAATGGATCTTCCAAAAGGAAAGGACGTGATAGGAGTCAAGTGGGTCTACAAGACAAAATACAATGCTGATGGAAAAGTACAAAAGCACAAAGCAAGGCTGGTTGCAAGAGGTTTTACGCAGCAATATGGAGTTGACTACAACGAAACATTTGCACCAGTAGCACGTTTGGATACAGTAAGAATGGTTTTAGCAATTGCAGCTCAAAACAAATGGCCTATTTATCAGATGGATGTTAAATCAGCATTCTTAAATGGATTCCTTGAAGAGGAAGTTTATGTAAATCAGCCAGAAGGTTATGAGATTGAAGGTCATGAAGGAAAAGTATACAGATTGAAGAAAGCACTCTATGGTCTCAAGCAAGCACCTAGAGCTTGGTACAGCAGAATAGATTCTTATTTGATTGAGAATGGTTTCAGTAGGAGCAGCAGTGAGCCTACCTTATACACCAAGATAAATGAGCAAGGTAAAATTTTAATTGTTTGTTTATATGTAGATGATTTGATCATTACTGGAAATCTATCTACAGAGTCATTCAAATCAGCCATGAAGAAGGAGTTTGAGATGACAGATCTTGGTCTTATGCATTACTTTTTGGGTATTGAAGTTCAACAATCAGAAGGTGAAGTTTTTATCTCACAAGCAAAGTATGCAAGTGACGTTTTGAAAAGGTTTAACATGTTGAATTGTAAGCCAGCACCAACACCAGTTGCAGTAGGTTTGAAGTTGAGCAAAGAGGATGAAGGATCATTTGTGGATCCAACATTGTTTAAAAAGTTGGTTGGAAGTCTTATGTATTTGACGGCCACAAGGCCTGATATCATGTATGGTGTGAGCCTCATATCAAGGTTCATGGAATCTCCAAAAGATTCACATTGGCAAGTTGGAAAAAGAATTTTGAGGTATGTACGTGGAACAAGAAATTATGGAATTCTTTATTCAAGTTCAGATGAGTTCAAACTCATTGGTTATACAGATAGTGACAATGCTGGAAGTATAGATGATCGGAAAAGTACATCCGGCTATACTTTTCACTTTGGAATAGGAGTGGTTTCATGGGCATCAAAGAAGCAGCCCATTGTCACATTATCTTCAGCAGAAGCAGAGTATGTAGCAGCAACAGGAGCAGCATGTCAAGTTGTTTGGATGAGAAGAGTGTTGACAGATTTACAACAGAAACAAGAGGAAGCTACACATATTTTTTGTGACAACAACTCAGCCATAGCGTTGTCCAAAAATCATGTTTTTCATAAGAGGAGCAAGCATATTGATACGAGGTATCATTTCATCAGGGAGCTGGTAAACAACAAGGAAATTCATCTTGAATTTTGTAGATCTGAAGATCAGTTTGCAGACATTTTTACAAAAGCTTTAGCAAAAGAAGTTTTTGAATATTTGAGAGATTGTTTGGGAGTATGTGATCCTGCACATGGCAGATCTGAAAAAGCAAACACAACTCTAGAAGAGTGAAAGCTACAGTTTGAAATTAAGGGGGAGTGTTGGAAATATGCATGTGATGCATATTTAATTCCAACTATAGCTTTTTTAGGAAAGCTAATTTTAGCTTTAGTCTTGCTTTAGTTTGCTTTAGTTAAGTTAGCTTTATCTTATTTTTATCATTAGATTTAATTCAAATAAATCTGTTTTAAATCATGCATAGCATGCAACTGTTTTAAAGCATGAGTTTAGATTTAGAATGCTCAATTGAAGAGCTGTTAGTGGGTGAGTTATTCTATTTAAATAACAGCAATTGTAATTGCTTTGTATGCACACACAAAGGTGTGAAATCTGCACAAGCAAGGAAGGATGTGCATTGAAAGCACACAGCTGCATGCACAACTTGATTGTAAAGAGCTGAAGCTCTGAGTATGATGAAGCTTTTATTAATGGAGATTATGCACAATGATCTGTGCTGGTTCGAATATTCATCTATTTATGCAAGTTATTTAAGTATTCTGTTTATTTCTTTTATGTTGTTTGTTGTATAAGACTGCAGATTTTCTACGAAGACAACTTTCAAAATGATTGAAAGCAAAGTGCAACAACCCGATTCTTATCATTTCTAAAATCTTCCTATGTTCGGAGGAGTTGTCGGAAAAAGTAGATATAATCGAAGATATGGCACATAGCTATCATTTCACGAGGATAAGAAAAGCTACAATTAATAGGTGGGAAAGATTCCACAAATAAAAAGTTCTTAGTAATTCCAAGGAAACCAACATGCCAAACAAAAGGGTAATTAACTATATGCTTGTGCAATAATAAGGTTATCTCGTAGTGAACAAATTCAGCAAAATGAAGAGAAATATGACCTGGTAAAGAACTTGCAATTAACTTCTAGGGAATAAGTCTAGACTCTAATCCGGCATAAGAACTACACAAGAACTAAATGATTAATAAGGTTCAACTCAACTTGAAGAAGTTTTATTCTTAGTATATCTTAGAGTTCTACTAAAAATTCATTCATTCAAATAGTAATTATTCTCTCAGTGGGACACAAATTCTACATGTAAAGGATAATTTGGTGCCATAAAAAAATTAGTGATAACTTGCATGGATCAGTGTCAGAATATAAAGTTAGGAAATAAACGTAATTTCATTCCTTTTTCATTTCATTTTGAATACAATCATAATACCTTAAAACCGTTAGACCTCATCAAGAAAATGTAAACCACGCGAAAAAAAAAAGAGTTGCTTCTTGAGTGACTGAGATGACAATGCTATTTCAAGCGAGTAATGGTCCTCCCATTCATCACAATATGTTTGTGGGTGTTTAAATTTGTTGCTTGTAGTTACGTCATATATGCATAGATGTCATTTAGCAAAGGAACTCACCTTTTTTGAAGTATGTTGAACCCAAGGAACAAAGGTAATTCGAATATTTTTCCATATTTATTATATTTGCATACTTTTTAATAAGGACGCACACCATTTTCTTATATTTTTTTAATAATTTGTATAATTTGTTTTTTAAATTCAAATAATTTTCTTGTACTAATATAGTACATATCAATGGAATTACATATAGATTTAGGGGTGATTTGGATATTGATATTGTAAATGGTGAAGGGAATCATCTCATTGGTATAGTTAGATGTTTAAGGGATTCTATATTTTCCATTATTCGTCATGAAATGGTGAAATATGATGTTGTTGAATATCCATTTAAGTTTGTTAATGATAAAGAGAATTCATTAAACCCAAAGTAAGAGAAAAATTGGAAAGTTTCTTCACCAACTATAGACATCAAGAGGAAACTTAAAACTTTGGATATTGGTACAACTGAAACAAATATAAGAAAGATGGTAGAAAACTTTGCAATTTTTTGGAGAGAGTGTGATGGAGCCCATGCATATACAATCAAAATATGCTAAAAATTATGAGAATGTGAAGGAGCCCATGCAAAAACAATTAAAATTTATTGAAATTTCTTAACAGTCAATGAGAGCAGGTTGTAGTTATTGATCTCATTTTATTGAAAAAAAGGGAAGACGAATTGAATAAATTAAAGGAAAAGTTTTCCCTCGAGAATCTTAGTTTGAAACAATGTTTAAAAGAGGGAAAACCTCAAACAAAACTTCATTGTGGGGCTTGTGGAATTTATTTTGGATCGGAGATAGATCGCCAAAGAAGTCAAACTATTTGTAACTACAAGAATTTTCACATGAAATCTAAAAAGCATCAACATAAAATTAACACAATTAGAAATAGTGAAACTCCATCATGGAACCAAATAATATAAAACAGGTGATTGGAGATCGATTTGAGGTTGAACATGCAATCAACATTCTACATGATCTTAACAAGACACAAGATTCATATTTGTTCAAGGTGGTTGAAGCAATACTTGGAGAATATGCATATAAGAGAAAAGTCAAAGTAGAGTGTACATGCTACAATAAATCAATTTCTTTAGTTCTTGCTAGTTGTAGTATTTCCGCATTTATAAATGAGCACATGAAATCAAATAAGCACACACTTACTACAAATAATACTTCTACATTTGAGTTGAGGGCTGACATAGTTGGTAGATCGAATAAGCATAACATTGATAAGTCCCAACAAAGTTTGAATAGGTTATTGGTCCCATCATCACAACCAATAGTGCAAAAATCTTCTATAAGCACAAGAGTTTCACATATAGGCGTGTTTCACAAATTATAATTATTTTTGGATTATCATTTTCTCTAATATAATATTACTTAATAGTATTTTTAAATATATATTTCCTTTTATCGCAGCTCACAGATTTGACCTATTACTTCTATGTTGGGGGTTTTGAGAACCATATATTTATAGAAATGGGAAGTGATTAGACACTAAGATCTTAATAGATGATCAAATGGGTGGGAAATTTTGGGCCATAGAGAAGCATACCAAGAGATAAATATGTTATAATGACATTGAATGTAGTATCAATGGAACTTATAGGCATATTCAATGTAAAACAACCTTTGAGTCAAGATTCGTCTTTGATTCATTGACATGTGCATTTTGTAAGTTGGTTCCTAATTGTGATGACTTTAGGATGTGTTTATATCGTGAAATGAGAAGCTCCACTAAAAGAAATGGGAGAGATACGGGAAGAGGGAGAAGATTAGACTATTTGGCTCAAAGTGAACTCAAGAGAGTTTCACGAGATGCTAATACAAGGATAAGAATAAAAATGGGTTCTCTTTAGTGGGAGAGGACAATTGATGCTTCATTATCTATTAGAATTAGATCCCTACAGAAAATTTATTTGAATCTCTGAGAAATGAAAGTTTATCAATTTTACAAAGATGTGTGTGAGGCACATAAACAAGGTAAATTACAGGTAAGACCTGTAGTTTGGGAATTTGTACAGATATATTTTATAATATTGTGCATTTTAAGGAAGGAAAAAGGTATAATACATCCACCAAATCTATTTACTATATGATTAAGCTATGGGAGGTCCTAGATTGCACAAATTTCTTATCTTGAGTCTACATGGTCCTTCAATATATACAACACCAAGGCAAGTTCGAAAACCATTAACATGCATTCCGTGGAGCACGAATACATTTTAAGGCAATATGAAATATTTAAGCTAGTTATAAGTCAAAACACGGAATAGAAGGCCCAATTCCCGTATGTCTTGCTTTGAAGATGAAACCGCTTTGAAAACATATATCGTGGGGTTGCAAAAAGTGATACATTGGTGGGCTCTTATGGAAATAAATTAGAACACCAATGTCAATCACATTTCTTAGTGACGGTTGGCGAAGGAGTAATAAGATATGAAAATATCATAGGTTCTTTTAAGAACAATGTGGTTAGACACTATGCTAGTGTTATTATTGCAAACTCCTTACATGGTATGCTTCCTCGTTTGGTTGTGGTTCTTCATCCAATATGCAATAAGTTCAATACATATTTTTTCATCACGAATGGAAAAAATAGGAGACATGTCGAAGAAACATGTAGAAATGTATTTAGGACCTATTATTGGCCATTCCTCAAATGGAGATAGTAGAAGAAGACATCTTATGTTAAGGGATTATTCTTCAACAATGTGATCTAGATATTAAATTCCATGGGAATGAAGTAGACTAACAAGTTCATATATTGATAAAAACTAACAAGAATTATGTTTCACCGGATTCTTAACAAATCAATGAAACAAATAGAGGGAGATAGGCCAAGGAGGAATACCTATTTCTGATGTCGGTTAAAGGTCATGTGCGTGTTCTGATTTCTTGATCCAATGCTAATTGTGAGAGCTCCTTTTTGGCTAGGAGGAACTACTTGTAAAATGAAAAATAATACCACTAGATAGAGTTAAATAAAATGAGTGGACTTCCTAGCATAAGCTAGATCTCGAAAGTGTGATGCTTCCTAAACAGTTGTCACAATCCACTTTTATATAACAATATTAATGCTATTCAAAATAAACATTTAATAACAATCTTATTGGAATTGAAATGATTTAGATATCTCGTGCAAAAAAAAAAGAAAGGTTAGATAAAAGGTGATTGAGGTCGAAATGGGTTAGGTGATGGGTTGGTATTAAGTTGTAGGTCCAGTACGGGATCTAAGTAAGGTCCGTAAAGATTAGGAGTGATTCTGGGCTATTAGGGAATGACTAGAAGCTCGCTAGTCTAAGGTATGTTTCTAGACACGATGAATCGACATTAGCTATGTGACCGATGTTGGTTTGGCAGGATGACCAATGTCAGTAGGGGAAATTAGTAAAAGGCTCTTAGAAACTGGTTTCCAAGCTCTCTGTGATTGCTCAGAGGCTAGAAATGGTGAAGGTGAGGTCGTAAAATGGCCTTAGTGACTCAGAGATGACTAGGAGAGGGTGAATATAGGTGAAATGGCTATATATGGTAAGGTGATAGGTTGGTGGGAGGAAGGAGGTGTACAAATGTACAAGAGAAATAAATTACTTGAGAGGAATGATGATCTTATTGAAAGAAAATAGAGATAACTAAAGAGATGTTAGGTACTTATTGAAGAATGGGTCTGGAGAGTGTAGGTGATGAAAACAATGATGGCATAGATCTGAAGAGAAGGGACATCATGTATGTGCCATGGAAGTTCGATCCTCCATGTTTCTCGTGTGAATCTGTGATTGTGAAGAAGGTGATGGATGCCGATGGTTGTTGGTAGTGCTCCCGGGTGCTTTCTTTTTCCTGAGTGCTTCAGAAATTTGAGTGCTCCAAGTCTCTATTCATGTGAGATCCTGAATCGAATGACCAACCTCAACAAAGGCTTTTGGAAATTTATTTAACCTAACCAACGACGGCGAGGGACCGATGTCAATTGAGGTATAACTAGCATCGGTTAAGGCAGGAATATCTAGGTTGGCCAAAAATAGCCTGATTGTTTCTATTTTTGGTATAGTTTTCAATCTTCATATGAGTCTTGAGTAATAGATCACGAAATAATGAGTAATATTCCTCTTAGGTTTGTTAATAGGAGTTAAGTCTAGGTTTAGACTAAGTCCTAGTTGGTTAGGATAGGATTAGACTTGGTCTTGGGTCATTAATGGGGTTTGACTGGGTCATGGAGTGAGGTGACTAGGTGAGTTGGCTGGGTGAGGTGGTCAAGTGAGGATGTTAATTAAATTAATTAAGGTAATTAATTAAATTAATCATGTGCACTATGGGATATGAATAGGTAAGGTATGGTTAATTTAATTAACGAGGTTATAAGGGTAGTATGACCTAATTTTGGTGTCTATATTTTATCCCTTTTTGTCACGTAGCTTGTGTTGATAAGCGATGCTGAAAAAAGCAGAAGTGATTGCCCCAAGTGTGGGTGAAGGTGATCCCCCTCAAACTAGGAACTGATGAGGTGTTATACGGAGTCGGTGAGTGGTTTGATAAATGTGTAGTTGGTGTAAGTTAAGGTAGGTGGGGAGAATATGGGTACTTTAGGTAAAGCATAATGTTCAAATCGGGTAATAAGTAATGTGCCAGGTCAAACTGGGTAATGGGTAATGGCAATTGAACGTACACACACATATAAAATGCAACACAGTACTAGGTTGAAGAGCTTGCAAACTCTACATCGTCCAAGGTCGATAGGTTTATCCAAACAAGGTTGAAGTGATTTAGGTATCCAGGGTATAGGATATGGTCTAGAAACACAATGTAGGTTAGGTGCAGGAATGTTTAGGTATGATCCGGTACACCATGGGTTTGGTTGGGATAAACGACATGGAAATAGGAAAGGTATGGTTGTTAGGCTAAAACAACATAGGTAAAAACATCGTGAGATATAGTGAGTAAAAAATTTCAATGGTCACAAAAAGTAGGTCATGTCTATGTAAATAGGTTGTGGGCACGGGTAAGGCTAGGGTATAGGTAAAATAATAAATCCTAAACGCAATTATAGAATTGTATGGGTATTTGAGGCTTGTGGGTAGGGTCTATGAAGTGTTGTAAGGCCAAAAGTTATGGAACAATAACGAGGTTAGGTCAAAATAGGAAAACCGTGGAGGAAATGGTACCGGCTGACAGATGACCAATGCCGCTTATAAGGAAACCGATGTCGCTTTTGGTGACCAACACCGATCATATTGGGTTAGGGTTATAAGGTTGAAATATCATATTTTATAGAATCATTGTTGTTGTTGACTTTGAGAAAATGATAGAGTTGAGTGACTTGTGCATTTGTTGGGAGAGAAAAAGACAAGGTATTGTACCAAGCTGAGGTGGAGGTTACTAAGTGTTGAGAGGAGCCAGGTAAACAGTCCACTATAGCAGTTGGAGACGTGTGATTGGTGGAGATATTTGAGGTAGATTTCAATATGGCAGAGGCAGGAGAGGTTTCGGGTGGACCACTAGCATAGCGGCCAGTCGTGCCACCACGTAGGTGACACCATGATTATAGTGCCCACTTCCCTTTGACACCTTTTGATGCTTATGTTGATACTATGGATTTCATTATAGACATTACTATATTTTGATTTAGTATGTTGTTAGACATTGGATTATGGATTATTGTGGATTTTGATTTGATTATGATGCATGATGATTATTAGAGACACCTGACATGTGGATGATGATATGTTATTGGACATGGATATTTTATGGATGTTGTCGGATATGTGATTTTTGGATACTGTGATTTGATCTGGAAAATGAATATTTTATGATGCGGATATATTTGTTGATTAAAAATGCAAATGATGTAATAAGTGACTTCGATGTTGTTGTGATTCATTGTGTAGTTGATTTTTGTATCATATTGGATGTTTTGATATGGCCATGAGGCCGAAGGAGGTATTTGCATTTTGTAGGTTAAAAAATATATCACAACAAAACATCGGGATCGAAGACCAACCAAAATAGAATTCTAGGTGAATTCAACATGGTCACCATGGCAACTCGTTTTATTGTGTTGTGTGTTGTTTTGTTAGAGATTCCCATGGGGGAGTCATCTTTATATGTGACCATGGGTTGTGTATTTTATTTTTATGATTAATGTTTAATTATTGTAGTATGTATTTTGTTTGTAATGTGTTCTCTTCTTTTAATTAATTGATTGTGATGGATTAATGTGAGAGATCATATGTTTAAAGTTTAATTAAATCAAATTGGGATAGGAAAGTAATTATTAAAGTTGTTGGTTGTTTGTAATTAATTTGTAAGGGATGTGTAAGGTGTGTAAGAGCTTGTGTAAGTCATCTTTTGGAGTATGAAATACTCTACCTCCATGGAAATTCGAATTTGACCTTGGGGGCTGTTTTTGGAAGCTTGTGGGACAAGTAAAACTTGTCCCATGCCTCTAAATTTATGTTACCAACCATACTTATGGTTGAGGATGTGATTTGTGACTTTTATAATGCATTTTTATTCTTTTGTGCATGTTTTTAATTGCACTTTCTTACATTTTAATTTAATGGTTGTCCCTTGAGGTGTGGGTTGTTTTTGAGTGTGCAAGTAACTTGTCATTCTTCACCCACCTCTTTATTGAGCCTTGGAGTTTGAAGTTTTTCTTTTGTGTTTTGAATGTGAGGATGTATGATGTGGCATCCTACATGGATCCACATCATCCTCTTCTTTCCCTCTTCTATATATTTGAAACTCTCTTCTTGTTTTGGGTTGTTGAACCTTTTAGCACTCTTGCTTGGGGCGCATTTTTCTGGAGAGAGCTCTTGTTTTTGAAGAAAGTTTTGGAGAAAGTTTTTCTTTCTTGGGAGTTTTCTATTTTGGACTGTGTTTGGCACTGGTAGCTTGCTGTTTGGAAGCAAAACAACCATGGAGAGGTAGGAATTAACTCTCTTTTATTTCTGTTATCTTCTTGTTGTGTTGTGTGGAAAATGCATGCTTTGTTTTAATTGTTGCTTGGTTGGGTAGACGCCTTAGGGAAGGTGTAGGAGAAGGCTATGGGGAATTCTTGTGGGGGGGCATAAGGGAATGCCATTGGCATCATAATTTTTGGAGGGAGTTTTGGGTTTGGGATCCACCATGGAAAAGAAATAGCTTGCATTTCTTACTTTGTGGGGGCATAAGGAAATTTGTGGGGGCATAAGGAGGGATTCTATGGGGGCATAAGGAAATGTGTGTGATGAATTACTTGGTGGTTTGTATTTGGTGGATGCCCAATTCCCAATTGGGAGGCATAAGTAGCTTCCCCCATAGGCCTTGCTCCTTTGGCTTACAAGATCAAGCCTGAGTTCTGTTTTGATATGTTTTATATGTAGTTGTGAACTGTTGTTTGCTTTTGGTGTTGCATTGTGTTTTAAAAAGAAAATGTGTATGTGAAAGAATGTTGTGTGTGGAAGCTAGTTTTTGCCATGGTTGAATTGCACCTTCTATTGTATTTTGGTTGGGGCTCGGGGGCCAATGATGAAGGAAGGCTTCTCCTTTCATTGGATGTCTTGGTTGGGTGGAGAGCGTTGCCTTTCCCCCTCTTTGTTGTGATCATTTGGATAAGAAGAAAATGTGCATGTTGCTGTTTGGAGAAAGAAGAAATTTACAGTTTGACAGTCCCTTTCTTTTGAGCAAAGTCAATGTAACCTTTCCCACCTTGAGTGGATGAGATGTATAATAATTGTAATGTGAAGTTATTGCATTGTAGATGGAAGTTGAATTTGAATTGAGAAATGTAGAGAAGAATTATACTTGTTCTCTATTTTTGGAAAGGAATAAGAAACAATGTTGTATACTTTATGTACTTGTATTTGAAAACAAATGGAAATTGATAAGTTGAAAGGATGTAATTTTTGATCATTAAAAGATTGCATTCCTTTCTCAAAAGTGTATTGCATATTAGATTTGGATTATTATTGAAGTTTGATCTCTATTTGGAAAAGAAAGAATGCGTGGAAATGAAAGACAATGTTGTATTCTTTGTAAAATACATATTTGAATTGAAATATAAATTGTATTCTAACTTAGAATTGAATAGAAGATTTAATAAGAAAATATATGAGACCAATTAGAAAATATATATCGAGTGCCCCCCTGCAAGCTAACTCACCCATCATGGTTGATTCACAGACCAATACAGAGAAGCCTCCAGATTATTCTTTACAGGCTGCTGATTCAGTGATTAAAGATATTCCGACCTCCCATTTGGGTCACTCCCCCATCAAACCTATTGCAGTTTTTCCGACTGTAGTGGATGTGGGAAATCAGGAATGGACAGTGGTGGATCGGAAAAAGAAGGGTAATGCCAAATCTAAATCCCCCACCATATCGGACAAGATTTGATTCTTGTCTTTTTGGGCGCTATTATTGCTACATTTTGGCATATGGCCTGCTACGCAGTTGCTAGGCAGCTGTGTTGTTGTTTTGTTGCTGTTTTGTTGCAGCTGGTTTGCTTTTGCTGGTTCCTTCCTTGACAGTTTTTGTTGGGCTCTTTTGTGATGATCGTCTGGATGTTTTCTCCGTTAGTGGTCGGCCGGAGTACATTGTTATCATTTTTGTGGCCGGACCACTGCGTGTTTGCTGTTTGATCACTGTCCAGCAGGTGTTTATTTGCTGTTGTGTTGCTGCTGGTTGTTTCTTTGCAGACTGCGTTCTGCGCTTGGTCCTTATTGTTATATCAGGATGTTGATCCTTTTTTTCGAGCTTTATTTTCCTATTCTGGCTTCTGAGCCTTGCTGTACAAGGGTATAGTCCCTTTCAAAAAACTATTTGCCAATAATAAAAAAATTAGAAACTATACACACTTTTAAATGATAAATTGTCATGCAGACTTACAAGAAACAATTTAATGATTTAAAACTTCATCCTGACAATTTACATTTTATTAAAAATGAACAGTTCATACTTACACCAAACAACAAGATATTAAACATTGAAATTTAGACTTATTAATACCTAAGGAACTCAAATTTACTATAACAGTTAAGAAAGAATCTCCAAAACTTAATAAAATTCAATTCGGAGCTTGCACAGTCATTTTTTCCGTCTATTGCCAGAAAAATGTAACTTGAACCAATTGGACAAATTGATCTTCACTAAAACACTCTAAGCTCTCCCTAGACCATTCCTCCATGTCTGTTTGACATGTTGAGTGAAGGAGGAGTCCAAAATTAACCAAAATATGAAGTTACAAATTGCCAGTTCACAAATTAAAAGCCTGCAGATCCTTTTTGAAAAATTGACCCTTAAGAACTTAACAAAAATTTAAACTTATTCTTCCTATGCAAAGAGGGCATCAATATATTTCCAAAAAGTCCTCATTTTCCCAAAACCGAGCTTTCTAGCTCAAGTTATGGCACTTAGAAATTTTTGAGCTTGGGTGGGAAAATTTGGGAAAATTTTCCCTGGCGGGCCCGCAAGCCAAAAATTTCTTGTCTTTTTGGCCTTAGGAAAAAATTTAGAAATTTTGGACCTTGGGAAAATTTTGAATTTTCCCTCCGCTAGCCCATAGCCAATCAGAAGGTGCCACATGTCCTCCAGGGGCTGAGGCGGAGGCACGGATTCTTTTTAACCCTTTATCCTTTTGAAAATTTTTGGAAATTTTCACTTATCCTTCCACCAACCCATAGCCAATCAGAGGGCACCACGTGTCCCCTCGTGGCTTTGGTGGAGGCACGGTTTCATTTTGAACTTAACCCCTTTTAAAAAAATTGGGGAAATTTTATGTTTTGGCCCCGCCGGCCCGCGGCCAATGGGAGCGTGCCACGTGGCACTTTGGGGTGGAGGTGGGAGGGCAAACCTTCCTTCTCCCTTTTGTTTTTTTGTTTTGGCTTTGGAAAAAGTTTAAACTTCTCCCCGCGGCCCGATTCCCCACCTTCCCCTTCGGACTCTATCCCTTAGCGGGTGTACGGACCCACACACTTCTTTTCCCCTTTTTCCCTTTTCATTGGTGCAAAGCGTTAAATTGACCCGCCACTTCGTTTTCCCTTCCCCTTCTCTGCTCGGCGTTAGAACCTGACATGTGTCCACCTAAGGATCTGCAGGGGCACGAGCACTTTTCGTCCTTGAGCCTACATTTGGAAAAGTTCACAATGCCACCCCACGATCCGCCAATCCATCCTAAGGGCTTTTCCCCTCCTCTTGTCACGTGTCCCTCTAGGGAAATTTTACCCTAGGAACTCCGCCCACTCATAACTTGAGTTCTGTAAGGAGTTAGGACTTCTTTATATCACCGAAAGGTGAGAAAATTTCCTATCCATTGGGAATGGTTTAGGGAATTTTTGGAAGTGTTTAATAGGAGAAAAATATAGTTGAAGTTATGAGCCTGTTAGAAAGTAGGTATGTGGGTAAATTACTCCCTGAACCTAACTGAAGCATGTAACCCTAAAATTGGAACCTTGTGAACTTGTTATGGGTCGATAAAGTAAATTTGTGTTTTGGTAATTAGGTTTTGTTCCAGAACTTGTTAGTGAAAATTGATGTCTTGCAACTTAATTGTAGACACTTCTAAAAATAAAAAATAAAAAAATAAAAATTATTCCATAATTTTCTAGCTAACCCTAGGTTTTTTCTTTGTTCTCAAGTGGTTGTTTGAATGGGCACTACGGTGATGAGGTAGGGGTATTTCTTAACTTATTGATTTTCTCCAATTTTGTTTTACAATGAAGAAATGTTGGGCGGCATGTTAATTTTTAAATGTGGGTGAAAAATAGATGAAATACGCGTGGATGAGGTCAAATATAGGCTAAGTATGGGAAGAAATAATTGTGGGGTGTAAGTGGTTGGGATTAAGTAGGGTATTTCTTTTTTTGATTTTCAATTTTTTTTAAGAAATAAAGGAGGGGGTTTATAGGCTATTTTGGGGTGTAAGGGTTGGGATTAAGTAGGGTCAGACGTTTTAAGAAATAAAGGAGGGGTTTCGGTTTGGGGGTCGTGATAGAGGCCGACATCGGTCAAGACTAAGGTGACCGACACCGGTTAATCAGAACCGATGTCGGTCAAGGAGAACTGGTGATGATCTAGGAGACACACCAGCTAGGGTGAAAGAGGGACATGGGTAAGAAGGGTTATGTATCAAAGGAATAGGTCAAAAAGGGGCAAGTAATGACTGTTGTAGAGGGTTAAGGGTAAAATATGGTCATTGGCTATATGGGATAGGTGAGTAGGTGAAATAATGTGAAAGTAATGAGTCATGAGTGTAAAGGGTAGGAGGTTGGTATGTGAATTAGGTAAATGGGGTAAGTAGGATTGGTGTGATTGGGTGTGGTATTGGGGTTAAGACATAATTGGGTAGTGAGGTCTTTAAAATGTTGTGTTTTGTTTGATGAGCTAGGGACCATCTACGTATGCGACAAAGTACCACCACTATAGATATCAAATTGAGTGTGACTGTGGAGGAGTGGGAGCATATGATAGATGTTGGATTGATTGGGATCCAATGCTATAGGCATGTAGCTTGAGATCCTAGTTTGATGGTCGCACTCATCGATAGATGGGATTCAACGACCAACACTTTTCATTTACCGATAGGTGAGATTATTGTCACCCTAGAGGATGTATACAAGATCCTGCGGCTACTAATTGTGGGTGAGTGAGTGTATTCTATTTATTCAAAGGCCTCCGTGGAGCCTATAGTGGTTGTGTTTGGGGAGGTAATGGGTGAGCTGAGGTACCATAGTGTGATCCTTAGCTATGGAGAGATGTATGCAGCCCATCCTCAGGAGACGAGGTTGGTTGTTTTGATGATGGAGGTGGTATGTTGTTTCACCTTACCAAATGTCGAGGGTGGTAGATTCCTGAGCATTGATGGGAGTGATCCAGGATATGGTGGAGGAGCGGATCTATTTTTCATGGGCACCGATATTCCTGGTGCAGCTGTATAGGGAGCTGTGGGCCTATGGGAGATTGCGGCATTTTAGTTTGTGTTGCACTTTCCTTCTACATTGTTGGCATATGAGCACATCATATGTGTACGTCCAGTTTGTTTGCCCCAACTTGATTGGTTCAAGGTGGCTTTGTTAGAGTTAGATATAGACGGGTATAATTTTACCAAAGGGTGGGAAGGAAGAACAGGTGGCTAGGGCCACACATGATGTTTCATATTACAGGTGGTTGCTAGAGGGATTGTATGGTGTGGATATTGTTTAGAGGCCATATGTTGGCTATCCCTCATATAGGGACATGGTGGAGGAGTTATAGGAGTTACAATTACTCTGGTGGATATAAGGGCGCTGTGCCAATGATCACGAGATGATACCTATGGAAAAGGTCAGATGGATGTTTGGACTGCCATAGGACATGCTACCACCCTTCCCTCAGTATAGGAGAGATGACATGGAGAGACCTATGTCTCCACCATGACTGAGTGTTCTTATAGGGCAAGAGGAGTCAACAATGGACAAGCAGATTGATGATGCTAGGATCACCGATAGATATAGGTAATGGTGGGCGACACAACTATGAGTGATACCCCCGTAGGCATGGTAGCAAGACTTAGCCACCATCATAGTATAGAGGGATACCTTGTAGGGTCAAGTGGATGTCCCTTCAGGCACAAATTATAGTTTTACAGGGGCAACTTACTAGGTCAAGGCACAAGTTTCCATTTTATAGGCTCGAGTGGTGGCATTACAGGCCCAGGTTGCACATGGACTGGCACCTGCATAAGGTGGAGATGGAGATGGGGGATAGGTTGTCGCCTTACAGGCACACGTAGCATAGGTTTTTAGGGCCAGTTGGCCACTGCACATGCTCATTTTGTGGCCATATAGGCCTAAGTTATAGCGCAGGAAACACCACAAACTCAAGGACAGGGTCCCATACTACAGGTAGCTATGACATGAAAAGGTCCCTAGGTAGAGGGAGGAGGATAGGAGAACAGGTACAGGGTCTAAGGCTAGCCCTAGTAGGACAGAGCTCACAGGTTGTCATGAGAGACATGGCACCACCTCAGATGGTGCCGATGGCAGGTTTAGGATGCCCTGAATGAGGCATGGTATTACCAGATCATCTCGACGACCATGGGATAGATGTCCCCTCCTATGCTGAGTACAAGCACAACAGAAGTGAGTGAGAGGACTAGATCCCGTACTCATAGTTTAGAGAGCACAGGGGGCTGGTGAGCCCAGAGATAGGGTCAGGGTGAGGTGATGAGTTCACGAGAGGCTAGACCTAGCTATGGGCTAGGAAGAGACTAGACCGAGACCCATGCTAGGTGGGGAGGTGTAGGCATGGTCATGGGGGAGGTGAGGAGGAGGAGAGATGAGACATGCATGGATATCAGATGGAGTGACGACTAGTCACCTGATATGATTGTTAGTCATCTTTTTTTGGTATATACCGGCCTGCGTGCATGATAGTGAGGATGTACATGAGAGTTTTGAGATTTTGATCTTATATCAGCTTATGTGATGAAGATGGTGAGGATGTATCTAAGAGATTTGAGATACTTGTATGTATTTGTATTGGTGTACATTTGTATTGATACACAAACTTTCATTGTTATAGATGATGATATTGATGGTATGGATGATGTATTGGTGTTTATGGATGATGTATTTCATGGTATGCATGATGTATTGTTTTAATTTCCATTGTTATTGTGTATGTGATGGAAACTAGGTGAATTAGGCATGTTTGAGTCAAGGTCATGTAGGCATGGTTGAGTTAGGTTGGTTAGGCATGGTGGAGTTTGAGGTTTGTTAGGCATGGTTGAGTTTAGGTCAGTTAGGCATGGTTGAGTTTAGGTCAGTTAGGCATGGTTTTAGGTCAGGTATAGGCATGGTTAAGTTTAGGTCATTTAGGCATGGTTGAGTCAGGTATAGGCATGATTGAGTCTAGGTGAGTTAGGCATGGTGGAGTTAAGGTTTGTTGGTTTTGATTTAATTTCCAAGTTATTGGTAACATGGGAAATAAATGATGATGTATATGTATGTTATGGTGTAGATTTCAAAATATTTGATATCATGGAAATGTGAAATGATGGATGTATGATATGATGTTGTTAAGAAAATGGCAGGTATTTTATTTTTTAATTGTTTAATTTCCAAGTGTTTGTGAAAAATGGAAACTAAGTAAGGTGAAATGTTAATTGAAAAAACATGGGGGGGGAAATTGGTTAGGGTAAAGAGTGGTTGAGCTAACCTCCAAGGGCCCCATGCCCTCGGAGTGTTTCCTACATAGCCCCGATGAAAAGGGGCCTCGGCCATGTAGTTCTCCCATAAGCTAGGGAAAAATAAGATGAGGTAGAGGAATGGGTGGGTAGGTTTTAGGCATGATTGAGTCTAGGTCATTTAGGCTTGGTTGGGTTTAGGTCATTTTAGGTATGGTTGGGTTTAGGTCATTTTAGCATGATTGATTTGGTGAAAGGGGAATCCTTAAAATGTAGGTATCGATGGTCTATTCCTATATAGGATAATCAATAAGTAATGAAGAAGGTGAATGGTAGGAGGAGACAAAAGAGCCACCTAATTGATAAGAACCATAACAAGTTCACCATACCTTAGATTGGCTTATGAACAAAAGACCCTAAAGGTGTTGCATGATTGACTATGCTAAGGGTGAAGAAAGTCACATGATCACGAAATGTCATGTTTGTGGCAAGTCCCTTGAGAAGGTAGGAAATTAGGGTGAAAAGGAAATGAGGTGAAAATGGTTGGTTTTTAGCATAACTTGGTGTAAGACAACATGCCTACTTGGTAAGAGACCTAAGATCAAAATAGGCAAGTCCATGACAAAAAAATTATCATTTTCTTCTTTTTTTGTTGTTTTTTTATAGACTGATCGATGCGGGAAGTCTATGTGGGATGAGTATATTATCTCCTTGAGGTCTTCATGAAGTTGATCGATGTGGGAAGCTTTTGAATATTTTATTTTATTTTGTAAGAATAGTCCTCTTTTGATGAGAGACTAAGTACAATATGGCTAGCTTTGTATAGTTGTCCTTTGAGGGAGCAATCTATTTATAACAGTGAGATAGAGAGAATAGATGTCCTTTTTGAGGGAATCATCTTTTTTCTAGAATTTTGACTCAAGGAGTTGAATCCCATTTGAATTTTGATATTATTTTGTTGTTAGACTGTTAAGTCATGGACAAGACTATAGAGAAAAATAGGCTCTTGGTTTGAAGGAAAAACCATAGCACACAAAGGCTAACTATGGAAGAGAGAGTTTACGTGATGAATGACCATGGGATTCCATCTTGAAAAAGATGAAAATTATCCATGAGAATCATGCCATGAGTAGGGCCATGGTACTCATATTGAAGATAAGGCTGAAAAAGTGATGGGTAATCACATGATTCTTGTTGAGTCATGGATCCTTAAAATAGTTAAAATGGAAGGTGAATGGTGCTCAAGGATGAGCTCAAGGCATTAAATAGAAAAGAAGGTGATATAGGACTTGATTCAATAATAGAATAGTCTAAAGATGCAAGGCATTGAGGGCTCAGGTTTGGTTTTTTTCGAGTGAAGACAAATGATAAGCACATGATCCATAGGTATGAGTAACGATATAAGGTCCAAGCCAATTAGGAGAAAATTTTCCCCATTTTACTTTTCTCCTCTTTGGTTACATGTTGATTTTCCTTCAAGATGAGGTCACCGACCTGAAAGGTTCATTCATGGACACATTTTTCATAGGCACATGTTTGATACATTTTTTTGGTAGATTTGGAGATGATCAAGAGCATTAAGATGATGTTCATCTAATAACTCAAGTTGTGCCAAATGGTCCTGGTGAAAAATCATCATCATTAAGCATCTCTTTGAGTGAGATACAAAGAGATGGAATCTGGACTTCAAGAGGCAGGACAACCTCTATATATAGACCAGAGAGAAAAAGGTGTGGCCATAGTTGAGGTATGAATACTAGTATGGTAAGCCCATAAAGCAAAAGGAATGTGTGTGTGCCAATCCTTTCCCGTATCATCAACCACTTTCATAAGAATTTTGTTCAAGGTTTTTTTGGTTGATTCAGCTTGGCCATTTTTTTGGGTAGTAAGGTGAAGAAAAACTAAGTTGAATGCCGAAGGCATCACAAAGTTTCCATAGGGTTTTGTTTTTGAATTGTTTTCCATTATCAGTGATGAGGCGGTGAGGGACACCAAAGTGACAAATAATGTGATGGTTGATGAATTCACAAATTTTCTCAGATTTTGTAGAGATGAGGGGGATGGCTTCTACCCATTTAGTGTAGTATTTGGTTGTGGTAATAATCCATTGATGGCATTGTGAAGAATGAGGATTGATCTCTCCGACAAGATCCAAACCCCATTGAGAGAAAGGCCAAAGATCTCATGTGACCTATAAGGCATGACTAGGTGTGTGATGAAGATTAGCATGTTGTTGGCATTTCACACAACATTTTTGACATAGTCACAACAATCATGGTTGAGGGTGGGCCAATAATAGCCCAGGAAAGGATGTGTTTGGTGACAAAGCTAAGCCACTGAAATGACCTCCACAAATTCCATCATGAACTTCCTTGATGGTATAAGGAATTTCAGAACTTGTAAGGCATCGTAAGAGGATACCATCAAAGCCACATTTATAAAGAAGGCCACCCATGATGACATAGTGAGAGACACTTTTGAGAAAGGTGCATTTCCCATTACGAGTAAGGTCGGGAGGTAGAATTGAAAGGAAAGGTAGTCTGTAAACTACTTATACCAAAGGTCACATGGGTCATGTGTAATGGTTCCAATGAGGTTGATGTCTCAAAATAGATAGGAAGGTGATTGCAACCTTTGTACTTGTGAAAAATATTTTTGAGTCGGAGGGTGAGGCTGGGTATCTGAGAAGCAAGGCAGGCCATGGTATCCACAAATTTTTTAGTGGAACGTGGAGTGGTTTGAAGTTCATAATGGTCAAAGGTAGTCAAAAGTATGTCTACATGATGCTTATACTTTTGAAGTATTTCATTACGACACTTGGTATATACCATTAACTTGATTTACAACCAATTGAGAGTCACCAAAAATATTAATCGATTTAACATCTAAGGTGATGGTGGTTTGAAGACCTAATACGAGTGCTTCATATTCGAAATATATTATTAGTACATCAAAATCTAGTTTGAAAGATAATGGCATAGGTTCACCATCAAGAGGAATGAGGATAACACCTACACCACCCCCACACTGAACATTTGGAACCATCAAAGAATAAGGTCATTTGGTAAATGGTATCATCCAAAGAGAGGGTAATGAATGGATTCATCTAGGAAAATCAAAGTTAGAGGATTGATTTCTAGAGAGGGTGCATCTACAAGTTGGTCAATGATGGTTTGGCCTTTGATATATTTTTGATGGATGAATTTGAGGTCAAGGTCTGCAAGAAGCATGAGCCAACGTGCAACACATGATGTTGGTAGGGTTTGGCATACATGTAATGTAAGGGGTCAATATTGGTGACTACAAATGTTTTTTGATTGAGTAGGTAATGAAAAGTTTAGTGGTGAAAAAAAAAAATAAGGCTAAGAAGAGTTTTTTTGGCATGGGTGTATCTAGTTTCATAGTCTAAAAGCGTATGACTTATATAATAAACCACTTGCTCCCTATGTTTCTCATCATCGATGAGCAAGCATGGCACCCAAGGAATGATCCATAGTAGAAAAATGTAAAGGTAAAATGGTTGGTTATCCTTAGGAGGAATGAGTACAGGTGGTTGGAGAGAGGTATTGTTTTAAGGCCTCAAAGGCTTTGTGGCATTCATCATCCCATTTGAAAGAGATGTCCTTTTTGAGGAGATGATGAAATGGGTGGCAGTGGTTGAAAAGTTGTGAAATAAAATGATGAATAGATTGCAACTTACCTTGCAAAATACGAAGTTGGCGAAGGTTAGTAGGTGGAGGCATTTCAAGAATAGCCTTGATTTTAGTGGGATCAACTTCTATGCCACACAAAGAAATGATAAAACCAAGGAGCTTTCCGAGAGAACAACAAAGACACACTTCTTTGGTTGAAGGTGAACACAATATTTGATGAGACAGTCAAAGATGACCTTAAGGACTATAAGGTGTTCGGCCCGATGTTTGATTTGGCAAGAAGGTCATCTACGTAATCTTCCAATATATGATGCATGATGTCATGAAAGATATAAGTCATAGCCCATGATATGTAGCACCAACATTTTTAAGGCCAAAGGGCATGACTCGATAGCAAAAGGTCCCCCAAGGAGTGATGAAGGTGGTTTTATGTTGATCTTTTGGGGTGAGTAATATTTGGTTATAACCCAGAAACCATCCATGAGTGATAACATCTCATGGCTGGTGGTAAGATCAACTAGTTGGTCAATACTAGGTAGAGGAAAGTCATCTTTGGGGAAAGCTAAATTAAGGTCAAAAAATCCATGCATATGCGGAGTCCTCCTATTGCTTTTGTGATAGGAATGATGTTAGAGATCCATTGGGGATAATCAATGGGTAGGATGAAGGAAACCGAGAGAAGGCATTGAAGTTCTTCTTTGACAAGAAGGGAAATGCGAGGATGCATTTTCACAACTTCTGTTTTACGGGTTTGGCTTCAGGAACAATTACGATATTGTGGACCACAATGTTTGGGTCAATACTGGCATATCAATGTAGGACCAAGAAAAAGCATTGCTATAATCCCAGAGGAAAGAAGTGAAAGCTTCTTGTTCAACAACATCTAAAGATTGACCTATCTTTAGAATGTGTGGGTCATCTAAGTGTTAATATTGATTTCGATGGTCGATTCATTTAACATGGTTTGCATCTCAGAAGGAAATGACCGGTGAATATAAGAATCTTCCACACCAAGGTAGGTGAGAATAGACTCATCATCCTGACATTGAATGATGTTAATGGATGGTGTATCATCATCGATCATGTCAGATATAGGAAGGGAAGAGAAGAGGGAGCCTCACCATCATGTTGATAAGTCAGAGGTCCCAGGAAATGGTGTTCATGAAAAAAAAAATTTAGGAGGAATAGATTTGGGATCTATAGACTCCATGGGTGAAGGTGGTGACATTGGTGAATGGGGTGGAGAAGGTTTTCATCCTCGATGAGGTCGATGTGGGCCTTCTTGGAAGATGGTTTGAAAAATCCAATACCACTATGGTCTTTGTGTTTACGTGTGGTACACAGGATGACAATATGATGGCCCTTTTATAGAACCCAAAGCCAAAGCCTTTCCATGCACAATGGTGAAGGAAAGTGTGGGAAAGTGGTGGTTGGTGAGAGATTGGAGGTCAGATGAAAATGGTCACATTTGGGAAGGTGGCTCGGGTGAATAGGTGGAAGTGTCAAGTCCCCATATGTTAAGTTGGTGTGAAGGTGGGGAGGACCATAAGGGAATACCTCACCTATGCGATGGTCATAACGAGGATGTTGGCATAGGTTACCATACTCTTGTGGAGTAAGGAATGTGTTTATGTTGTACAAGTGGTATTCCCCAGAGTGAGGCATTGAAAAACACCTTCTAAGGGATCGGTAGTGGATATGTGTGTAGCTAGAATAGATGAAGTACTAGGTGATTGGGAAGAAGAAGGATGAGTTGGTTGGGAACTAGATGGGTTAGCTATGGGTGGGTCATTAGCTAGAGAGGCCATGACAGTAGTAGGGGGGAATAGAAGAGGTAGGCATGGGTGAGGTAGCGAAACATCATGGTGGATGGGGTTGTGGGTGAAGGAGAAGTGGTGGCAGTGGTAGATGCCTTAACTAGTATGAGGACATCATTAGGTCGGTATAACATGTTGCAAGTTTTAAATGGTGAAGGGTCAGTTGGGATGGTATAGTTATGTCCTTCATGTTCAAATTTTACACAACGATGTAAAGTTTGAAGGAACACAACCCATGACATGGATCCAAGGTCAGCCAAGCAACAAGTTATACTAGAATTCCCCTTCTAAAATGTAGAATAATTCTTGGCATAGTATAGGGGCCCACACAAATGTGAAGAATAATGGTGCCAAGGGTGGAAGTGATGGCATCATTGAAGGAGCACAACATAACTAGGTTATTATGCATGTAATTTGAAGGGATGCACATTTGATTGTATGTGTGGGAGGAGATGATGTTGATGTTGCACCACCATCGATCATAACACATCGAACATGAATATTATCAATATAGATGGAGATGAAAAGAGTGGGATCAAGGGTCATCTGATTGAGAGGTATGATCTCCTCATCAGAAAAGCTTGAGGGTGGCCACTTGATGAGTGGGAGTGGGGGTAGAAGAAGGAGATGATTTGGTAAGAGAGGCCACATGGTGAGGGGTGATAATGGAGGCTACTGGTGTGGGGTTGTTAGGTAAAACCTCGATGGATTGCAAAACCTCCATGAGGGCTTGTCGATGAGATTCAGAGGTTTGGATGAGATCGTACAAAGACATTTTTAGAGGGGATTGGTGTAATTGTTTTATCATTGTATGATGGGTGACCCCATCAGAAATAGGGTATGTGGGTCCTCGAATGGTGATTTTGGGTGTGGGTGCAGATGGTATGTTAGGCACATGATTAGTGGATGGGCTGGTTGCTTTTTCTTTTCCTTTGTCTTTTTGGGTGCAGAGTGGTAACTTGGATCATGTTAATCTGAGGAAGAGAGGTGGATGGAGAAGGTATGTCATGAGTAGTATAATGACATGATGGAAAAAACCTAATGTGGGGTAAGAACCTTGTGAAATGAGTAGGGTGCACTGGCATTTTTGGTGGGGTTTTGGTGAGCTCTCTTATGTGACCATGTTGATCTCAAATTTTGGAGGTGGATAAAAGGTTGTGGAGGTGGTGATGTGGGTCATTGATAGAATAGGTAGTGGAGTGAGGATGATGTGGTGATTGGTGAAGATGGAATAGGTCCTCATCAAGAAGATCATCGTCATCAAAATTTTCTTTAGGAGGACATAATTGGAGAGAAATGGTTTTTAGAGCCTTACAACCTTCTACATCATGTCCTGGACACACACATGGTAGGCAAAAATTTTAGTTTCATCAAACCCTTTTGGTTTGGGTTTGAGTGGGTCATAAGGTCTAAGTGGTGGTAATGTGATGACCGAGGTCTCTAAAAGGTTGGCTAAAATGTTGGCATAAGACCCTTCCAATGGATCACAGTGTGAAGTGAGTGTGGGTTTGGGTGAAGGTGTGGATGATTGTGGTGGAAGAGGTGTTATAGGAGGTGGAATAGGTTTGACCACCATTTGGTAGGTGGTATTGTCTTAGGTTTTGATGGTACCTGCTTGGGTAAAGGTGTGGTAGATGAACTAGAATAGAAAGGTGTTGTGGGTTTAACTACCTTTTTTGGAGGGTAGTGGGTTCTTGTCCTTGGATTGCACCTTCTTGGGTAAAGGTGAGGTAGGAGTACATGATGCAGAAGGGAAAGTGGATGGTGGCAGAGGATGGGTTAGCCATGGTGATAACAGAGGTGTGGTAAAGGTTTTTGGTAGAGGCCGGGTGGAAGGTATGGGTTGAAGAGAAGAAAGTCACATAGGTAGTGATGGGGTTATGGTAGTTGGTGGGGGTATAGGTGGTAAGAAAGTTGTGGGTGATGGTGAAGGTGAAGGTTGTGTGGTCGATTGGATGTAATAAAGGATCATGATGAAGAGGTGGAGGTTACTTGCTTTTGATTTTTCTTTGGGTAGGAGGTTTCTTGACTAGGGTAGATGGGTGAGGTCCAAGGATAGATGGAAGGGTGAAGGTGACAGGCATGGTGGGTGAAACTAGTGTGTGTGGCCTAAAATTTGGGTCTTCTTTTTAGGTGGAGGAATGATTTTTGTGTGGGCTTGGGAAGATGTGGATAAGTCCAATTTGATGGGTGGATGGACAAGGCTTGATGTCGGCATGACACCAGGTAGTGATAGGTCTAGATATGGGAGAATATTTAGGTGCAGGTAGGTTCTTAGGCATAGGAATGGGTTTGGTTATGGGTAAAGGTTCGGATGTAGGAAAGGGTGATGAAGAAGAATCCATTTCAATAGGCATGGTCATGGTTGATTTGGTCACTTGAAATACCTTCGGATAGATCATGGAGGTATCAGTAAGTGACATTTACATTTGGGTTGAAAAAGGGTAACCAAAGGCATCCCCAAAGCATGGAATTATCAACGTAATCCAAGTGATCATCCAGGTGTGAAAATGGTACCACTTTAAGAGGAGATGTAGTTTGGTTTAGTGGCAATCCTTATAAAATATGTCTGTGAGACAAGGAACTGGTTAGCCTCAAACTCTGTGGGTAAAAGAGCCGAGAGAAGATCAATGGGATCCTAGAATGCTAATGGGGAATTGTCACCAATAGGAAGTGGTGTGTCTCTAAAGGATCCCCCATGGGTAGGAGAGAGATGGTGGGGGGGTGAGGTAGATTCTTCTTTTTCGGGAAGAAAGTGATGATGATTCTCCCATGGGTAGGAGAGTTAATACCATTGATTGTTCATTAGGTTGTGAGGTAGATGGTGAAATAACATCGAAAAAAATTATGGACTCCTCCATGGGTGAAGAGGGAGATGAAGGGGACTCCTCTGTGGGTGAAGGAGTAGATGAGGTAGGCTCCTCCATGGGTAGGTAGAGGAGCTCATGCTAGAATCTCCTCGATAGAGGGGATAGGAGGAAATTGAGGAATGGTTGGTATGACATCAAAAACAACATGGAACTTCATGGACATTGTTGTCATTGGTTGAAGGTTCACCATTTTGATTAGATGATGGTGTATGGTTAGGAAAAAACTTCTTAAAGATATATGCAAGTTTTGATTTTCTAGTGCATTTGGGTTGTCCAGATGAGATCTCCATTATCTAACATTTCCTGGACAATGTTCTTGAAGGTTATGCAATTACCATCACTATGGCCTTTGACACGATGATAGTTACAATAATCATGTTCCTTATACCATGCAGGCATAGGATGAGTGGGGTCAAAACCAGTATGTGGTTTTATGGGTGGAAGTGTAATGGCTCCAGCCTTAAGAAGTTTTTCTAAGACTTGAAGAATAAGGCTCCCCATTGGAGTGTACTTTCATTGTTCCCATCGAACTGAAAAGTTTGAATGGGAGAAAGATTGGAGGAAGGTTTTTCTTGGTTAGATGGATGAGATGGACCAGCTTTGAGAACTACCACATTGGCAGATCCTTTGGCTTTTGAATAATTATTTTGGGGTTTGAAGATGAAGAGAGCATCATTTGATTTGAATGGCAATTTTTGTTTCACAATTGAATTTTCTTCTCTTCAATGGCACATGAATTTCCAGTTTTTGCACCATGGTAAATGCTTCATCAAAGGTATAAAAGTTTGTACTTACAGAGTTGGTGAGATGTGCCTAGCACAAGCTCTAGTGAACAACTCTATAAGCTCAACTTGAGGTAACTGGAATGTTAATTGGTTGATAAGGCTTCACCAGTGAGAAAAAATCTGATAGATTCATCATCATACTGTCATGTTGAGTATAGGTCAGTCATGGTGACTTTTTTATGACATTGATTGAGAAATGGTCCAAGAATGCTTGAGCCACTTGGTTAAATGAGTAAATGGAATGTCTGGGTAAACCACTATACCAATCTAATGTGGGTCTATCAAGGACATGGGGAATGTCCATAGGAGTAAAAGCATCATCATGGGAAATTAGATAACACCCATGTTTGAATGACCACAAGTGTTGTTGTGGGTCTTCTTTACTATTGAAATGGTTGAACTTGGGAATTTCCCAATGTATAGGGTATGGTATGGGTGAATGGGGATAGATGGATGAATAGGCTCATTACATATTTTTCATAAGTTAAGGAGTTGCGAGAGCCAAAAACTGATGCTTCTAATGTTTGCATCTTTTCCATCATCATCTTAATGAGGTCATTGGTGGGTTGTGAGAATGGGCACCCCTTGTAGTATAAGGAGGTTGATGATGGATGTATGATGTGGATGACATCCCAGTATATGGGGTGCCAAGTATGAGAACTATGAAGGGGGAATAGATGCGGGTGGAAGATATCCTAATAAGTGATAGATGAGATTGGGGGTTGTTGGTGATATGTATAAGTAGGTGGGGTAGTCATAATGAATCTTGTGGTAATTGGGGGTAGAGACTACGGGATGGAAAGGATGAGGTTTTGGAATGGGGTATGGGTTGCCAACACCATGGGTGGTTGTGATGTAATGGGTATATATGAGGTAAAGGGTAGATGGGGCTATGCTTAAGGTGGATGATGAAGGAATAGTTGACACCATGGGTGTGATGAATGTATGTCATAGGTGTAATAAAGTTATAGAGGATGTGGGGTCTAGTTTGAGACACCACAAGTGGTAAAGTGGATGAAGGTAATGCCGAGCTAGTGGTAGCTGATGTGGAAGTGGGGGAGGGGAGGGATAGACATGGGCATGTCCATATACCAACTATCCCGAGGAGTCTCGAGTGGATGAGTGGGTGAGATAATATTGTAGGGAAATGGGATTCTAGTCAAGGAGTCTTGTGAACTCCTCATCACCGGTACTAATGGTGATGGGATGAGTTGGATCCATATAGTGATAAGAGAGGGAAAGGTGGTGATGGGCTAGGTGGGAGCGGCTGAAGGCTAGCATGAAACACAAGGGCATTGTTGGCTTGGTTGTGAGAGTCAAAACCATGTGAATTAGCATAGACCTGGTAAATTGTTCTCTGTAAATGACATAAAAAAAAAAAAAAATGGAGGAGAATAGATTTCGGAGAGGTGAAACTGGTCGGTGTTTTAATTAAAAATTAAAACAAAGGAACCAATGATGGTTAGGTTAATTAAGATGATGGTTACATGGTGATAGGGTGATGATGATTAGGGAAAACCGATACTACGATTATGTGGGAAATCAATAGTTTTGCAAATGAGGCAAAAATTGATGAAAATGAAATAAAGAAGTTGTATTTGACTATGATTTTAAAATTATGGGGGTATGATGATGTCTTGAGAACTTCAAAAAGAACAGAAGATGTGATGAATGTTATTTTTGGTAGAATGACCAAAAAGAGCTAGAAACCAAAAATGGTTAGGTAAACCGATGATGATCAGATGTAAATAATGATGGTCACTGACCAACGCCGGTCATTTGTGAAATTTGAAAAAGTGAAAAAAATTGATTTTTGTGAATTAAGTCGATGAAATATCAACCCAGAAAATTGAGTATGATAATAATGGATCTTAACACACTCAAAAATAGTTGGAAATACACCAACTATGATGGTGAGTGTGAAAGGAAGAAGAAAATGAAGAATAACCTCACAACTCAAAACACAACTCAAGAAAAAGCTAAGAAAAACACAAATCCTATAAGTGAATTTTATGTTTTAGCTTATGCTATTTTAGACTGACTTTGTGAATCAAAAAGTTTTTTGTTGGGAAGGTGTCCTATGAAGAGGTAAGATCTAAGGGTGGTTTTAGTTATGTTTTGGTGGGGTGGTCCTTTCTTTCTCTGAGTAATGACTGGACAGAGAAACCAGTTGGGTGCCCACTATCAATCCTCTGATCATGTGATCATTGACAACTTCTTCCAGGTAAGGTGTTGTTTAAGAAGATGTGTGAATTTATATTTGTGTAGTTTGGAAAAGAGAGAGAGAGAGAAAGTGCTCTATGATTCAATTATGTCAACCATCAGTTGGGCATGACTTCCAGCATATAGGTTTCCCTCAGTTTTAATGTGAGCTAAAAATGCAAGCATAGAAGTATGAAATGCAAGTATTTTAGAACCCAAATCGAAATGTGATATTCGATGTAAATAGAGAGTGAATAGGAAAGAGAATGACTTTCACTAATGCAAATGCAAGAAGAAAAAGAATGATTCTTTTTAGTCCCAAAATACAAATGTCACTTAGACAAATAGAAGAAAGAGAAGATTCCCAAGGAGAAAATTTAATGTTAACTTCCTTTTTAAAAAAAAACAAACATACAAAAGTTCCCTAAGAATGAATGAATGCAAGGAACCCCGATGGGTCCCACCAGGTGTGCCAAAATGTTTCACCGATTCTTAACAAAATTAATGAAATAGATAGAGGGTGATAGGCCAAGGAGGAATACCTATTTGTGATGTCGGTTGAAGGTTGTGCACATGTTCTGATTTCCTAATCCAATGTTGATTGTGAGAGCTCCCTTTTGGCTAGGAGGAACTACCTATAAAATGTAAAACAATACCACCAGATAGAGTTAAATAAAACAACGAGTGGACTTCCTAGCAGAAGCTAGATCCAGAAGCGTGATGCTTCCTTGAAACAGGTTGTCAATCCACTTTTATATAACAATATTAATGCTATCCAAAATAAACATGAAATAACAATCTTATTGGAATTGAAATGATTTAGGTATCTCATGCAAAAAAAAAATAAGAAAGGTTAGATAAAAGGTGATTGAGGTCAAAATGGGTCAGGTGATGGGCTGGTATTGGGTTGCAGGTCTAGTATAGGCTCTGGGTAAGATCTGGTAAAGATTAGGAGTGATTCTGGGCTATTAGGGAATGGGTATGAGCTCGTTGGTCTGAGGTATGTTTCAGACATAGTAACCGACATCGGTTGTGTGACCGATGCTAGTTTGGTAGATGACCGACGTGGTTGGTTGGCTAACCGCGTCGGGTAGGGGGCGAAATTAGTAAAAGGCTCTTAGAAACTGGTTTCCAAGCTCTTTGTGATTGCTCAGAGGCTGAAATGGTGAAGGTGAGGTCATAAAATGGCCTTAGTGACTCAGGGATGACTAGGAGAGGGTGAAGATAGGTGAAAGGGATAGATATGGTAAGGTGATAGGTTGGTGGGAGGAAGGAGGTGTATAGATGTACAAAAAAATAAATTACTGAGAGGAATGATGATCTTACTAAAAGAAAATAGAGATAACTAAAGAGATGTTAGGTACTTACTAAAGAATGGGTCTGGAGAGAGTGCAGTGATGAAAACAATGATGGCAGAGATCCGAGAGAGAAGGGACATCATGTACATGCCATGGTAGTTTGAGCCTCCATGCTTCTCTATGTGAATCCATGATCATGAAGAAGGTGATGGATGTCGATGGTTATTGGTAGTGCTCCCAGGTGCTTTCCTTTTCTGAGTGCTTCAGAAATTTGAGTGCTCCAAGTCTCTATTCGTGTGAGATCCTGAATCAAATGACCAACCTCAACAAAGGATTTTGAAATGTATTTAACCTAACCGATGATGGTTAGGGGACCGACATCGGTTGAGGTGAGGTATAACCGGCATTGGTTAAGGTGGAATATCTAGGTTGGCCAAAAATAGCCTGATTGTTGTTATTTTTGGCATGGTCTTCAATATTCATCCAGTCTCAAGTGATAGATCATGGAAGGATGAGTAAGATTCCTCTTAGGTTTGTTAATAGGAGTTAAGTCTAGGTTTAGACTAAGTCCTAGTTGGTTAGGATAGGCTTAGACTTGGTCTTAGGTCATTAATGGGGTTTGAGTGGGTCATGGAGTGAGGTGGCTAGGTGAGTTGGCTGGGTGAGGTGGTCAAGTGAGGATGTTAATTAAATTAATTAAGGTAATTAATTCAATTAATCATGTGTCATTTTAATAAATCTCATAAGAAGCAAGAAAGCATATGGATTAAATTGCTTCAAAACATTCAAAGTATAACCCTATTTTTTTGTTACAATATGATACAATATCTATTAATGATGAAATTATAAAAGCTCTAGAAAAGGATTGAATGATGCACAATGCATTTTATCAAGTCTTGGCATGAAACCCATTAATAACACTCAATCTTCTTGGTGGCTTAAACCATGGAAAGAGAATCAAAATTATCCAAAATTTCAAGTTGTGGATGAAGTACTTCATGACTCTCTTCCAAAGCATTCTATTTCTATATACCAACCTTCATCATTAATGGTACTTGACGGAAGTGAATTTAAAACAATGGAAAGGAAGTGGAGGCATGAGTTGGATGAAATATTAGATTCCATTGAGGATAATAAAAGTGCATCCATTAAACATGTTTTTGATCTCGATGGTAAGGATATGTATAAATCATGTTTGGCTAGTCAATTGAATCGAAATCCAACACATTATCCAAGGATAGGCTAAGCAAAGTGAGAAATGGGGTGTACTTTAGATGAGATGAGAGAACACTAAGAAAGGATGTTTCAATTAGCTTAGGCATTGGGTCGGATTGTGGGGTTTTGTTTAACATTGATTCTATACCCATAGTTGAACGTATTACAAGAAAAGGATTTTCTCAAGTACAAATCATGGTGTTTTATGCGGAACATGGTACATTGGAAGGGTTGAAAGAATATGGAAAAATGATGGTAACAGAGTGTTCGATTACAATAATGACATTGATATTTTGGATAGAAAATAAGGAATTGACCTTAAACTTCGTTGGTATAATAAAATAAAGGGGAAACACATATACAAGTATGATTCTATAGAACATCTTTTTGTATAACTTGAATCTATCATCACGGATACCAACTTATCATACGATTCTAGGAGAAATACATTCAAATTAGAAGATAGTGATTACATTATTTTTGTAGATTTTATGAAAAAATTAAACAAGTTTTGAAATCATTTTGTCTTCCTTCTTTGAACGTCTATTTATTATATATGATTTAAAAATCTCTCGTTAATTTTCATTTTTATGATTTATCGATTCATTTGTAACCCTTTAACATTAATTTTATGTTTTTAGGAATGTGTTGTAATCAAAGGTTAATATATTAATGAAAATTGTGATGGATGAGACCATCTCAAAACGATTCAATTTTAGATTTTACAGTTAGTGAAAACATCCTCCCTCCCCTTGAACCTACAAAAATATCTAAAATTCATAATATAATTATTTGATATTTGATACGTGATTTTATCTAAAAGTAAGTAAGAAATCACTAGGTATTCCAATAATCACTGCAACTATGTCTCCAAACCCTGCAATGAAAGATAAGCCCAAAGTTTTATATAGTTAAACAAAACCAAAGCAGAGTAGATGATTAACAAAAGAATGTTTTTTGATCCGTATTATTGTATAGAATTGTAGAATTATGACTGAGCTGCGAATGGTTTTATAGCTACAAACATTTTCTAATGTTTTGTTGAAATTAAACACCTATGCCTATGCATGTCTCCTAGAAACTTGCCATGCAATATTTGTATATTTTCCACTGCTTTGAAGGATTAAAATAGGGGTCTTCTATGGCCGACAACCATGATTAGAATAGTACACTTTTGTGGGTTTGTTTGACAATTTTTTTATGATTTGTGCCTTATTTTCATGGGTGAAGTAAATTGCATCGGATTTAGGATTTTGTTTAGGGTCAGGGATATGGAGGAAAAATTCTTGGGGAAAATGATTTGGGTGGCCACTTATTTTCCATAAACTACAAAAGTTATTTTGAATTTCATGTTTTATAAGTTTTTAAGTAGGAATTTAATGGTGTTTGCAATCTTTGTGTGTTTATGTGATTGAGAAATGCAAATTTCTTATCGTTCAGGGCTTAGCAAATTTTTCACAAAGCATTGCGATGTAAATGTTATGAATTTGATACTAATAAGTAAGAAGTGACATAAAGTAGAAGTTTTGTTTAATGCTGTACTGTTTTGATTCGAAAATTTACAACAGTGGTCTGATATTCTTTACAATTCTCGGTAAATATTGGGTGATTTTATAGGTTGACTTTTCATGCATGTGGGGTATGGCTTCAACCACATTCTTAGGATTTTAGGATAGGTTATTCTCTAATGTACGAACAAGGACATGCTGTTATACCAAATATAGTCAAGGTACGAACAAGGACTAGCGGAAAATTAGAGTAGAAACCATTATTTTACAACCATCTTGACAATTATGTAACTACCCTCTTAGATAAGTGTTCTGACATCTGGTAAACTCAAATTATGCATAACAAGCAACATTTTTTTCTAGTAATCTTTCAATCTGTAAAATTTCTAGAAAGCTATAATTAACGGGAAACAAGCCAATAATAACAAACATCCTGACCTAGAAATATAAAAAAACTGTACATGTTGTTATACCAAATGTAGTCAAGGTAAGACCAAGGACTAGAGGAAAATTAACAGAAGCCAAGCAAGACTAGCAATTGTTATCTTACAACCATCCTGACAATTATCCAACAACAATCCTGGATAAGCATTCTGGCATATGATATACTCAAATTCTATCAGATATACTCAAATTCTATCATGTACCCATTTGGTCGGTTTGTTTGACATGGGTTTATTTTTACCACTCAACTTTTAATTTTTGTTTTAATACATGGAGAAAAAAACAGCAGATACAATACTTTTGAAGCTATATGATTCATATAATAGATGATTTAACCCATAATGGTACTAATTTTAGGATGGATATTAGCGAGAGCTCTGTTTAGCATAGTTCTCCGTAATGTTCTATTTATTTAATTATGAGAGTACAAAACCCTGCTTTACCATTGTTAGTAAAGCAGAGCTTCGACTTCTACACTCGCTGCAACTATCCAATTACTGCTAAATTTACAACGTTAACTTGGGTTTTAGCGTGGTTAACTCCTTTGGATCTCAAATAAAGTGCTTGTATTATCATGCAAGGAAAATGACAGGTTTGAAAGGCCGTTTAGGATGTGTCGCTCTCCATGTTCTACTTTGGGTTTTGAAGAGTGCTTAACCTAATTGGTGGGTTTGTTTGACATGGGTCTATTTTTCCCACTCAACTTTTATTTTTTTGTTTAATAAATGGAGAAAAAAACAGTACATACGATACTTTTGAAGCTATACAATTCCTATAATAGTTGATTCAACCCATAATGAAACTGATTTTAGGATGACAATTAACGAGAGCTCTATTTAGCATAGTTCTATGTAACATTATGTTTATTTAATTATGAGAGTATAAAGCCTTGCTTTACCATTGTTAGTAAAGCAGAGCTCCGACTTCTGCACTCCTGCAACTATCCAATTACTGCTAAATTTACAACGTTAACTTGGGTTTTAGCGCGGTTTAACTCCTTTGGATCTCAAATAAAGTGCTTGTATTATCATGTAAGGAAAATGATAGGTCTTAAGGGCCGTTTAGGATATGTCACTCTCCATGTTCTACTTTGGGGTTTGAAGAACGCTTAACTCGGTTGGTGGGTTTGTTTGAAATGGGTCTATTTTTCCTACTCAACTTTTATTTTGTTGTTCAATACATGGAGAAAAAACAACAAATACGATACTTTTGAAGCTATATGATTCATATAATAGCTGATTTAACCCATAATGGTACTGATTTTAGGATGACTATTAGCGAGAGCTCTGTTTAGAACAGTTCTCCATAACGTTTTGTTTATTTAATTATGAGAGTATAGAACCTGCTTTGCCATTGTTAGTAAAGCAGAGCTCCGACTTCTACACTCGCTGCAACTATCCAATTATTGCTAAATTTACAACATTAACTTTGGTTTTAGTGTGGTTTAACTCCTTTGGATATCAAATAAAGTTCTTGTATTATCATACAAGGAAAATGAGAGGTCTGAAAGGCCGTTTAGGATGTGTCGATCTCCATGTTCTACTTTGGGTTTTGAAGAGTGTTTAACCTGGTTGTGGGTTTGTTTGACATGGTTATATGTTTCCCACTCAAATTTTATTTTGTTGTTCAATACATGGAGAATAAACAACAGATACGATACTTTTGAAGCTATACGATTCATATAATATCTTTTCAACCAAAATCTTATCACTCTAAGGAATATCTATATCGAATGCCCTTAAAAGCAAATATAAAATATGTCTTAACTCTACAAACCCTAGATTTCCTACATTAAACTTGTTTTATTAAAAATATTGATAATGGCATACAAAATGAGGATAAATCTAAAATATATATCACAAGGAAATTACGGTGGCAATCATTTATTACAAATAATCTTAAGCTTTGTTGTTTTCTCATTCTTGTAAGTCTTTAAGTGGAGTTAATTAATATTCCCTACCAACATCAACTTAGACCCTATACAATAGGGACCAATGCATTTTTAACATTATATTGATCATAGTATTCAAGGAATGTTTTTATTGTAATTTTTTATGAAATTCATAAAACCTTGTGAAATGGCCTCTAAGTTTTAACAATCTAGTATTAGTAGCTATAAAACCAACTTTGCGTATTTAGTTATTAATATTTATCATAGCTCACAATATGTTTTTGTTGAAATTACTTGCTTTGTAGTTTTAGTTTACATTTTTTTCAAGGAAAACTTTTTATTAAATATCTTGAAGCTTACCTAGTTTTTCTAATGTCCCCACTTGTGACTAGTTGTAACATACAAGTCAAGGGTTGTTTTTGATGTCTTTATCTTCTTACTCTAATATAATTAATCCTTTTTAGAAAAATAAAATCTAGGTACGATTCATTACTAAAACTTTATTGTTGAATCTTTTATCATCGGATATCGTATAATTCTAAGAGCAATACATACAAATTGGAAGACAATCATTACACTATTTTTGAATATTTTATCAAAAAATTAAACAAGATGTAGTTTTTAAATCATTTTGTCTTCATTCTTTTAATTTCTATTTGTTATAGATTATTTAAAAATCTTTATGCATTTTCATTTATATTGATTCATTTGTAACAATATAATATTAATTATATTTTTTTGGCATGTGTGCAGTGAAAGGTTTGGATAATAATGAAAATGGTGCTCATTGAGACCATATGAAGACAATGTATTTTTATATTTTATAGGTTAGTGCATGCACTTACTAAAAGATTCAATTTTTCATAGTTTGGCTAGCCCTTAAGATGCCCTTGAGGAAAAGGGGGTAAGAAGCAAACTCCACCTAGACATTGCATTCAAAGAAATTAGTTTAGACTTTTCTACAACTTCTCATTTCAGTTTTGTTTCTGCAGTTACAAATTTTAGTTCTCCAGAAGTTTTGAATTTTATTTCCAGCAATCACATTCTCATATGCATTTTATTTTTCATATTTCAGACATTAAATTTGTTGAGGTTTTAAAGTATTTTAGAATATTTTTAGTTAAGATTTATGTTTTCAGAGATCAAGTTTCCTATTTCAAAAATTCAGTTTTATATCTGAGCTATTAAGCTTCAGTATATTGACATATGTTTCACTAAATCATTACTCCATGAGTAGTCATTACTCTAACGACATTTGTGAATCTTTTGGAATAATCATAAGGAAAGGAACCCACTTTAGCACATGTTTCCTCATGTATGTTTGATAATAATCTACTTTCAATTATTTGTTGATGAGATGACTATGTTTCAAAGCTCCAACTTTAACACTTGGTGGGATGATGTTATCCAAGTTTGATGAGGCTAACTTTACATCTGACCATTTGCATAAAGATATTTTAGGATTTTTCAACAAGACCATTTTGTGCATATACATCAACAATTATCCTCCATAATAATCTTTAAGAGTTTGATGGCATTATTGCAATAGCCATGAAATGTATATCCTATGCAACCATTGCATTCTATGATGTCACGTGGATATCTAATTTTTCAATGAGTTCATGTGCGTTGTTTAATCTACCTAGTTTTCATATGCGCCTATGAGGGGTTTCATCTAGAACTATAACATTTGAAAAAAAATGTACTCAATTATTTTTTAATGTACATTTGTATTTTATACCAAAGCTCCAAGTTTTGAATTAAATTATAAATGAAGAACCCTAATGGAGCACTCTCCGTGCATATCACATAATCCTAAACCTAAATCTGGTGCTAATGGCTGTGGTGGATCTAATGGAAGCGGCAATTGTAAGGGTTTCATTTATGTGGATCAAGGGGACATCCCTACGTGGTTTTGCTCGAGCGCGAAGGACTCATTGTTGGTGGGAAGACAATTTTCACGATGGTGAATGCGCCTGGTTTTGATCCGGACCTAGGCTCCACCTTTGGGCTCCATTCCGAGGTTTCTGATGGACTTCAGCTCTCTAGGGATCGCGGTTTAGCTTCAATAGGGGACAGGTCAGTCACTTACCCTGTTCTTGGCCATGCCTTTTGTCCTACGGGTCGGTGAAAATTGTTTCTTATGGAGGTGAATCGGTTGCATATCAGGGTAGCTGCAAAAGTTTTCTTGAGCCAACTAAAGCTCGTGCCCCTGCTCTTCCTATGAACCATGCAAATTCATCTCTCATTTGTGGTGCAGAGGTATTGAAATCTGAGACATTTTTTAAGGAGAATGGAATCATTTGTAGATTCAACAATATATGCCCGGGCCTTCGGCTCTCCATGATTGGATCTCCTCTTCCTGGAAGCCACTTATGGAAGGTAAAGTTGACATCTACCCCACAACTAGGGGCTTCTTCGTAGTTGTCTTTTATGTTACCGCTAATAGAGATTTGATTCTTGATAGATTGTGGGATTATCAAAACCATTTTTTTCTTATGAAGCCATGGTTCCCTCTTTTCAACCCTGTTACTGAGACTTTCCTAATTAGACATGTTTGGATCCATTTTCCATATCTTCCCCTCCAGTTTTAGGGTGAGAAATGTTTAACCTCTATTGGGGATTCTTTAGGCGAAACACTGGCTATTGACACAAAGACGACCTTATATGAGTATACTATGTATTCTCGCATCTTGGTCGATATGAACACTTCAATGGATTTCCCTGCTTTTGTTGATCTTCAAGTTGAGGATAGGATCTGGACTCAAAACATTGACTATGAAGGCTTCCCCTTCAGATGTCGGACTTGCTTTTCCCTAGGCCATTTAGCGGCGGACTGCAAGTTTGGGAAGAAAAAGACTAATAATCGAACTTCATGGTGGAAGAATGTTGATTCTAGCCATTTGGTTGTTTACAGTCACTCGATTCTCGAGTCGATGTTGGATCCGCGTTTGAGGAAGTGGTGGCTCCTGTACAAGAGATGGTCTCCCCTTCTTCTACCCCTGTAGAGAAGGATCCTTTTCCTTGCACAATTGGGGCTTTGTCCCTTCCTCCTTCCTCGGTGCTCCTTAATCAGGTGGGTGGAAAAAATATTGAAATTTGTATTCCGGTTCACACAAATGAAAATGTTAATCCAAACACTGGTGATGTTTGGTCTATTGTGAGAAGAAGAAAGAAAGGGAAAGTAAATGAATCCCTTAAGATGCATCTCAGATCCCATGGGAAAAGCCTCATGGCTAGTGTTTCTATTGTGTTTATTATTGCTGTTATTTTGACCTTCTTTTGTTGTTTCTTTTTCCACTGGAAGAGGCAGCCCTATGTGTTCCTCATCGATATATTTTTTGTCTCCATTTCTACTCATTGTAATGGGGTAGGGACCCCTCAAACCTCTTTTTACCCTTAATAAAAAAAAAGCTCCAAGTTTTGTACAAGCTTTTATGATGCTAACAAACATTGATGAGTCAAATTTACATCCGCAATTGCATTTTCCTAAACTTTTTTGAAAAGTTCATTTTGTGCATATCCATAATTATTTGGAGACCATGGGATCACATTTTGTTATTTATATACAAGACACTTTTTCTATATATTACAGCTTTAGATGGTAAATAAGGTTTTCTTAAATGATTGACGGGATATTTGAACCCCCATTCACTATTTGATGAATTTCAATTCCTCATTAATAAATTGCATTAACCAAATCTAAATAGTCTATCAATTAACTTAACAAAAATTTGTTGGGATACAACTTAGAATGTAATTTTCTCTACTACTCTAAGAGTTTAAAATAGCACATCTTAATCTTGTAAATAAAATTTAGTACAAGTAATTTCAGCCCAAATGGTAGATTAAACACAAGCAAATGGTGATAGTATTAGTCCATACAAAAATACCATAGAAAATGGTGTAAGGTAGGTTTAATCAAGGTTAAAGAGGTGTTATTTTCATCGTATCAAAGTCTTGACATTTTTGTAAGTCCTCTTACAATTCTTGGTGATTCAGAAATTTTCTATTTTTATTCTAACTATTAGTGTGTTGTGGAAACTTAGGGAGATGAGACTGTAACGTCCACAATTTTACCCACACGAAACCCAAGATGAAACACCCGTTAATTTAGAAAAATTAAAGGATAAATTTTATTTTATTTTTATAAAACAACTTCGGTTGCAAAGTTTAGCTTAGTTTTCGATTAACAAATGATCATTTTTAATCTTCAGATTAGGTTTCAAAACTTCTTTCCTATAATCCTTGATTAATTTAATAATGTGGTTCCTATAGTCATTAAATAATTTAGGCCAAGTCTATTCACCCTCCCATTGATTAAACACACTTAAATTAAATTCCTATAATATTGCTTAGTTATAAAAGGGTAAATTTGAATTGATTAATTACAAGGGTCAAGGGGCTTTTATAAAAAATCACCATCTAATTAAAATTGTTATAAAATCAATTTAATCTCTACACCACTCAAGTGGCCCCATTCAAAATTGACCCATACATTTTAATGATGATTTCACCTAACCCCCACCTAACTTTTGTAGGGATCATTTCTAGCCATTGGATGGAATCAATATAGGCCATTAGATCTAAGGAAATTCAAACAACCCTAAACATCTCTATGGAGTCTTTTATTCATTCATTTGACTTATTTTCCTCATTTCTATTTTGCAGGTTTAAGGGAAGGAGAGGAAGCCATGGAAGAGGAAAAAGGAGCTTGGGATGGATACACACAACCCCAAGCTTATTTCATTCTTGTTTGCCATTTCTATTCTACCCTCTTCTAGGGTTTGTTTGTAAAAATCATTTTCTATTTGTTGTAAATCTATTCATTTGTTGAAGATCAATCTTTTCTTGTATTTACCCTAATTGCGCAAATGGGCATTTGCCCCTTTTAATAGATATGTTTTTTTGTAATATATACACCCTTTTCTTTTTTTTTGAGTATATATATAGAACCAATTAAAAATGCTAGGGTCGCGGCTTTTAAAAAATTTGCAAACTATGTTATAAAGTCTAAGCCACTTGTTAAAAATACAATTGTTTTGTTTTATATTGCAAAGTTTAAATAATATGGGGGAGGGTTGACGACCTCACCTCCCATCCCATATATTAATGAGGTGGGGGTGGAGTGGTGACCCTCCCCCACCTTTACAAAGCAAACCACATAATCGTGGCCGCTTACCAAGCATTGCAACTATATAATTTTTTTTAAATGCTAGGGTCATGGCTTTTAAAAATTCACAAACCGTGTTATAAAGTCTAAGCCATTTGTTAAAAATACAATTATTTTGTTTTATATTGCAAAGTTTAAATAATATGGGGGAGGGTCGACGACCTCACCTCCCATCCCATATATTAATGAGGTGGGGGTGGAGTCGGTGACCCTCCCCCACCTTTTACAAAGTAAACCACATAATCGTGGCAATTACGCTTACCAAGCATTGCGAATTATATAATTTTTTTTTACATTTTTTAAATTATATATATATATATATATATATATTGAAATTTATATTATGTAATATAATTACTTAAGTTTTTTTAATAAATAAATATTTAATTTATTTAATGTACATAATTTAATAATAAATTCATATAATTAAATACATTTTTAACTATAGATGTGGATATATTCTTAAAATTTGATTTATCTAAATAATAAAAAATAAGTCATTTAGAGTAGGGTAAGACAAAGCAAGAAATATAAGAATTTCTATCCATTCAAATAAAAATGATAATTAAAAAAACTAATAAGATTTCTTATTCAAAGAAATTTTAACTATTTTCCTTCTTTCACAAGATACAAGTGACATCCATTTCAACAAGTGATTTATAACAAGATTTCCCAATATTATTAAAAATGAACATGACACATTTTGAAGGCAATGAAACCGCTTAAATTGAAATCAAGGTTATTTTCATTTCAAACTTTCTAACTTGCCATAACAATGTAAATTTTAGTAATTTTCCTTTCACAAAACTAGCACATTTCAAAATGTAATTTTCTCATTCAAGCATTCTTAGAAGAGTCTACAAATTATCAAGAATTTCAAGTACAAATACAAATTTCTTTCAAGCTTACAATTTTACAATCATCCACTAAATGTTGGAATAAGTACATAAACAAGGTACAACATAAAATTTTCCAACAAGGCCAACAGAGAAGTCTCCATTTACATGTCTTCTCCCAAATGTAGCTCCATCTAGCCCACTTTAATCTTTCACAACAAGGATCAAAATACAAAAGAAGGGGGAATAGGAAATGCTCTTTGCCCAACATTTAATCCATTAAGAGGAGAAGCCATCCCCTTAATGGCCCCGAGCCCCAACCAAAGAACCATGAGGGATCTTGAGCAACATTTGACAACTTTTCAACAAACATGGCTTCCACAAACAACATACATTTCAAAATATTCAACACAACTAAAATGACATACACAACAAGTTTTATAACTTCTCAAATAATACATAGGTTTGATACCAAACCAAATGGAGTAAGGACTATGGGAAACCACCTCCTTTTCCTCCCAAGTGAAGTGGGAGTTTCACCCTAAGCCTCTAAGTGCACAAAAAAACAACACAATATCCTTATCTCTCCCTTGTAAGTATGCAACAATATGACCATGATTTCCTTTTCACTCCCCATAGGTGAAACTCCCAATCACACTCCCACCAAATGCATGCCTCACAAACTCCCTTTTCCCTCCCCAATGGTCCCATAAGTCCATCTCCCACACCCAACTTAAGGCATACTACCCAACCACACAAAATCACATTCACAAAACTCAAACAAACTTAACAAGCACAATATTTCCACATCAAAAACATAATAAACAAAAAATAAAGGTGGAGAGCCTACCTCTCCATAAATATCCAAGAAAACTTCACAATTCTTTCACACCTCCAAGCCAAGAAAATTCCCAAAAGCAACTCCAACAAGCTCCCAATTTCAAAAATGCAAAGGAAGAAAATGAACAAGTAACCCCCATTCCATCAAAATCCATCAATAAATAGAAATGGAATGTGAGGATGATGAGGTGGCTCCATGTAGGATGTCACTTCATCATTCCTCCATTCCCACACTCAAGTCAAAACACCATTCCCAAGAAAATAAATGAGCATGTAAGAACTATGAAAACCCACATGGCACACAAACTTGCACACCATGCCTTCTAAGGACAAAATTAATTGAGGTAAGAAGGAAAGTGCAATTATTTTCACTCTTTTACACTCCAAAAGGATAAATAAGTCAAAAATTAACTCCCCAACCCATAGGTAGGGTTGTTGGGTGAATTTAAGAGGCATGAGACAAGCTTAGCTTGTCCCACAAGCCTCCAAAAAGGCCTCCCAAGTCAAAATACGAATTTTTAGTTGTGGGTGGAGTAAATCACACACAAACCAACACAAATATCACTTACATTCAAAATATTTCAAGAACCACCTAACCTCATAATTATCTATTTGTCACATCTTTATTTTAATTAATAAATTAAGTAGGATTATCTAATTAAGACATAATTATAAATGTTAATAAAGTGACAACCATTACCAAAAATTAAATGCATAAAACACAAATAAAACACATAAAAAAATTAAAAGAAAAGGAAAACATTTCACCCCATGGCCACACATGTGAGGTCACTACCCCATGAGAAACCTCTTCACTAGGCATGCAAAACACCACAAGAAAACATTACGTAAGTTGTCAAATTTGTGTCATGTTGCTCAACACCCGACATCCTTCGTGTGGTCACACATCCCCTTTCGATGTATGTGATAACATGTCCCGCAACACAAACAAAATACCTCTCTTGCCTTTCGATAGTATTAACAACATTAAGATAATATACATATAAAATCAATAATCATCATTCGACATTAAAAATTTAATCATCTAGCATCATACAATTAATTTGTTTCGGAATCCATAAAATCATAATTCTACTCAAAACATCCAATATAGGTTATGCATCCAAATTATGACATGTTAGTACAAAAATCAAAATATCACAACTCAACATATATAATTGTCTATCATCACCATCTAGTGCATCATAATAAAAAATGTAAAGTAGATAATGTCAATAGTCTAAATATCTCGCATAGTCCATCATCTATTGATGAAAATATAATATTCAAATGTCTAAGTATCAGTCCAACAATAACAACATCAAAATGAAATAGTTTCGAAGAGGAGTGGGCACTACAAAGACTCCAAGACTTGTAAATGATGGTTAAATTTATAAATGGGTCTAGATAACTTGGTACATTTTCAATATGTTTTCCCATAGCACATTTATACTTGTATAATATTAATGTAAACTTAGAGTAATTTATAAATATTCTAAACTAATAAAAAGATCACTATGCTTATTTTTTTGGAGTCTCAATATTCCTTTTTGGGCATGTCATGTTAACTTTTGATGATATGAACAAGTTCATTTTGTTTACAACATTGGATAAATTCTTGGCGGAACTAGATATATTTTAATTGCTCCCTTACTTTTGCTAAGTCATATTTCAAATTAGTTGGTTGTGTTTTATGTAATATATCTCACTTGAGGTTTTCTTTTATTATGATTTAGACAATGAATTTGAATCAATGACTTGGCATTATCCCCATTCATTCTAATTTCATTCATTAAATTAAATTCAATGCTTTGTGTTAAAGAGTTTACATCCATTGAAATTATTTTATTTTATATGCAAATGAGGTTTTTAATTAGGTATTTATATGGGCGTATATTAATAAAGAGTCCATGACTAAATAATTGATAAGTGTTAATATAAAAAATAGACTTATCATAGTCTTTATATGATAATGTACCTAAACAATTATATTTGATAATCTTCTCAATTTATCTACCGTTGTCTATTTGAAATACTTGAAAAGTGCAAGAGGAGTGTGGTCAAAAATTAAATTATAATCTCTTATTGAATAAGGGAATCTCAATTAGAAGATTCTTAACTAGTAAATATTGAGATGTATAGGGAATATCCAATTTTGTCAATAAATATGATTGAGCATGCTTTTCATCTTAAATAATATTCTTTCACCAGTTAATTATTTGAAGAATGATAAATTATTAAAGAATAACATTAAAGTAATTGGTAATAGGTCTTGAATATCTTCAAACCCACTTTCTAAAGAAAAAGTGTATTAAGAAAAAAATATTTAAGTGAGAAACATGATATATAGCCTATTTGACATATACGGGTAGAGATAAAAAGGGGTAAATAAAATTGTAATGGAAAAATGGGTAAGTGAGGTACATGGAAAAATTAGGGGTATTTCATTTTAATAATATAACAGGAGGGGTATTATTAATTTAATAAGTAGAGTTAAAAATTAAAATTAAGGGTATTCTTTAATACCCTTGAAACGCACGTGTTATACCATAGTTTTACTAGGTTAACCCCTTGTGAGTTGTGTGGCCATTTTGTTTCAAATATTAACAATCATGTTTAATAATGCTATACATCTATGAAGGAGAATTTTACAAATAACAATATTGCACTAAATTATGACGATTTGAATTTAAAAAGTTGGTTATTGATGTAAATCTTTGGTGAACCGACCCATAAAAGTAACTTGAACATAGAAAATTTAGGCAAATTAGTAATATTATCCATACAAATAAAATTTCTCTAAATAAAAATTTAGTAATCGAATATTTGTGAATTAACAAATATTCGCCACTAAATTTTACTCTACCGCTATTATGAGAATATTTGGAATGGGTAGATGCCCATTCTATGCAAAGTAAAAATGTAACCTATATTTTTCTTCCATATTAGCTAAATGATAATGGGCATATGCATGTTTTAACCATTCTCATTACTATAGAAAAATATAGAGAAAGAATAGAGTTTATATTTTATCATTTTCTTATAGGAAACATAGAGGAAGATTAAAGGTTTACATTTTTACATTTTTACTTTGCAAATAGTTTCACCATTCAGATATATTTCCTTGATATAGATGCGAGATATTCTTTCGTCATTACTTATTGTATGAGAATAGGTAGCTTCCCATTCTCATATAATTAATAGAAAAAATGGGAAGATGCCCATTCTCATACTATTACTATAGACAAAGACTAGAGTTAATGTATGTGAGAATGTGAAGATGCTCATTCTCATACATTTAATATAGAGACATAATAAAGGTCACTAATATGAGAATGGGCATATGCCCATTCTCATACAGTTAATATAAAGGTATGAGAATGGACATATACCCATTCTCATATTCATTACCTCTATTCTCATTAGCATTAGTTTAATACATTTGTTTGTTAGTGGACAGTTATAACTGTCCATCACCTCCCGCAGCCTAAATATGGCTCTTCTCTTTTGTTTGATACACAAATTGAATACATTCAAATATTTATTTATTTGATCTCTGATCTATCATTGGTATCAGAGCAATCATGAGTGGAGGATTGTGTTAGCATCATGAGGACTTGTCTTGTCTTCTAGCCTCAGCACCTGCGTGAAGATCTGCTTTGGCACTGTGTGCAAATTTGGAATCTTCAATCAACGAAGTGGAAGCGTGAAATACCTGCGTTGAGTGGAAGCGTATAAGATCTGCTTCTGATTTTTGCATTGAGTTTTTTTTTGGCATTTGGCAGTGACATGTTCTCTCCTCTGTTTGCGTGGAATACATTTGTCTTTGGTGTGGCATCCCTGCATTTTTATGTTATTCTTTCTTGGCTGGAGTGATCGATGATTGGATTTTTAAGCCAGCGCCTGGAAGGTGATGCAACCTACGACCTGCATGGATAAATTGAAACGTGGATGTGGCTGTGTTATCACAACTATGGAATACTTCTTGCAGACACTTTGTGCTGCAGTTTCTCTGATTGTCAAGTGGTGTATTCTTGTGTGTTGAATATATTTTGACAACATATTTTGAAGGACCTGCAACATTGGCATAAGAAGTAAGTCTTCTCCCCTATCTTTCTCTTCCATTCAATACACAAAGTATATGAGCAACAATAGAAACTAGAGACAAAGGAAGGTCGAATAGAGAGAAGATTGTTGGAAAGGAGTGCCTTCACAAGCCTATTGAGTTCACGTGCGTGCCACATTAAAGTAGACAATGGAGAAGTGTGGAACATATGACAGAGAGTCCTGACTGGTAATTTACTTCCTACTTCACCATTTTTTTCTTTAGTAGTTATTATGGACATTCACTTGGAAAAATACTCGGGGTTAAACTTTCATACATGGAAGGTGAAGATCCAAATGAAACTTATGGGGCATAGTAGATGGGAAAGAGAAAACGCCCACCGACACCGCCAAATTAGCAGAATGGCAGTGCAGAGATGATAAAGCAAAATCCATTATTGGCCTTGCTCTCTCCAATTTTGAACTCCATCATGTTGATCTCAATAAATCTTCCAAGGACATGTGGGATAATTTAAATCAATTATTTGGAGCGAAAGTAGTGAACGCGAAGTTTTCCCTAAAACTTCAGTTATATAGATTCAAAATGGAAGAAAGTGTTTCTATGTCTAGCCACATTAATAATCTTCGGTCTCTACTCGACAACTAGCAGAAGTCAAAGCTATGATAGAAGATGAGGATGCCAAAGCTATCCTATTAAACAGTCTATCTTCCAAATACAACAATGTTGTTTTTACTCTCAGTCAAATACAATCTAAATCTTTAGATGACATGATCACGACTCTTCTCGCAGAGGAAAAATGCATAACTGACGATGTTGCAGAAGGTGATACTCAACAAGTAAGTGCACTTTATTCCACAAACAGAAAATTTCACAGTGATCAGATAAAAATAAACAAGGGCCTAAACAAGAGATTGAATGCCACTATTGTCAGAAGAAAGGTCATACAATGTGGAACTGTCATAGCTGAGAAAGAGATGTTCTACAAGGAAATATAAAACACAATGGAGCTAATACTACTCATATAGATCCACAAGATTCTGACGAGAGTGAGGAAGCTGTTGATGAGATTAGCTTCACATCATCTCTAGTACTGTAAGCAGCAACGAAGGAGGATGGAGGACAATGGAGGCTGGAGGAAATCCAGTGACCTCTTGCAAGCCACAAGCGACGAGGCCACCGACAGAGATTGTGGCAGAATAAGGTATTGAGGACCTATTCCTCAATTTTGGTTTGAGTTTATTTCAGTTTCAGTGTTGTTTCTATGTTCTTGTTGTTTTGTGATCGGATGCTGAAAATGGATTATTCTGGAGCATCATTTTCTGGAGCATGTTCTTTGATGTGATTTATTTCTCAGTGTTCTTATTTCACATTATGGGAAAAAATGACTTAGTCAAGGGAAACATTCAGTGGCAGTGATTTGTTTCCTTTGTTGTTGAAGATTGGCTAAACGACGATCGACATCAGTGGCTACAACTGAGAACATATTTTCTATGATTCTTAGAAGTGAATGTGGAATATTTGTTAGTGCATGTTGTTGTTTTCCTGTGTTGTGTGGTTGTTCAATAAAGTACAGATGATGCATAGTTTCTGTTTGGGACCTCCAAACTGAAGAGTGTCATGGGGAGTAGAAAAGCACTGAAAGCAGTGCGCATGGTACTTGAAGTTGGGTTCATGGTAATCCTGTAAAACCACCGAGGTATCATCCTCTTGGGTTCGTGGTACGCCTGTAAAACCACCGAGGTAAAATCCTCTTGGTTCATGGTAAGCCTGTAAAACCACCGAGGTGAACAGTCAGAAAGTGCTCCTGTCCCTCTAGGTTTATGGTCAACCTTAGAAAAACCATGTGAATTGAGACCATGTAGGCATGCTCATGTGAAGACCCTCTTTGCGGTGTTCTCATTAAGGGGGACCTATCATCAGGAAATGTATCTTTGTACGAACAATGTAATAAGGGGGGGAATGTTAGCATTAGTTTAATACATTTGTTTGTTAGTGGACAGTTATAACTATCCATCACCTCCCACAACCTATATATGGCTCTTCTCTTTTGTTTGATACACACATTGAATACATTCAAATATTTCTTTATTTGATCTCGATCTATTATTCTTTGCCTCTATATTAAGCGTGTGAAAATGGTAATTTACCCACTCTCATATTCGTTACCTCTATTTTCCCTCTATATTAAATTTTTGATAATGGGTATCTACCCATTATTATTTTCATTGCCTCTATTATGCCTCTATATTAATTATTTGAGAATGAGAATATGCCCATTCTCATATTTGTTACCTCTTTTTGCCTCTACATTAACTATGTGAGAATGAACATTTACCCATACTCATATAATTTTTACTCATATTCTTCCTCTAAATTGAATTCGTGAGAATGGGCATCTACGCATTCTCATATAAGTTACTTCTATTCTTCCTATATATTAACTATGTGAGAAAGGGCATCATCCCATTCTCATATTTGTTACCTCTATATTAACTATGTGAGAATGTACATCAATGATGAGTGCATTATTTTGCTCATTCCTATGGTTAATAAATTTTCATTTAGATATGATTTGCTAATGCATGGGGATGCTTTGTATAGTTATATCTTAGTGAGTTTAATGCATTTTCCTTGTTTTTGTTCATGCAACCTGATTACCGTATAACTTCCTACTAACTTGCCTTCATGAGGAAAATGTGATGATGTGTGTAGGGAAATAATGAACATTTATTGCCAATGTAATTAAGAAGTCCGAGTTGGAGCTGGAATGTGGAAGTGGAAGACTTTTTCCACCTATCGACCTATAAGTATGGGACTTGTTTCTAGCAATCCTATAGGAATTTATGAGTCTTGATTAATGTTGATTAGTGGGAGATGTTAGTGCTAGCTATTATGGCGTATTCTGTAACTACTTGTGTCTATATAAAGACACCTTCTTAAGAACATTGTAGTAGCTATTATTTTTGAGATATAATCTGCAACATATAGCCTATTATTTTTAGCACTCTCTTTTTCATATACTGGATATGTCATGGAACTTATTTGAATTAATATAAGTAAGCATCATTTTGAGGATCTAGAGTCTGTTGATATTTCCTCTGTCCCAAGGGAGAGCAAGGGCCCACTCGACCAAGGAGACATGAGGTTGTTTACATTCACATACGCATATGGTTTTCTGATAAGTTTTATTGCAATCTCTATTTCAGTATGTTTCATGCAATCTCAATTTGAATGTATTTTCTTTCCCTATTGAAATTTCTATTCAGAACGTGTGTTTCCCTTTATGAAAATTTTAGTTAGCATGTGCTTTTACTTCTACTAATTCTTAGTTACGAGTGTGCAATTTCAATTCCGTTCTTTCAGATTACTGTGTGTGCATTTCCATTTAATTTAGAAGTATAGCTTTTAAACTTCATTTCATCATAGTAACTAAATTCCGTAGATTTATATTGAGTTTTCGTAGATTAGTAACCAACTTAGAAATATCTCACAAAAACCCCCAACAGAAGACCCGATAGGAAAAATGGTTACATAAAGCTCCATTGCATACGACTGACACAACCCAGGTTGTAACGACACTAACGAGAAGATCTGGTTAGTTAAATGAATAGAGAATATAACGACCCATCAATTAACCCATTCTCATATTTGTTACCTATATTATGCCTCTATATTAATTGTCTAAGAATGGACATATGCCCATTCTCATATTTATTACCTTTATTTTTCCTCTATATTAACTTTTTGAGAATGAACATTTTCCCATTCTCATAATATTTGTTACCTCTATTCTACCTCTATATGAACTTTGTGAGAATGGGCATACTATTCCTTACCTCCATTCTTCCTCTATTAAGTCTGTGAGAATGGGCATCTATCCATTCTCATATTCCTTACCTCTACTCTGCCTCTATATTATCATTTCCATAAAGGGAACATAGAGGAAGAATATAGGTACTTTTTCATGTTCTATAGATTGGACATCGAGAGAATAGATAGATGCACATTCTATGCAAAGTATTAATATTAGATAATCTTATTAGTATTTTATTAGAATTATTGTTTGAAATTTATTAGTAATATTATTTGATAAGATCTTATTAATACTAATTAAATATTATTAATTGTTATTATTATTAATTAATGTTATTGATTGATTAATTTTTTAATTATTTTTATTCAACATTATGAAATATTATTAATTATTACTATTATTTGAAATTTATTAGTAATGTTATTTCATAGGATATTAATACTTGTAATTAAATATTATTAATTATTACTAATATCATTAATTTCATCTACCTTATTAGCACTCTTAAATTGAAATCCTTTTATTTCTAATTTTATAAAGATTAAATTTGTGGTATAGTTAAAAACTTTAGCACTAATTAATTAATTTTTAGTTTGGTTTTATTTTTGGTGGCATCATTTTGAAAATTTTAAAATTCTTGTTTTCATCTATTAAGTATTTATTACATAAGTAATAAAATGCTTTTCATGACAATTTTTCATATTTTGCCTTTTATAGCTACGGTATATTTATTATTGTAGTTTCAAATTTTATAATTTACGCCCTCTATTTTTGGACGACAATTGTTAATGGTCATGTACATTATTAAAATATTGATTTTGAATGATTTATATTTTGTTTCTTTTTCTCTCTTACGTCCTAGAAAGTATATTTCATTTGGAGATTTAGTAGGAAAAATTCAAAGATATAGTCAGTAGGGAAGTATATTCCATGGATTTTTGACAATTTTTTGATGCGGAATACATTAGTTGCAAAGGAGGCTATCCAAGTTTTTCCTATATATCATTTTTTATTTTGTTTTCTTTTCATTCCCAAATATGCATAAACCAGATCTTTTATTTTAAATGGAAGTGAAAAAGGTTCAATACCTTTGAGTTTTCTTACGGAGATCCTACATTTACATGATGATTATTTCAAAGAAAATCTAACATAATAGTTTGAGGACATCAGAAAATCGATGAGATGCCACAGTTGACGAAGTTGTTGGAAATAATGCAACAAGTTGGCCACCCAAAGTGAACACTATGTTAGAAAATAAAAAATATAGTGCTCACATTTCTATTGTTATTAGATGGGTAGATTATAATTGTAATCACGCCGAAGACATTTATCCCTTCGAGAATTACCGTTTGGTCGTTCATCATGCCAATCTCCACCATTGATTCATATAAGCCTTTTAATTACCCACATGGTTGTCTTCCATCGGTTACAACCATCCACGCATTTCCAAAGGTCCCACATATTTCATCCTTTACTGCTAAATTTACAATGTTAACTTGGGTTTTAGCGTGGTTAATGCCTTTGGATCTCAAATAAAGTGCTTGTATTATTATGTAATGAAAATGACAGGTCAAGTTTGTCACTTGGAAGGCATTCCAGAGAGTCATTAACAAACAAATTTTCTGGGTCATTGAAGCCTGGTTCTAGGAAGGTGCAACCTCATGATGGATGCCATGGGAAAGGGAAGGGGTGGAATTAGTGTAGTGTCATATAAGAGGAGGGGGAGTTTGATGAGTCCAACGAGAAGAAGTGGCCAAAGTGTTGTTATGTTCTTCTTTTCATCCTGTGTTTTGCATTGCTTTTCACCATGTTTTCTCTCATCTTGTGGGGTGCCAGTAGGCCCTTCAAGCCAAAGATCAGTGTGACGGTATGTTGAATGATTTTCCCCTAAGGACATCAAAGGAATTGTTGCAGATATCGGGTCTTGATTTTAATAGTCAGGGTTATGTAGAATTCATATATATTTTTACTTTTCAGATCAATGCAAAAATCAGGTTTTGGCTTGTATGTAATGTGTTTTTTAGTCTTTGACAAGGATCCAGTTAAACGTATGGACATATGAATACACAATATTTTGGCATAATTTTAGGGTTATGGCTGTTAATTCATAGTTTTTGATTTTAACTTTTACATAGAATGCACGCAAAGAAAAAAAAGTGCTTTTAGTTGTTGACAAAGATAGATAATGTCTAAACTGTTGAATATGTGGTCTTTTGGGATCAAGATTTATGTAGAATATCTGAATTTATGGGATAGTTTGAATAGTTTGATTAATGTAAGTCATGTCTTACCCTTCCAAGGATAGAAATTCCACAAAGATGAAATGGGACCACATTACCATCATCATTGAAGTTTCATATATGTACCTAAAAATGTCCACAAAGGTTTTAGAAAATGCATTCGAACAAAACACGGATCAAGGACCTCAGGAAAAGTTACTTAAATTTCGTTAAAATATATTATATCTTGGTAATGGTTTGCTTAGTTGTATTGATAACTGGTTTCTATTTTGATGTCTCGTGTTACTCATTACTTCTTTCATCATGTCCCACAACTGATCCATGGCTCAATACGAAGCTTATGAGTGGGGACCTTAATCACGTTCTTCAAATCTGAAGAGAAACCATTATCGTACATGGACATGAAAACGAAAACATTATGAACCCTCAATGCAAAATTGTAGTTTCCTTAACAATTGTTGACTTCCACATTGAACCAAAAAAGCAAGTTTTCCTTTAAACTATTCATTCAAAACACCTTGCTTTCTAAGATATCTCCAGACCGTGTTTCCACCATGCCCTACACGTCGTATCCCACTTCTCTGTCAAACAATTGACAAAAAATACACATGACACATATTTTCCTCCTCCAAAAAAGATAGCTTCCACAAAATGGTCCCCCAACATTATCCTCTCCCAATTCTTTCTCCTCCCTCTAACCCCCTCTTCTACAACCCTCTTCCTCCTTTATGTTTTGGTCCCTCGAAATCAACCTCATCTTAGACTTCCCTTTGACGTTCACATCACACATTTCACGTACTATTGCTAATAGTAATTATCTTTTGTAAGTTGTTTTAACAACTTATATAAATAATTTTTTTATGCAATAATATTGTTATTGGAAATTCCTAGTTTATAAGAACTCCATCTCACTATATATTTGTATACATGTCTAAATGGTTAAATATTAGAAGCTTATCATTGTTTTCATTATTGAGAGTTTTAATTATATTCTATAAATATCTGTACCAAAACATTGGTATCAGAGCGAGATCAATCTGCGGGCTCCTTGCATGCGTCTTAAGGTGGATATGGCGTGAAGCATTCAGAGAATGCGTGCATATACTGATCTTCCTACAAGATGAGATTAGATCGAGATATGATTGTGTGAGTTATTACATATGCATGTGGGCTCTATTTCAAATCTGGTCTATTCATGTTTCATATAGTTCATACCATACAACTATATCTTGGTGGAAGGCTTTCCAGTTGTGCGTGATGCATTGTCTACCGATCTGCAATCTCAAACTCATCGCCATCCTCGTCTAATGTGCAAAGGATACGTCATGTTGGTGATCTGTGTACCCAATGCAATAATGAAGGATCTTTTTATTTTCCACCAAGAGTTAGACTGACTCGTGTCATCTGCATATGATCTTGTTGAAGAAGCGGTTTGAAAATTCTCCTACTACATTTGATATAAAATGTTTTCTCATTTCTCAAAAATATATTCCAAATCTTCCTCCGCAGAATTCATAATCCTTTCAAGCCTGTGATGAGTTGTTTTGGTCTTAATCCTTGCTACGAGCTCCTCTTTTTTGATTGGCGAGTTCCTGTTTGGCGTCATGAGTTCCTTGCTTGTATTCACTAACTAGGTTCTTGGTTCCTGTTCGCTGAATACCTTGACAGTGGCTGCATTCGATCCAATAACCAAATCTATGAGGTGACAAGACGTGTTCCACCTATGTGTCATTCAAGCCACACAGACAGATCGCCGTCCAAGCAAGTATTCTAACATGTTGAGTCATTTTGGCATTGGCTATATTTTTTCCAATCCTCTGTCTTGGTTGTCTACGCAATTACATGATAGACGTTCCCACATCAAATAGGTCTCTGTTTTTACCTCTACTCTTGCGTATAGTTGAAAATATTTTTTCAAATTCTCCATGTCTTCTGTCAGGTCATGAGTTGTTGAAACCATTTACGCTGTTTGAAAAATTTTCAGGTGATGTCATTAATTATCTTTAAAATATTTTATCAATTTGAGTCTTCCTCTCAAAAGGTAGAGTCAATGCTAAGTAATTTGTTATTTTATTTATGGCATTATATCATTTTATTCATAGGTAATTTGTCTAAAATATCTTATTTGTCACATAAGTAGTCTTGTGTCAAATGTTTTCTCATATTGATTTTGTCAAAAGTGTCAAAATATTATCATTTTCAAAATCTTCTCATCTTCATTGTTTTGTAAGTAAGTGTACTCCTATACATTATGTCAAAACATTTTTTTCATTTTTGGGTCAACATCATAATGGAGAAATTGAGACATCTTGAAAAATTTGAAGGCAAAGATTTCCATACATGGCAGGTGAGAACTCAGTTGTTGTTGATCAACAAAGATCTATGGGATATTGTGGAAGGAAAAATCAAGAAACCAAATGACACAGATGAAGAAGAAAAATGGGAAAGTAAATATAAAAAAAACATAAATTGTTGGCTTGGGAATATCTCGATTCCTACTTGCATCACATAAATTTAACAAAGACATCAAATGTCATCTAAAAGACATTGAGCAAAATGTTTGGGTCATAAGAAAAGAATACAACTCTAGCACTCAAGAAGAAGTTATTCAGGGTCAATATGGAATAAGGTGACAATGTGGTTGAACACATCAATGAATTTCATTCTATTTCAAATAAATCGGCTGGAATAAAAGTTGGTGTGCATGATGATGATGCAAAAGCTATATTACTTAATATTATGCCTCCTAGTTATTTTGATTTGGTCTTTACATTGAGTAAAATAAATACTAGTTTAGAATATTTGATTTCTTCTCTAATAGACGAAGAAAATAGAAACAAGAAGATTGATCTAGAAGAAAGTGCAAAGCATGGTAAAAATCACATGCTAAAGGGAGATTCAAATATTCGTTTAAACAAGATATAACTCTAAAAATGCAAACAAACAAACCTCTTGTTACTATTGTAAACAATCTGGTCACTTAGTTATAAACTGCAAGAAAAGAGCACAAGATTTACTTGATGGAAAATTACAAGAAAATGCCATGGTTGTTGATGATGATGAAGAAGAAAGTGATGCAAGAAGAACCAATGGACAATGATTCTAAAGACTTTCTATATTAAGTAAGAACCATCTGATTAGAGAATGGAGGCACATGATGTTGTTGGTCAATTAGTGACTTCTCCTCGGTCACTAATGACGAGACCACATAATAGCTCGATGGTGGCGGTTTGTTTATTAGTTGTAATTTTTGTGCTTTCTTATTACTGCTTCCTATTTCCATTGTCTATGGTGTGTTTCTTTTCAAAGTTGAAGTTTCATGAATAAATGTGAATTCCATGTTGTGGGGGCGATATGAACCAATATTCCATTTCCATTTTTTTGAATTCAATGAGATGAAAAACTATTCATATATACTTCCCGATGTGTGAAATTTAGTGGAAAGATGAAAACATAAGGAAAACAAGTATCATGATACTTGAAGAAAATGAATAAAGGTTCATACCTTGGACATGAGACCATATTTGATGAACATGGGTTTATGCACGATGAAAATGGGTTCATATTGAGGTTGTTGATTATCTTATTTAATACCATTAACATGCAAAGATCATGAGTACATGTAGACACAAAATCACACACTTTTTGTAATTATCAAGTCCTAATCACATACTACTATTCATGTGATTCCTAAGTAAGAAAAGTACTAATCAACCCATGTCTTTGGCCATCTTTTCTTTCATTCATTGCCACTTTTAGTCTTACACCCTTTCTAGCCCAAGATTTCTTTTCATACCTCAAAATTTCTTATCCCGACACCAGGCGCCCGGCCAAGATGTCAATGCCGAGCACCTCCCTCCCCTTTGGGTGCCCCCGACCTCTTTTGTAATTTGTTCACATCTTTTGGGTTCTTTCTAGCCATTTGGGCATCTTATTTTTTTGGTAGTTGGCCTTTTCAAGATTAATTACGAAATTCAAATAAGGGAATCATATAAATATAAAGTTATGTGATCATAATAAAGGACTAAGCACTAAGCATTAACCATCACCACCTAAGCTTGCATCTAAAGGAAATTATCAAGATCATTCAAGCATCCATCTAGCATCCATTCATGGGAAAGGGACTGCATTATTTTGTATACACGTCATAGGAGGGGAATTTCATTCTATTCCATGCACACATCTATTTACATCTCTTACATCTAACTACTTGTTCTCTATCAAGTGCGACACACACAAGAAGGGCAACCTATGGCACTATTCTGCACACACACACACACACATACACACACACACACCTACAACTAAATTGGGTCTAAAATGTAGTGCAACTCTCATTCCTAAGATCACTCATTTGTGATCGAGGATATTCGACCCCTTATTTTAATTCTTTTCTTATTGGGATTTGATGCATGCTTGAGGGTTTTACAGGTCATTATTTTATTGCAGGTTATCAATGACATAGGTTACCATTGTACGACATACTAGTGATAAGAAGCGAAGGAAGGTGAACATCTTGCGACCACCGTGAAGGAGGTTTCACAAGGTTTTGAGTAGTCACAGAATCCAGAGTAGGAATGTGACACTCGCAGTGCCCTTGACCCATTCCGGGTGACCTCGTCCAAGAAGATCATCGAGATCACACATTTTTCTGAGGCTCTATGTGATAATTCTTCATCTTTATTCATCGGCTCAATATTCGGCATATTCAAAATTTCATTGTGAATCAACTAAGTATTCTTATCCCATCTTTGCAACTAGGGTTTCATATTTTATAGATTAGTTTGCTTGGATGTATATTTTACTTAATTACTTAATTCATTTACTACTACATAGCAATCAGATTAGGCATCTATTATTTCTATAATTTTCTTAACCATTTTGGTGAACCTGACCATTCAAATCCTTTTTTCTGAATGTCTTCACTGTATCAATTCATAAATCAATCGTCTTATCCTTCTTTCACTCCCACAAGGGTCTCTGGGATGGTTACTACTACTGCTGATTTCATGGAAGTTCGTACTCAACATCCTCCTTGCTTTGTTATGCCTATGGCCGATCCTTCTATCAATGTAGTAACTACTTGTTGCACTCATCCTCCTATGTCTCCACTCGTCTCTATCCCACCACCTATTACTTCTACGAATCCTCCTGTTACTTTTAGGGGTTATGATATCATTGAACAACTTAATAATACACTAGCCAAAATATTTCTCTATGACTTATTACGCAATGCACTTGATTGTTGGCATACATTAGAAGCCACCCTTTATTCTATTCACATTGAAAGTGATAATTATTCGGTGGCATTCACACACCTCATTCAATCTCTCAAAATTTGCCACGTGCTATATCATTTACTAATGAGGACATATCACCATTTTCTCTTGATAATCCATGTGCACCTTTTCTTATCACTGCTATTATTAACACCACTTGTATTAAACATGTACTCATTGAAAATGGCTAGAAAGTTAATTTATGTGCTCATTCTCTTCTAAAATAACTTGGCATTACAGACAATCTAATTTCTAAGAATTCTACTCTTATTCATGGCTATGATTCAACTACTCACACATGCTTAGGAACCATCACATTACATATAAAATTTGGGCCTAAGACTGTCCCTATGGAATTATTCATTATTGATACTTCGTTTCAATTCAATATTTTACTAGGTAGACCTTGGATTCATGCAATGAAAGCAGTCTCATCCACTATTCACCAATGTGTTAAATTCCTACATGATGGATATGAACATACCATTACTACGAATCCTAATCCATTCAAATTTTATCACATAGACCACGTCACTTCTATGCTTATTCCTCCATCGCAGCCTATTCCATATAATAATATTGATACATATGAAATTGGTCAATCTAGCACTTCACAATATTATACCACCACTCCAAACACTCTGACTATTTCTCCTCATACTACTACCATTATTTCACCCATAGTGTTTTCTCCTATGAACACTACTACTCTGCCCGTTGAGGATCCTCTCGCTCCTACATCAAATCCACCTCCTACCAATATGCTTGTCACAACTATACAACATGACAATTCCAACACGGATGATTCTAGTGACAATTTCGACACTATTGAACTTACTGATGACAAATTGTGCAATCTTAATTTCACTCCTATCGATGTAGATGACTCATATTTCAATGACACTTTCGTTTTTGATGGCCCTAGTGAATAAAAATTAAAAACCCTTCCTTTTACTAATGCTATGGTATTTTATTAGGGGTCTATCCATAAGTGTGACACTATTTCACCTTCTCATAGGAAATATGTGACCGTACCACTTCCTTTCACATGTACGATTTTCATCAATAACTCTTATTGGAATCATATTCCATTGGATCGTACTTGTTATGATACTATTTACACATATGACAGATTGACTAGGCTTGGCTTGACACTCAATGATATCTTACCGCTACCTCACTCACCCCATCTCTATCATGGATATGTTCACATTATGGTTGCTTATGGTCTTCATGTTTTCCATTTAGCAATCGTCATTGCACATGCCCTCGTGTTTCTTCACTGATACTTGGGAAATCTTGGCTTGATTATATTGGGGGAACTTTAGACTCTAGTCACACTTTTATAACTTTTCCTATGTCGGTTGAGCGTGTATATAGGTAATGATTCATCTCCTGGATATTATAAAAATCTCACCAGGTTCATTTTAAGACACCCCTATAAAATTGAAGGTGGAAAATACAGCGAATATCCCCAGTAACCGATTTCAAATGAAAGGCGAATTTGTGATATTCAAAAACAAAATTTTCACCTGGTTTTTCAAGGCTCCATCAGTGACGTGCGACAACACTAGTCCGTAATGACGCACGTCACTGGCGCGACAATAGCTCGTAATGACGCGCGACACTCTAGCGACACTAGGTCGTAATGACGCGCGACACTGGCGACACTAGCTCGTAATGATGCACGACACTGGCTCGTAATAACGCGCGACATTGTCTCCTACTGTCGCACGTCACTGGCCCCTGATGACGCGCGTCATTTGCTCCTACTGACGCGCGTCACTTGCTCCTATTGACGCGCGACACAGTCATCAAATGACGCGTGACATTGTCATCTATTGACGCGCGACACTGTAAACAAATGACGCGCGACACTGTTTTGTATTGGCGCGACTGTAAACAAATGACGCGACACTGTCTTGTATTGACGCGCGACACTGTAATCAAATGACGCGCGACACTGTAAACACATGACGCGCGACACAGCCTTCTATTGACGCGCGACACTGCCTTCTATTGACGCGCGTCATTAGAAGCAAATGACGCACGTCAATAGGGGACAGTGACGCCCTATTTAGGTTATAAATACCCTTGTGCCGCTCATTTTCTCGTTTTTGTTTTCCCGTTCTTGAATTTTTGCAGGTCTAAATCTTTGACAAAGATGCAATTACAGCTATAATGTCGACTTCACATGCTTCCCAATTGCAAGTTCAGCAAGAAAATGAAGAGAATCCAACTCAATCGATTTCCAAGATAACCTACAGGAATCCCTTATGCCCTCACATCCATACGGCTTTAAAGATGTCTTCAGAATATCAAGCTATAATGGAAGAGTGTGAATTTACAGGGCTCGTTAATATGCCCCATTTCGAAACAGATCCGGATCTTTTGAATTACCTTCTGTCATCCTACAATTCCGAGGACGGTATATTTTATGTTACTCTGAACGATGGCCAAATGTTCCAATTCACTATTGAAGCAAATGACATACATCGGTTTACGGGCCTTCCTATCAGAGATGTACCAACTGTGACAACCAAGGCAACACTCGTGGAAGATGACAAGAAATTTCTCGAATCAACGTACGGTTTCCATGTTGATTGTAAGTATAATTCATTTTAATTCATATTTTTTAATCTGTTTTTTATTCTGATACAATTTTCTGTTATAAATTTATAGTAATTTTCACTGTTTCACATTTGCAGCCCATGTCAATAAATCCAGGCGTGGTGTAGATACACAATCAATTGCACACCACTTTCTTGCTGCACTTATTGCGTTTTTTCAAGCCAGAATTGTTTTGCAGGGTCGCCAAACAGATATACCAAATTGGGCCATTGCATACATTTGTGCCACTATCTCAAAATGAAAATTCGATTGGTGCACATTTCTATCCAAAAAAATAAGAACTGACATATCAAATTCAAAAATCTCAGATAAACCTTTCATTTATTCAACAAACTATCTCCTCGGCTTCTACTATGAGGCACTTTTAAATTTAAAAGCTAAAGAAATTCCTACTTGCTCTGATGAGGCTTTGAAGAAATTCTCAATTCCATTTGCAGAACAACAGGTATAAACTATTTAGTTTGTAATTGTATTACAATTTTCTTCATTACAGTGCACAGTTATTAAAACTTAAATTTTAATGTTTTGCAGAGAAGATATCTTGAAGCCATTCCCAAAAAAAAAAAGATGTCGAGAGGAAGAGGCCAACTACACGCAGAGGCTTCGGGGGACTCCCAATCTGAAATGGAAGCTCACTCCTCTCCAAACCCTCAACAGTTTGAACTCGTTAAACGCCAGAGAAGTAATACATTCTCATATATTATTTACAAATTCCAAAGTTGCAGATTTATTTTTCAATTTAAATTTTAACCAAATGAATTGACAACATTTAATATTGATGAATTGCAGGGACTATGGAACCTTCTTCCCCAACTCACTCCATACAGTCGCATGCATTGATATCTTCTGAACAGCCACTGAGTACAACTCCTACAAGGCCACCCGTAGCACCGAAAAAAACAACCCCTCGACAACAAGGTACAACTTTTCTATAGAACGTTTAATTTCGTAGTTTTGACTTTATGAATTGTTTTAATATTTTTCATTTTTTCTTGTACTTTTCAGCACATGTCAGTCATGGTCAAACCACGGCACCGACACCCACTCAACCATTAATTTTTAAAATGCCAACCAGAGGAACAGTGAAAAAGACCATTGGTAAACGCATGAGTTTTGCTCCGGCCCCTAGTGGGACACTAAACCTTGACTCCTCGTTTCGAATTCCAACTCTATCACTTGGTGGCTTGCCCAGCGCAACGGGCATATCTGTTTTGAACAATATAAATTTAGATGAAGATTATTTGGGCATTGATAGCAATGACCCAACTGGTTTTTTCGATACCCGCGAGATGATTCAAGGCCAGCAGGTATACTTCAAATTTCAATTTTAATATGCTTTACAATTTTTAATTACATTCTGATTTAAATTTATTTATCTAAATCTTGATTTATTTTTTCAAAAATAGGATCAGCCCACCCAAAGACAGAAACAAGGAGCAGTTGATCTTGGTGAAAGCCCCCACACTTCTCCAGCAAGATCGTCTGCATCAGATTCAGATAGTGAAGAGTTTCCACCTTTTCCTTTGGAGAACTTAATTGGTAATGATTGTCAATCCCATGTCAGTGAGTTTATTATTCCTCAAATCCAACAGCTTATAGAATGGGAGAGAAGGGCTAAAGTTCTTATCAATGAGATTATTAGTCGTTATGAAAATTATTGGCAACGGGATAGTTTATACGCTGCAGTCCAGAATCAACCTGCGAAGATGGATTCCTTACTTACCCAAGTAAGATGTGGGACTGTCACGTTTAACAATGACTATAAAGATGGCATTTTAGATAAGGCACTAAACAAATTGGAAAATATTAGTGCCGAGGCCCAGGCATATTTTAACAAATGGTCAAAGGACAAGGATTTGGTATCAATCACAAATGCCGAAAGAGATAGAGCGGTTGTAAGTACTATTACATTCAAACAATCATTTTTGTTAATTTGAAATTTTGAATTTACATTAATATTTTGAATTGACGTTACTCTTTTTGTGCAGTTGAAATATGAAAATTTGAAGAGTCAGGCGAAGGTTTTGCAAGTTCACTTGGAAATAGCAAAGAACAGCTTATCCGCAGCAAAAAATTTGAAGCAAAATATTGTTTTGGTTAACAAACAAAACAATACACTAAAGCGGATAATTAAAGAGCATGGTCTCGACCCTGACATCTTGTTCAAAGCCAAAGCAGCTGCTGATCCAAATTTGTTGTCGCATGGAGATGCAACAAATCAAGAAGAAAGAATTATAAAAAATGCGGGCAGTCTTTGCAGAGAAGATCTTATAAGTTCAGGGGTTATTTCTGGTGTTGGGGAAAGAGGTACAGCCAGAGTGGAAGAAGCCGTTGGGGAAGAGAGCAGAGCAGAATTTTCTAAAGAAAAAGAGGGTTTTCAAAATTAGAAACTTTTATTATTGACTAAACTTTAAATATTGAATTTGAAAACTTCTACTATTGAGTATGTACTATGCTATTTGAATTTAATTATATGGTGATTAGATGGTGACTATCATGAATTATATGTATGTTTCTTGTTTACTTGCATTGTCATGAATTGTATGTGGACGTAGATGATCAATGATGACAATTGATAATCAATGATAGATGATGATGAAAGACGATGATCAATTTAATGTGTATAATGTAAAATTTAGTGCCTAAATATCTTGTGGGACTTTAATTATCTTGAAAATTATGTCTTTGGGAAAAAATAGCAACTAAGATTTGAAACAGATCTTTACTATTTAGGATTTCTCCTTAATAGACTTATGGTGTAGGAAAATTCTATTTTAAAGAGATTCACCTCTATATTAGTGCATAATCTTTCACTAGAGAGGTTGTTTGACATCCAAAATAGTCAAGACCATTTGTCAGAAAATAACGTTTTGCTGGAAACAATCATTGATGTAGAGGCTAGATTAGCCAATTATGAAATAGTTAAATTCCAGGCCATAAGAATTAGAGCTTGGGAAATTGGTTTAAAAGATATGGTTTTGTTATCATGGATATTGTTTTGTGTAGAGTAGATTATGGAGGCTATGGAGGCTAGATTAACCAAAGTTGGAATAACCATGTGATTAAAAGATAGGTCAAGCTCGATATAGAACTTTGAAGTTTAATGTAAAACATATAAGGTTTTTATCATGAAGATTAGTCTGTATAGATCAAGTTCCTAGGTTGATGAACTGGATCATTTTTTAATATTTGATAAGGGTGAAGAATAATTGTGGATTAGAACTGGGAGGCTATAAGTTGGAATAATTTTGAGTGTATAAGAAAATATTGAAGGTTGCAAACTAGATCATAGTAAACTGTGTGTGTAAGTATTTATGTAGAGCCTTGAAGAAGGCACACTACATTTGCAGGATAGTTTATGTAGAGTCAATTTTATTACTAGAAAGGATTTTAATTAGATAAAGACTCTGTCAAGTTAATTTAAATAGTTGTGATTAGTGTAGATTTGGGTGGGTGACTATAGGATCTGGAAGATAGCATTAGAATTGAGTTTTAATAACTTCATGGAGAAATCCGAAGAAGTGATGGATCTATGACAAAGCAGGGAATTTTAGGAAGAGTGTCAGGACTTATATTTATAATAGTATAATGTATTGTTTAATAGTTAATATATAATAAATTAAATATAATTCTAAGAAATCAAGAAAGAATCATCACTGGTAAGAAATTAAACATAATTGAAAATATGATAGGGTTTAGCTTACCTCTTGCGTATAAGATTGCTGTGAAATCATCAAGGGTAACGTGCTAGATCTTTGTTTTACCTGACATTGTAGACAGAGGGGTGAGTTGCCTGACATTGTCAGTCCTGAGAAGTCCCAGCAACATCTTTAAATATATAGACCAACAATATCTTTAAATAAATGATAACAAGAGCTGAAAAAATGTAAAGTAACAAACAATAAGATGATGTTGAAGAAGATACCTATTTAAAATTGAAATCATCACCGGTAATGTGCTAGATCTTTGTCTTAATAAAATTCAACACAAAAAATGGATTAGTAGATAGATGGGTGAGTTGCCTGACATTGTCAGTCCCGAGAAGTAACAGCTTCCTCGGACGGATGTCAACCCACGTTTTCAAAAAATAAAAATTTTGTATTTAACTAAATGTAAATACATACACCTGTAACATCTTTAATTATAACCAGAGCTGAAAAAATGAATAGTAACAAACAATAAGATTAAGGGGAAAAAGATACCTGCTTAAAGTTGAAATCATAACTGCCACTGGTAATGAGATAGATCTTTGTTTTAAAAAAATCCAACACGAGAAATGGATTAGTAGATAGATCGGTGAATTGCCTGACATTTTTAGTATATAGACCTGTAACATCTTTAATGATAAAGATAAAAGATAGATAAAGAAGATACCTACTTAAAGTTGAAACAATCCATTATCAATAGCTTCATCAAAGTTGATGTTGTCTTCTGTAGAATGTGACGAAGAGCCAATTACACTCTCAAGGTTGGGAATATTTGTACTTGTAGCTGTATTATTTACACCTCTTTTTTCACAAAGGGAATTCCAGTGAGCAATTGCTCTGTCAAAAAATGAATAGTAACAAACAATAAGATTAAGGGGAAAAAGATACCTGCTTAAAGTTGAAATCATCACTGCCACTGGTAATGAGCTAGATCTGTGTTTTAAAAAAATCCAACATGAGAAATGGATTAGTAGATAGATGGGTGAATTTCCTGACATTTTTAGTATATAGACCTGTAACATCTTTAATGATAAAGATAAAAGATAGATAAAGAAGATACCTACTTAAAGTTGAAACAATCCATTATCAATAAACTTCATCAAAGTCGATGTTGTCTTACGTAGAGAATGTGACGAAGAGCCAATTACACTCTCAAGGTTGGGAATATTTGTACTTGTAGGCTGTATTATTTACACCTCTTCTTTGCAAAGGGAATTCCGGTGCACAATTGCTTTGTCAAACGGAAAGGTTTCGAGGGAGTATCGTGAAATGTAACACCTCATGAACTTTCGATTTTTATCCAACTTTGTTTCTCGCTTTGATTTTATAAATGACAATGCACTTTGAAAACTCTTTCATCCTCCACAGACCCCAAAATCATTATGCGGCATAACTCATATAGTCTGAAATACTCACGATATCTTCTTGTAAGATAGAACTTTGATAGATTCCTCGCCACATGACCTTGTAATAGCACCACTTTCAGAAGGTTGATCTAAATTCTTATATTGGTTCCTCATTGTTGTTGCAAAATTTGTTGATTGAAACTTTAATAAATCGGCATTCAGTATACCTTTGATTTCCGTACCCTTGAGCTCTGACGTCTTTGTAAATTGTTCCATTATTGTACCCATTGATTTATGGAAATGCTTACTGACAAAGTCTGCACGGCCACCTTCTGTATTCCAAAAATTTGGATTCATCACACCCATGGCTTCGAATTTTATCTTTATAAAAGCGTTCCCTAATTTCGATGACAAGGTTTTGAAATTTTTTAAGCTTTATTCTTGTTTCAACTATCACGAGACTCAAACAAATTACGTGTCACGGAACATCTTCTCGTTACGATCCTGTAATATCTTGACGTCTTTGCAAAATGTGCATTGGTATTTCCCTCCCATTAACAGAGATGCATAGGTGATCATGGATATTAAATCTCAAAAAGGTGTTAGGATTTTTAAGATCTAATAAATCTCTCCAATTTTCAAAAACAGGTGCATCAAAACTATCCTGGGAATAGTACAATATATCAAGACTTTGACATACCATTTTCCTCATCCGTATAAAATCCACAATATAGATCAATCACCCTGTGCATGCTTCATCAGTGTATTGATCTCCTTTAACATTGGAAGAATACCAACCAATGTAAGCAATGTCTCCAAATCAGTTAAGCGGAACAACAGGTCCCTTGCCCTATCAACTTCATGACGGTATTTGTGCATGAAACCAACCAATGAAGGATACTCCTCACGAACTCTGCATGCTGGTTCATACAAAGAGATCCATCTAGTCTCCACATCCTTGAAGTTTTTGCCGTCTGTAATTCCAATTGCAAATTTTGGAACTCGAGAAAACGCTTTGGGCTGCTTGACATATAGGCATGAAGTTCTCTTATGAGGTCTTCTAATTTAGCAACATTTTCGTGTTGTTGCTTACCATTTTATACGCTAAATTCATTACAGAGCCATACGGTGAATTGGTAGCATATATGGGGCCACTTTGTTGTTTGTAATCTAACACACACCTGTTCGGTGACCTGCATGACGGATGCACCATCTGCTCCAACGCATACCAACTTCGTAGCAATTTCATAATCAGTCATACCAATGAACATCTTTCAAATGAGAAACAACTATTTTATATAGGTTTTCAGCATTGCAGTTGTCAACCATTTTCATAACACCCAACAGATGAGGAGTCCTTATATGATTTTCTAAAGTATATATGTGGATACATACCCATGCGGTGTTGTCGACTACTGTCACTTCATCAATTGAAAGAGAGATAAAGTTTGCTTTTTTTACATTCTCTTTCAAATCTTCCTTCTCTATCATCGAGAGGCATTTTTCCATTTCCCATCCACTACTCTCAGACCAATGAGACTGAGGTACATTCAGCATTCCGTTAAATTGATACAAAACTTTGAAATCAAGGAAATCTGACATCGCCCTTCCTTTTTTAAGTATTTGAAAAAGAGTAGAGAATTGTATGAATTTTGCATGTAGATTTGTTTCTTTCATCTTACCAATATGCGATGTGATTGTTCCTCCCTTTTCAATGAGATGTCTGTGTTTTTACTTTCTGCCTCATATTCCGCTGCGTATCGACATGCATGCACTCCTTTTCATTTTCCACCTATGTTTTTTGATTTTACGGCCATCCGCCCCATTTACGATTAAATATTGTTTTCCACAATGTTTTTCTATTGTGTCAGCTTGATTGCATTTTTGTTGCTTTCCCAATTTCCATGTACATATTGTACATGTACATTCACATGGGATTTCTTTAGAATTAGATGATTGTACGGGTTCAATAAATGGAAATTTAGCTGCCCAATCAAACTTGTATGTCCCGCCAATGGTCCACATATTCTTGTTCGTTTTCATGCTTTACTTTTTTGAGTAGAATTTTGAGCAATATCACAATCACTGGTTTCCTCTTTCTTGGACCCGAGTTTGATATTGATTTACATGTCTTCCATTTTCTTTGAGTGTTTGTATCTGTGATAACTAGCTGCACTTACGTTTGCACCCCAACAGAACAATATCTTCAAGATCTCGGCATATTATCGTAGGTTTCATTTGTTTGGTGTGATCTGTGCGAGATGCATGTCCACCTCAATAATACCTTCCACACAGTCGATATTGATTCTTTTTGGTGGCATCTATATGATTGGTATTTACATTATCTGTATCCATGAGTTTCCAAAATACTTGAAGAGTGATTTACTGAGATTTCTTACTTACTTTTAGGTTATTCGTATTCTTTGAGTGGCACCTTCCATTATTACGAAAAGAGTCATGTCGAAAAGAACCAAGAAGTGACTCTGTCCAGTCTTTGAGGTCTTGTCGCGCGTGAACTGTCTGAGGTCGCGCGTCAACACTTCCTCGCCGCGTGTCAACCCTTCCTCAGCGTCACAACCCTTCCTCTCCGCGTGTCGCGCGTCTTCCTTCCTCTGTCGCGCGTCAATATAGCCTTCCTGCAAGCCTCGTCGCGTCAAGATTCTCTTGCCACGTCGCGCGTCGCGCATCAATATTGCCCTTAGCTCTTGTCGCGCGTCGTCACAGGATATTCTTGTCGCGCGTCGATGCGAGCTCTTGTCGTGCGTCGATTTGACTCTTGTCGCAGCGTCGATCTCTTCTGTCGCGCGTCAATATTGCCCTTGTCACGCGCGTCAACCTTTGCATTTTCACGTCGCAATCACGGGATAACGAAATATGAATCTTTTCGAGGTTATGCAGTTCAAATTTTGGTAATTTGGTAAGCTCGAGGTATACTACTCAAATCACATAGGTTTTTACGGGATAACGGCGAATATGAATCTCCGAATAATTCACCTTTTCAAATTTTCCTAAAATGAAATTTTCAATATTATTCACGCTAAAATTATCCCCTAATCTCACTCTTTGGTAGGCACACAAGTTTCTAATACCTTTCACCAATGAAGGATATGCAATACCATGTACACCTAACATTGCAATGATGCTTTGTATGATCCACCTCATACTATTTCTTATCAAGTCTCCAATGCATATCCAGTTGGATTCGATAAGGAAAATGATGATCTTTTAGATAATTTCACTTGATCAATTTTATCATTGCATACTTGGGGGGCATCACACTTATATCTCCCCCCTTTAGCACTGAAACATGTCTCAATTCTTACCACTTCATGTCTAGTCTTTCACACACAACATGTACATCTTGATACATGCTCGTATCATCATTACCGATGATGCACTCTCATGCTTTGGTTCACACTTGACTATTGAGGGCATCCAATACACAGAACCTCACACACTACACAATCAACACACTCATGATAGCTTCGTCCTAACATAAATTCAAGATAATATACTACACACTCAACACACTCACCATGTATACTTATCATGCATATCTTTGAATCCACACATAGTGCACTAACAACACATCCTTTACACATATATTCAATGTAATAACAACACATATGTATCACACATATTCATCACTATACAATAAACATGCTTGCGACACATTCTTACAACCTACTACACACTTAACATTTTCACAACATACCTCCCTCACATTACATGACTCATCTCTTTGCGTGCAATCAACATAAACATATTCTATAATAGACATATCCACACCACATTACACATCCAAAGTGCTTACACGATGCATATATCTCCTATACAATCAAAATAACACATTACACATTTGACAATACACATTACACACTCAACGTGTCTACAATCAATCTCTTTCACATACATTCAACACAACACATTACACATCCAACATATCTTTCAAACACAATCAAGATGACACACTACCCTATGATGCAATCTAGTTCCACAGTCCATACTTGACTTCTGAGGGTCTACATCTCAAATGGACCTCACCACACTTACATGTTTAATAACTCACTCACTCACTTACATGCTTACACTCTACACTTTGCATTTTCATGATTATATCTTTAATTGTAAACACAATTCCAACCATTTCCCAATGATGCACTCTTGATTTGAGGTTCATTCTTAACTGTTGAGGGGGTATGTATAAATGAACCTCATCTCATGGATACACATCCACACTCACATGGGGGCATGCGGATCCTATCATACTCACCCTTCATTCCATTCCATTTCACCCATCCACAACATAGTGCATATCTTGAGAGCACTTAGTCTTGCTTACATTTACTTGTTACATGTAAACTTTACTACACATGCTATATAGATATCTTGTATGTCATTATATTTTTCTATACACACATACACGTTCACTTACTTTCTAGTTGTGGTCGTAGATTCTCTGAGATCCATACACATAACATGGATGCTTAATGTAATACCTATTACCAGTCCACAGAGGATTCTGGGGGCATCCAATTTCATACACTATAGGTACTATTATTTCATTTTCATAACATATTATTATTGGATTATACATGCCTTGACATACTATTTATATTTATAACATGATAATAACTAATTTATGTGTAACATTTGTCTTGTAGGTCTATTTGTTTCCATGGTTGTCTGTTACATTTATTTCCATTGTCTGCTTTTTCTTGTCATCGTTTGCCACTATTTACAGGGTTTTCCCTTTGTATTGTGTGCCCACTTGTATGATTTTTTCATCACTGTCCTTGATTATATTGCGACATCGTGAGTAATGTCCCATGTCCGAAATCCACTTTTTGCAGTTTACATTGTCTTCTTGATTCTTACATTACACATTGTATTCTTCTTTGCTAGCATACACTTTACATGCGTGTTTTTTCTTGTTCTAACACTTGTTTCCTAGCCGAGTATTTTTGTGTGTGCCTTGTTTTCCACCAAGCACACTCCCTCCCCCTACAAGGCACAATTTCAGCACAACGGTCGGTCCTCCTTTGGGCCACATACTCCTTAGTGATATCACATGTACCCCAAATGAGAAGGGGAATCATTTGGGTGAATCGGTTACCACATAAAATAGTGTACAATTATATTTCACCAAAGTTCGATCACCCATACAACAAAGTCATCAATATTAGACAAGGCTCAGAAACTAACTTAGGTCTTTACTACATCACGAGATATCAATGCCTAGACTTGGACATTTGCACTGGCGCCCGACATTTCCTAGATGCTTATGACCGGAGGAAATGACACAAAATTCTTTAGTGCAACACACAGTCTAGAGAACTTCACACAATTTTTATAGGGAAGATAGTCCTTAGCACTCAGCATACACACTCCATACAACATTTTATTCTTTCGCATTAGATTGGAATTTGTCGAACTAGATCATATTTTTACACACCATCTGTAGTGGTGTTCCATATTAAGGAATAAGTTAAATTTTGGAGGATGACACCGTAATTTTCTCCTACACTATTTCTAGTTCTTGGCATGAGTTCATTCGAAAAACTCACAACTAGCACAAATGGCATGATATCACCCAAAAAACTTATTCTTCTACAACATCTTCAGGATCCTATCTATCTCTTTTCCTCATCATGGATCAGATCCACATGTTCCTTTTTCACATTTTAACATGCTTCATTACATAATTTTTACTCATTTTGATCATATACATGCATATTTGACTACTTGTTCATTCTTCTCTTTTGCAAGTCTGTCCTTATGGGAAACGGTAGTCAACATCATCTTACATCACAAAAATATCAACAACATTAATCACATCAGCATTGACATCAACAACAGGCACAACATTTATATATACACATGTGTTTCTTCCTAAGGTCATCATCATCATCATCACTTTTTGAACTTTCTCCTCTTTAGTTTCCATGCTTCACACATTTTTATCATTCCATGCTTTTCCTTGTCTCTCGACACACTTTATCCATTGATTTACATGGTTATCAGGTACACATCTTATCTAATTTATGTTATTGAGCTTTCTCTCAACAACATAAAGTGGGGAAAATGTACACACAATATCATGCACTTTGGGTAATTATCTAGTCCTGAATACATACTACTATTCATGTATTCCTAAGTAAGAAAAGTACTAACTAACCCATGTATTTGGACATCTTTTCTTTCTTTCTATTTCCACTTTTGGTATTATACTCTTTATATCTCAGTCTTTCTTTTCATACCTCAACATTTCTTATCCTAGACACATGCACCCAGCCAGGGATGCCAACATCGAGCACGCCCAGTGCCCTCTAGGTGCCCTTGACCTCTTTGTACTTTGTTCACATATTTTAGGTCCTTTCTAGACATTTGAGCATCTTATCTTTTTGGTAGTCATCCTTTTAGACTTAATTATTAAATTAAATTAAGGGAATCATATAAATATATAGTTATGGGATAATAATAAAGGACTAAACACTAAGCATTAGCTATCACCACCTAAGGTTGCATCCAAAGGCCATTATCAAGAGCATTCAAGCATCCATTCAAGGGAAAGGGACTGCATTATTCTACATACACTTCACATGAATGTAATTTCTATTATATTTCATGCACACATCTATTTACATCTCTTACATCTAGCTACTTGCTTGCTATCAAGTGTGACACACAAAAGAGCCACCTAGTGATTAGGGGATATTTTTTAGTGTCAAAAGTTCCCTAAAATTCCCTAGACCATTCAAGCATAATAGAGCCTTCGAGTGTGCTTTTTGAATACTGTAAGAATGTGAAAAACATAAACTCTAAGCTCAACTTATGTCCGGTCAAAGTTTAGTCAACATAGAAGTCAACTTTGGTCAACAGATCAACAAGTGGACCAATGACAAGGTGACACGTGGCAATGGGCGACAAGGTAAAATTGAAGGTCTTGTAATTTTTTAAAAATCAGTTCCATGGTATAGAGCTCATCACAATCTTTCTGACGCATTTTGAACGAACCAAATCTGAGTTCGTATGCAAAAGATATGCATAGTCAAAGTTGTGGTCAAATGATGACGTGACACATTGTGACATGGACAAATGACATATTATGGGCGTGACACTTGGCAGTTTTTAGTGGCTTTGGATTTAAAATAATAATAATAATATTTTATTTAATCCATTCCACGGAATAAGCCTAATCCCATGGGATAAGGAGGATTTTGTGGACAAAAAGCTATTTAAAGGCTTATCCTATCCTTTTCCCACCAAATGTGGGGTCAATGGCTAAATTGGGCGCCTAAACCTATGGAAGGGGGATTTGAACCCAGCACCTCATCTAAAAAGATAAGTGGCCTTACCAACCCACCACCCTCTTGTAAGTGGTATAAATAAAGCTCACTTGTATTTGTAATAGACAAGTGTCAGGTCTGTGTCAAGCCAATAAGCAAATAGTTTTGGAAAAATGCAATTTTGAGGCACTTCCACTCAAATCCAGATCTCAAGTTATATATGAAATTTTCTCAAAATTTCGAGACAATCATGATGGTGTGATCATTTATCTAATTTGGAGCTTTTATGACAGATTTATGTGTTGTTAAATTCACATGAAGGTGTAGAACCAAAGGAGACACCGCGTAAGTGGATCGAGAAAGTGAAGGATAGATAGAGGTGAGTTCCATTAACGTACTTTGAAGGTATGAGACACATTTTTGTAGGTTTTTGATTCATTATTGGTTAATGTAAAGGTTATTGTATTTACATATTTAATATTATTAATGGATTGGTTCACCATGAACCCGGGGACATTGGAGATCCGAACCCCGTAAACAATCTGGTGTTGTGTTCTAATTTTTGTTTTCGATTTACTGATATTTCCAAGTAATTTAAATTCGAATAAGAATATGGATGCAACTATAATCAGAATTGATAAAATTGGAAAAATCAATTAAATCTGAAATAATGATTTTTGGGGCTTCGATCAAACAGTAAAATTTTGAGCAAAATTGCAAACTTAATTTCATTTTGAATTTAGTCTTAAATCAGATTTTTAATTAATAATTTGGGGTATTAAGACCTCTTAAATTGATTAGATTTTACGATCCTTTGAAATGATTAAAAGTGTTAGATTTAAACACCTGTTTTCGGATCAAGTTTGGTATCAGAGCAGGTGATCGTGCTTGCAACTTGCTAATCTCCGAAGCAAGTTTAGTATCAGAGCAGTTAGATTGCTGAATTAGCTTCTAATTGTGTTTGAAAATTTGGCTTCGATTTGATATTGATTTCAGTTTTCGGTGTGCAAACAAATTAGGGCTTGTTAATCTTCTTTTGCAAGAGTGCGCTTTTGGAAGTACTGGTTGTGTTTGCAGGAATGAGGAATCATGGGCAAGTCATCCAAACAGGAGCAACTGGATGAACTTAAAGCCATTAACCACCAACTCCAGGAAGAAAACTCTTTCTTGAGAGCTAATTTTTATTCCTTGGAAGAGGAAATAGTGTGGTTAAAATCTGAGCCACAATCCTCTATAACCAAGAAAGAGGAGTATGTCAATGAGATGCTTGCACAAAGCAAGAAGTTGATGGGCTTTGTTAAAGAGTTACAGGAAGAAATATGGACCAAGGATGCCCTCTTGGAAAAGCTACAACAAGGTGAACACAAGAAGGAAATTCCTTCCAAATCAGATGCAGTACTATGACAGAATGCATTGTAAGTTGTTCACATTTTAATTCTTCCTCTCATTCAATTTTAGATATTCCTTTGGGTCAGTTTGAAAAACACACTAAGGGAATTGGGTCTAAACTAATGGTTAATATGGGATTTAACAAAAAGGGCCTTGGTAAAAATCGACAAGGTGATGCTAACCCAATACAGGTAGAGGATCAACCTTAGTTTGCAGGTTTGGGTTATTCTAGTGGGCAAATGGAAATTAGAGAAAGTTCCAAAGAAGCTAAAGGAAGACAAGCTTCCAATAGCCAAGGATCTATGCCTCTAGAATTGTAGGATTTTTCCATTAGGAGGAACAATGAAAGGTGTAAGAAAATAGGTAAACGAGGTAATGAAATTCCACCTCCTCCCACTTACACTAAAAATAGCACTAAGGGGAAATTTAATCCTAAGACTTCTAAAACACTCTTTCGTCTAAAAATATAGCTTTGGTAGACATAGGGTATGCTTTTCCTTGCATATTTTGTGAAGGTACTAATCATTCTGTAGCATATTGTTGGAAGAGGAAAAATATGATAAAGAAGTTAATGCCTTTTGTGAATGATAAGGTAGGTGCTAAAGACCAATCTCACTGGTAAGGTGAGAAATGGCAAAAAGGTTACCTCTCCTAAATAGAGGAATCATTCTCCTAGACAGAGTTCAGGGAATGGAAAAATGGGTAAGACTCCTAAAAACAGGGAAGTTAAATTTTGTTCCCATTGTAAAAGGAATGGTCATGATGTTAAGATGTGTTGGTATGTTCCTTCAGTGCAACATTGGAAAGTTGTTAAAAAGGAAAATAATGTCAAACCAAAATTTGTTGATCTAACTCATGTAAATGCTCATTCTAGTACTGGGGAAGTAAAACCACCTAAACAGAGAAATCCAAGTAATTGGATGGGTAAAACATTCCTCAACTTTATGTTTGCATTACAGTAACTAGTGATAGTATGCAAACATTTTCAAAGCTATATTTTAGGGATTTTGATCCTATGTTTATATTCAGCTTTGAAATAATTTGGAAGCAGCCATAGAGAAGATTTGAGTGATAGGTTCATGATACTCATATTCATCTTATCACATTGTGGTTGGTTATTCCATTTCTAACAACAATATGCAGGGATATGGGCATCATCAGAATGTTTATTTTGAAACTTGCAGTTTTATAGTGTTGTCATTTGTGTAAATATTATGGATGCTTATAAGACCCATTCGGGCACTTGTTTGATATTGTAATAAATAGACAAACTTGTTGTATCCACATGTGTTATTTGCACTAATTTATAAGGCCCTCATTTTGGGAAAATTTGATTTTTGTAACTATCAAATGTGGTTGCAATTAGGGTGTAAATTTATTACACTAACAAACTAGTTTGCAAAGGTACCAGGTGATCATTTTGTAGATTATGGCAGTTCACCAATTTGGGTAAGCATACAATTTATAATATATCCCTTTACAGTTTAGTGTATGGATAAAATATTTGCATATTCATGTTGATTCGATTTTGACTATAGCCATTTTGGGCGTTGATGGTTTAATTATTTTGGATAGTGAATATTTGTAGTTGTTATCAACATAATCACAAAGTGTCAGTTGAACACTAGCTTTTGTTATAGATGGGTGTTATTATCTGACTTATTATTTGTGATGGCGATACAATGTTTTGGCAGATTCACATGGATTTAGTTGTTGACTATAGCTATTTTTGGGCATTGATAGTCTATTTATTTTGGATAGTGAATACTTGCAGTTGTTACAGTTTCAGATGGACAATGGGCACTAGCCTAATTGTGGGCAATTTAGATGTCTGGTATATTGATTTGTGTTATGGAATTGTAATTTTTGGTAATCGGTCGTATCACAAAGTGATAGTTGAACACTAGCTTTCCATAATAGAATGGGTGTTATTATCTGGTCAATTATTTGTGATGGCATTACAGTGGGGTATGACAGTTCATAGTTGTGTGTAGAGTTGACAGGGTTGTAGCGTTTCACTTGAACACTAGCTTAATTGGGTGTTATTATCTGATCGGTTATGTAATTAGCTAATCAACTATTTTCATTTTATTAACCTATAATGTTATTTCAGGTTCTTGTATGTGTTTGTGCAATGCAGAAGAGATAACATGTTTTGTGGGTTGATACACAACTATTTTTGGACAAAAAACCTTCTAAGTAGGGAGTAGTGATCAAGGGATATTTTTCAGTGTAAAAAGTTCCCTAAACTTCTCTAGACCATTCCATTGCAATAGAGCCTTCAGAGTTCTTTCCGAAGACTGTAATAATGTGAAAAATGGACACTCTAAGCTCAAGTTATGTTCGGTCAAAGTTTAGTTAAAATGGAAGTCAACTTTGGTCAACAGTCAACAAGTGGACCAATGGCAAGGTGACACGTGGCAATTGGCGACAAGGTAAAATTGATGGTCTTGTAATTTTTAAAAATTAGTTCCATGGTATAGATCTCGTCACAAGCTTTCTGACGCATTTTGAACGGACCAAATCTGAGTTCGTATGCGAAAGATATGCATAGTCAAAGTTGTGGTCAAATGATGATGTGGCACACTCTGACGTGGACAAATGGCATATTATGGGCATGACACTTGACAGGTTTTTAGTGGCTTTGGATTTAAAATAATAATAATAATATTTTATTTAATCCATTCCATGGGAATAAGCCTAATCCCATGGGATAAGGAGGATTTTGTGGACAAAAAGCTTTTTAAAGGCTTATCCTATCCTTTTCCCACCAAATGTGGGGTCAATGGCTAAACTGGGTGCATAAACCTATGGAAGGGGGATTTGAACCCAGCACCTCATCTAAAAAGATAAGCGGCCTTACCAACCCACCACCCTCTTGTAAGTGGTATAAATAAAGCTCACTTGTATTTATAATAGACAAGTGTCGTGTCCATGTCAAGCCGCAGAAGCGCAGACAGGTTTGGAAAAATGCAATTTTGAGACAATTGCAATGGTATGATCATTTATCTGATTTGGATCTTTTGTGATAGAATTATATGCTGTTAAATTCACATGAAGGCATAGAACCAAAGGGAGACACTACTGCAAGTGGATCAGAAAGGTGAAGGACAAAGGCTGAGCTCCATTAATGTCATTTGAAGGTATGAAACACATTTTCTCGGCTTTTTATTCATTATTGGTTAATGTAAAGGTTATTGTATTTACATATTTAACATTATTAATGGATCGGTTCACCACGAACCTGGGACGTAGGAATTCCGAACCTCAGTAAACAATTTGGTGTTGTGTTCTAATTTTTATTTTTAGTTTATGATATTTGCAAGTAATTTAAATTTAGAATATGAATATGGATGCAACTATAATCAAAATTGATAAAATTGGAAAAATCAATTAAATCTGAAACAATGATTTTTGGGGCTTCGATCAAATAGTGAAATTTTGAGTAAAATTGCAAACTTAATTTCAGTTTGAATTCAGTCTTAAATCATATTTTTAATCAATAATTTGGAGTATTAAGACCTCTTAAATTGATTAGATTTTATGATCCTTTGAAACGATTAAAAGTGTTAGATTCAAACACCCATTTTCGGATCACCTAGGGCATGATTTTGTACATACACACCTATAACTACATTGGGTGTGAAATGTAGTGCAATGCTCAATTGTAAGATCACTTGTTTAATAGACGAGGTCGACCGCCCCCTCATTTGCATTATTTTATTTTTGGGATTTGATGCACTCTTGAGGGTTTTGTAGGTCATTCTTTCATTACAGGTTATTAGTGACATCAATGATCATTGTGTGACATACTAGTGATAAGAAGTGAAGGGAGGTTAACATCTTGTGACCCCCGTGAAGGAGGTTTCATGAGGTTTTAAGTAGCCATAGGTGCCCATAGTAGGATTGTGGCATGCATAGGCACCCTTAACCCATCGCATGTGCCTTGTTCCAAGAAGATCATCAAATCAAACATTTTTTGAGGCTCTGTGTGACACTTTTTCTCTCTCTGTTCATCACCAAAGATTCTAGAACATTGCAGATTTCACCGCTAATCAACTAAGTCTTCTTATCCCTTCTTTGCAACTAGGGTTTCATATTTTCTAGCTTTGTTTTCCTGGATCTATATTGTACTTAATTGCTTAATTCATTTACTTCTACATAAAAATTAGATTAGGCATCTATTATTTCTTTATTTTTCTTAATCGGTACACAGTGGGTGGAAAACTTCAGAGGAAGTGCAATTATTTTCCTCTCATGTTCACACTAAGAGGGGAATTTTAGGAAATATAATATATAGTGCTCACATTTCTATTGTTATTAGATGAGTAGATTATAATTGTAGAATTAATTATCTTTTGTAAGTAAGTTATTTTAACAACTTACGTAGATAATTTTTATGTGAGAGTATTTTTGGAGTATTGTTATAGAACTTCCCGAGCTTTATAGAAATTTTATCTCACAAAATATATGTATACAATCCTGAATGGTTGAATATGATAATCTTATCATTGTTTTCGATATTGAGAGTTTTCATTATATTGTGAAAATATATGTACCAAAACACACTAAAGATGCCAAACACCTTCCCAGAGAAACACGACAACCCACACTAAACTAGGGGAAAGCCACAATTTTGAGTGAAGGCTGCCCAAGGTTATTAAATTTCCTTGGATCCCACAAAATGAATTCTATAAGGTATTAAACAAGAAATGATGAGTATTATTGATGTAATGAAGATTTCAAGAAGTGGTATCCCAAACTACAAACGAGGCGTCTAAAATGTACATATATCCTAAATGATAACCTCGCATTATCGAATTGAAGTGTGCAAGAGGACCTCAAATACCCAACACGTAATAGGAGACAACATATATCTAGTTTATTGAGGAGGATACCTATTCCTACACATATAGATACCTTTGAGAAGATGATTCTACCATGAAAGTGGAGATTCACCAAGACAAAAACCATCCAAGATTGACTATCAAGGTTTTTATGGAATGATTTTGAGGTGATATAATCTAATAAGAAATGTTGACACATCAGACAAGAAGGGTAAAAAATAATCCATGTCTCAATTCAATAGGAATGAAATCCAACATGTTCAATAATACTAACACTTTCTATAAGTTTGTATCCCTATATTTTTCTTTCTTGACATCACATATCATCATTCATTCAACTTGTGACCCATTCATGGCTTCATGAATCATATAAAGTGTTTGATTTACGTTGAAAGATTAAAAAACCATCCATTTTGTTGTTAATATAACATGTTAGTTGTATCTCCCCTTATCCCGATAGGGAAATAATTATCACCATAATAAGCTTAAAGGAGTTTTATTTTTTTGAAAATTCAGATGGGCACATCCCAAAAACAACCTTTGACTCTATAGTTTCATAAAAATTGTAAGGCCCTTGTTAATACTATGGGGCATGGGTAGTATGGTCTTGCTTCATTCATTTGGTGCGTACTTGGGTTTTACATCACTTTTAATTTTTATTGTTTACAAGAAAGACAGAGACGAATCTTCCCTTAGATTTCCTTGAAATATATAAACATCAGTATGTTGGTCAAGCTAGATTATTGAATAAATAACATTAATATTTTTAATAATTGAACACTTATAATTATTATTCCAATTCATAAATTGGATTATATGGTTATAAAGCATGTGATGCAAACACACGGGATTTGATGAACATCCATATATGAAATATAAATCTAAAATAAATTTATTTACCTTTATATTTCTAATGTTTTATTAATCTATGATCAATAATTTCCCAATCAAATCAAATTGCATTACCATATTATTAAAGAAATGTAACAAGAATATCAACAACTTAATTATATTATTTAAAACTTATTTAGTAAAAGCAATACTACTACATTTGTACGCTTAACAAATCTAATAAAGTGTGAACAATTTAACTACCTAATTTGAAGTGAAAATACATTAATCGAGCCTACCAACTAATAATTTTTGTAAATATATTATACAACCCAAATCCTTCAAATTATGTCATGGGCTTCCCCCAAAAATAGAGAAATAAAAGCATGAAAGAAAAAATGCAAACAAAATACTATTGTTCTTTGCTGCAAGGATTGGATGTTATGAGGTTGCCTCTTCATTTAGGTCAAAACTCTTGACAACCATATATTTATCACCATAAAGCTACCTGATTACCCGTAACTATCTCATGTGTAAACAATTAAGGATGAAACAAGTGTAAAATGAGACAAGTCCATGGAATGATAAATCATGCTTGAAGCAAGTATATTTTTTAAAATGTATTAAATTGGTGTGAATTACATTTTGTTTACAAGTGGATATTCAACTAATAGAATTTGAATAATTTCAATAGTCTATCAAGAAAGTGAATAAAAGAAAAGCAATATTCTCATACAAGGAAAACTATAACAATTAATTTGAGAAAAGACTAGAATAAAAATTACATATGTGGCTATGCAATTCTCTTTGAGATTTGATTACATTCTTTTCGCTTGGACATGTTTTCAATATTAGCGTTCACCATGCATTTTATAGTGTAATAGTCAACCCGTTAGTTCAAAATAAATTTCCTACAATATCACTATCATCATCCCCTTATAAATGAAATAAGTTAATGAGCATTTCGGTAAGAAATTGTATAACACTGTTCTTTCTAGAAGAGAGATAATCTATAGACCACTGGATCCGGGTATGAATATCCTTAAGAGAATAGTAGGAAGAAATTTTAGAAGATAATACCTTTTCTAAGTTTATTTTTCCTTTGATTTTGAATCTTAGGTGGGTCAATGAAAATAAAAATAGGAGAACTCTATGTTTTGTAGCTTGATTGTTTTTTCTTTTCTACAATTTCAATATTTTTGCAAGTCTTTGTCGTATCTCAACGTTGTAAAGTGCGGGTTTATTTGTGCTTAGATCCCAAATTTCAAGTTATTCAATACAAATGGTAAAGGGAATTTAAAAGGAAATATATATATATATATATATATATATATATATATATATATATATATATATATATATATATATATATATATATATATATATATATATATTTCCTTTTAAATTCCCTTTACCATTTGTATTGAATAACTTGAAATTTGGGATATATATGTTAAACCAAATAATTAATGAAGCATTTGAAATATTTCGAAATAGAATGTGTCTATAGCCATCTGCAAGAGGCTCCAACAAAACCACAAATTATTAAAAGTAATTATTATTAATGTGTCTAATATATAAAATAGAGGGTTTGAATGTATATCTTTTCAAAAAGATTTTGCTACAATTGTGATGAAGGTTTTTTGGTACAATTTATCTTGTTAAAACAAGATATTTGATGCTTTGTTTCTAGTTTTTTTACAACCATGATGTCGATTTATAATTTGAGTTGTGATAATACTTACAAAAGCATTGCCATTTTCTAATAAAATGACAATATTTGATTTAAATAGAATGACATTGATTGATAGAATAAATATTTAATTTTAATGAAAAATATTAACATGTTGAAAAACCATAGTTAAATTATATATGGTTCAATGGGTGAATCTACTTTTACGGTAGTCTATCTCCTCTTTAATTGAACAAGATGAATCCACCTTACAAAATATTTTAGGGAGAGAGTCAATATGTGAACATGGGTGGTTATTTATTTTTGACATAATAATTATGTAGAGTAGTCAATCACATCATGACATGTAAGACCTTTCACCCATGTACAAATATTAAAAATTCAATGTTCAATCATTATCACCCATGTTCAAGTATTAGTTTCAATCATGGTTGTAGTGTAACTCAAATTTACTATTTTAAATCAATTCAAAATATGACTTTCCCTCCAATTAAACATTCCAAAGAAAAAATATAAGTTAAGAAAAATGTGAACTAAATATTGGTGAAAAAATCATGACCCCACATGATATACAATTGAATTTATGTACCCCTTAACTTAGGGTGTACCACTACTAATCCCTCTCCCCTGATGGATATAAATATATAGCTCTTTAACTTTACTTCACCTTTGTTCATGAAATAATTAATATGGTTCTTTTAAACTATGGTGTGGTTAACCAATGAAGTGGCATAATTATGGAAGAGAACCCAATACTTGGGCAGGGTCTAATAGTTGGGAGGGTACTTGAGGGGGAGTACCCAAAATTTGAGTAATTTTAATGAAAAGTAGTTGTACAAATTACATACTATTGTACACCTTGTACCCAAAAGGTGTATAAAGTAGCCAATCACAAAGTGACACATCATATGCCATTTTTAGATACCTAGTGCACATGTTTAGCTTGAACCCTTTTTTTAGTGAATTTAAAATTTGTTATTTTAAATCATTTCAAAAGGTAAATTCCTTAAAAAAAAAAACACATGAAACCAAAAATATATATTAAATACATGTTGACTCAAATATAGGAGAATTTTCAAGTGTTGACATGACACCATATAATTGCCATGTAGGTGCCAAGTTAGGTATCACAACTATTGGTTCAACTCGCATAGTTGTTGTGGCCTTGTTATTGAGAATTATGAAATAATGATACATCAACCATGTTTTGGTGTTTAGGATGTGTAAATTATAGCATCTCACAAATTTATTATACTTTACAAATAGAAAAATAAAAAAATAAAAACTTTTTAAAAAAATATATCTAAATCCTTCAATTTTCGCTCTTCTTGGATTTTACTTTCATGGAATTTTAATAGTTACAATTCTTAAGCACTTCATAAGTAGAACACTTATTTTACTAAATATGGACTCATCCCGCCTAAGCAAGAGCTAAAAATATAGGTAATATTGGAATCCAATATTACTAGTTTTGGATTCCAAAATGTTAAATATTAGAATTTACTTGTACTCCAAAATCACATATATTGGAATCTACTACACTCCAAAATCACATATATTGGAATCTAAAAATCAAAATATTAGAACCTATTATACCTCCTTCCGAAGTCCAATATATCAGATTACGGATTAAATTAATGAATATAGGAAAAATCGTTTAATGATTTCAGGGAATCCAACATTGATCTGCAAAATAATAAACATAACATGTTTTTGTTTTGTACGGGATATCAATTGCTTTGAGGCTTTGATTTTTTCTTTGGAATAAGGTTCAAGTATTAGTTTTAAAATTTATTTAAGATTAAACTATTTATATGCTGGATTTTTTTAATGATTCTAGGTAATCAAACATTGATATGCAAAACAATAAACATAACATGTTTCTATTTTATATGGGCTAGCATCTCTGCTAGGCTTAATTTATGCTTTGGAATAAGGTTCTTATCAGTTTTAAAATGTCATTAAGATTAAACTATACAAATCTGGGAAAAAGTGTTTAATGATTTCAGGGAATCCAACATTGATCTACAAAACAATAAGTAGTACATGTTTCGTTTTATATGGGCTAGCGGTTGTTAGGCTTAATTTTTACTTTGGAATAAGATTCTTATCAGTTTTAAAATGTCTTTAAGATTAAAATTTACAGATCTTGTTGGTGTGTGGGATCCTATGTGTCCTCCACTCACATATGGAGGGTCATCTCACATGGGTTAGGTTTAGGGTTTTCTTGTGTGTCATGCACTAGGGTTACTTAGCACCCTATATGTATTCCTTCATTTGACATTTATGAGTATGCCAAGACACTCCACTATCTTTCTCTATATGTGCAAGCTTTGTTCTGTTATGCAAGTTCTTCCATTGATTGATCGATTCCTCCTTGTGATTACGTTGGAGCTATTACGTTTCCTTTGGAGTGTAACTTCATTGTGGTGCACAATTTTCGATATGATTCTTGCAAACTCTTTCACGGTATTAGAGATGCACAACTTGTTGTCACACCAAAATCTCGAAATGATGGTGGAGAGGGATCTCATCGTGTTAATCAGTTGCTACGCCAACACCCTCCCACACGATGGAGCTAGGTATACACCCAATCAAGCCCAACAACATTAGGAGGAAATGACACCGGGAATTTCTTGGGAGGTCACCCATCGCAACACTACTCTGGGGTGGCATGCTTAACTACAGTATCAAGATGCACGCTCGGACATGATTGTATTCAATGCACTAAACTATAAAGTGCTAAAAGCAAGGGGGGTTATTATATTCTCTTGGGTGGTTGTGATTCTTTTGTTTCTTTTTTACTCTCCTCTCTCTCTTCACTATGGATGTAATTTCAATTCTTTTACTTACGTCATTCAAATTCTTCGAATGGAGATCAAAAATGATTATGAAATTAAGGGGTAAAGGGTTATTTTGCATCACCATGAGAATTGAGACTGAACCAGATGACGACCTTGAAAATTCTAAGTGGTTAAACCATAGTGATGAAGCTTTAGGTCTTCCTTGCATGTCCTGTTTCTCCTTACTTTCTCTTCCACATTGAGTCGTTTGAAACACCTAATTATACGTGAAAAAATTTAGATGGAATGTTTGGACAACAAGATGACATGAGAGTGTATGATTTGGAAAACAAAATTCTAGGGTTAAATCCTAGTGGTTTTGAAAACCTAGAAGCATTCTTCTCTAAAATTTTCCACACTAGATTGTTGTTAAAGGAATGTCAAGTAGAGAAGAAAGATTCTCCAACCGATCTTGTCGATACTCTCTAAGTTAGGTCCCAATATTCTATCTTTGTGTCAAATTTTTATGCTACAAAAGTTACCTCGGGAAAGGATTGGAATATGCCATCCTTTGACAGCTTTTCATCCCAACTCATTCGAGAATAGGAAAAACTCATTCAAATGGGGTCTCTCAAGTCCAAGTCACATGCCCTTGTAGCGAATACTAGTAAGGAAAAGAAGACTGAAAATAAGAAAGAAAGAAAGGACCAACCTAAGAAGGAAACCAAGACCAAAACTAAATTGAACACGAACACTTCAACTTCTGAGCCTAGAGAACATAAAAACAAGTATTTGTGTTCCTATTGCAAGAAGCCGGTTCATAAAGAACATATGTGTATGAGAAAACCAATTGATCACCTTACTCATTTACTTGAGAAAAATCAAATAGGTGTTTCTGAGTCTATCAAACAAAATGCTCCAAAGGCCAAGTCTTTTACTGCAAAAGGGTTTAAATATGATAAGAAGAAAGGAAAGGCCCTTATAGCCAAAGTTGCTCCTTCATCGACATGGATTATAGATTTTGGTGCCTCGCACCACATGGATTCTTCGCATATTGAGTTCTCCAACATTGAGCCTTGTGGTATGTCCCAAATCACGATGGGTAATGACACAATAGTGTTAGTTTCTGGTAGTGGAGCAGTAGATATGGATGGGGGAACATTCAACCAAGTGTTGAGTGTTCCTGATCTCTCTACCAATCTCCTATCAGTTTACCAAATTACTCACCTTGGTGAAGGAGCGCGAGTGGAAATTGGTCCTAACTCGGTGATTATTTGTGAGCTTAATGATGACACTACAGTGGTTGAGGGAAAGACAGATCACCATTCACAATTGTATACCTTTTCCCACTTTACTTCTGATTCTACACCCACTACCTTTCTCACTCATGTAAATGAGGTTAGTAAGCTATGGCATGAGCATTTCGGACATCTAAATTATCACTTACCTTGAACAATTGAGCCAAAATGAAATGGTCAATGGGTTACCCCATGTCAAGTTTTCTAAGGGTCTTTGTGAGGGTTGTACCCTTGGAAAGCATCTTGAAAAGAACTTTGACAAAGGAAAATCCTAGAGAGCTACTTGTCCTTTGGATCTTGTTCACAACAATATTTCTGGTCCATTTCCATCTCCTTCTTTTACTAGATCTATTTATGTGCTCACCTTCATTGATGACTATTCGCGATATATTTGGGTATATTTTCTTAATCTTAAGTTTGAAGTATTTGAACATTTTTAGGAATTTAAGGATCTTACTGAGAAACAGGCGGAACATTCTATTAAGGTTATTTAAACCGAAAATAGAGGTGAATATGTAAACAATAGGTTCATGGATTTCTATTCGAAGGGATATATTTGCATCATACAGCTTTTTATAGCCCTTTGCGAAATGGAGTTGTAGAAAGAAAGAAATGTAATCTTAAGGAGATGGATACTTGTATGATTCACTTGAAGTCTCTTCCTTCATAGTATTGTCTTTGAAGCAGTGAATTGTGCTAATTACATTCAAAACCATGTTCCACACAAGACAGTAAGAGGGATGACAACCTTTGAAGCCTAGTTTAGATGTAAGCTTGATGTTGAGCACTTTTGAGTCTTTGGATCCAAGGCTATGGCTCAGATTCCCAAGAAGAAACACAAGACATTGGAACCACAATCCAATATTTGTATCTTTGTAGGGTATCCTGATTGCATGAAGGGATATAGATTATTGAATCCTAATTCTCATGAGCTTTATATTTAGAGAAGTGTTAAGTTCGATGAGTCTTCTTTGACTTCAACTTCTCTACCTATCGAGGTTCTTAAGCTTGCTAATTCAGATTCTGACTCATCAAATGATGATGTTGTTGAGTGTTCTCCTCTTCCTAATTCTACCCGACCATTAGACCTTTGAGTCTTCCGATTCTGATAGTAGTGATGATGAGGACTATGACCCTTCTCACTCGAGAGATGATGAATCTTTTGACTTAGATCCTGATCCTCCTGGTCCTCTTTGGGATAGGAAAACCTTGCAAAGTGTTGGAGATTTAGTTGGAGAATCTTCGGATATGAGACATGCTCACTCATATTTTGTTGGACCCCACTCTTTCTTTTCCTCTGCCTCTAATCCACATTCTTTCTGGGAGGCTTTTAGTATTCCTGAGTGAGATTCTGCCATGGATGAGGAGTATTCCTCCCTCATGAAGAATGATACTGGGATCCATGGATGAGGAGTATTCCTCACTCATGAAGAATGATACTTGGGATCTCACCCCTCTTCCGAAAGGAAGAAAAATCATTCGGTGTAAGTGGGTGTTCCGAACAAAGTATGGAGTAGATGGAGATGTCAAAAATTTTAAAGCGCGATTAGTAGCTAAGGATTTATCCCAAATAGCTTGGGTTGATTATATTGAAACCTTTTCTCTAGTTGTGAAGATGGATTCTATTCGAATGAACCTTTCCATTGCCATAACAAACAGATGGAAATTCCATCAAATGGGCATTAAGAATATCTTCCTTCATGGTGACCTAGAGGAAGAGATCTACATGGAATAACCTCAGGGATATGTCCATGATCCCTCCCTCGTTTGTAATTTAAAGAAGTCTCTTTATGGCCTTAAACAACCCCCTTAGGCTTGGTATGTGAAGATGGACTCATTTTTACTTACATAAGGGTTTATGAGGTGTCACTCGATCCAAATGTTGATATTCTATGGCAAGATGACTCCATACTCATTCTTGTTCTCTATGTTGATGACTTGTTGATCACGAAAAATCTTCCTCTATCATTGATTACGTGAAGATGACCTTGGCCAATAGGTTTTCCATAACTCGACTTAGGTCTACTTCATTACTTTTTTGGGATCCGATTTCACAATCGACTTGGGAATTTTGATTTCACAACCTAAGTATGCTCTTGACTTGCTTGCTCATTTTTAGATGTCCAATTGCAAGTATTCTCCTACTCCTTTTCTTTTCGAGGTTAAATTGGTTTCGATTGCTCTACTCCCTTAGTTGATGGTATCCTTTATCTATAGTTGGTGGGGAGATTGATTTACTTGACTCACACTCCAACGGATTTATCTTATGCTCTTGGGATTGTGACCGATTCATTCAGAGCCACATGAGCTGCATTAGAAAGCAACTAAGTAGATCCTTCATTATTTTCATGGAACCTATACTGATGGCATTCACTATTATGGAGGGGTGGATATTGACTTGATTGGGTTCACAGATTCTGATTAGGCCGGTGACTTAGATCATTAGAAATATACCTCTGGCTATAGTTTCTCTCTTGTTTTAGGTCTTATTAGTTAGTCTAGCAAGAATTAAAATACAATTGTGATATATTCTATAGAGGAAGAATACAGAGGAGTAGTTAACGCTACCAAAAGGTTGTTTGGCTACAGGGTATTCTGACAGAGTTTGGCATCCACTTTTGGTGGCCTACCATTATCTATTGTGATAACATGAGCACTATCTCAATTTGTAGAAATCCAGTTCAACATCAATTGAAGCACATTGAGATCCATATGCACTTCATACAAGAGCTTATTCATGATGGTATCATCGACATTCAGTACATTCAGACAACTGATCAGATTGTAGATATATTCACCAAGCCCTTCACTGAGGTGAAGTTTCTTCACTTGTGGTCTCTTCTTGGGGTGAGGTCTTATGCAACTGCTCATCTTCTTCAGGATATATAGTCCTTATCTTCTTCTTCTTCTTCTAGGAAGATGTTGTTTGTACATGGGCACCTTATCAAGCCTTTAGTTTCGGGCCCCATTGACACATCTTTCTTAGTTGTTTAGGAGTGTCTTCTTGTTCTGTCTGACTCATCATAGCCGCTACCCCAACTTTGATGAAGGGGGGTATTGGTGTGTGGGATCCTATGTGTCCTCCACTCACATATGGAGGGTCATCTCACATGGGTTAGGTTTAGGGTTTACTTGTGTGTCATGCACTAGGGTTACTCAACACCCTATATGTATTCCTTCATTTGAAATTTATGAGTATGCCAAGACACTTTGTTGTCTTTCTCTATATGTGCAAGCTTTATTCTACTATGCAAGTTCTTCCATTGATTAATTTATTCCTCCTTGTGCCTACGTTGGAGCTATTACATTTCCTTTGGAGTGCAACTTCATTGTGGTGCACATTTTCGATCGATTCTTACAAAATCTTTCAAATCCTGGGAAAATATTTTAATGATTTCATGGAAGTTGACATTGATCTCAGAAACAATAAAATGAACATGTTTCTTTTTTATATGGGTTACTGAGATGTTAGTTTTAATTTTTTTGGGAATAAGTTTCTTATTAGTTTGAAAATGTCTTTAAGATTAAACTATGTTGGGAAGATATTTTAATGATGTCAAAGAATTGAACATTGATCTGAAAAACAATAAACATAACATGTATCTATTTTATACGAGCTAGTGGGATCATTGTGATTAGTTTATGCTTTGGAATAAGGTTATTATCATTTTTCAAATGTTTTTAAGATTAAACTATAAAGATATTAGAAAAATCATTTAATGATTTCTAATCCAAGCATTGGTTTGTAGAAACAATAAACCGAACATGTTTCGTTTTATATGGGCTAAGCTTGAATGCATTAGGCTAATGAAATTCAAGAGATTTGAGACGCTTCCAGCTTTTATTTAGTATGATTTGATTGAACCTCGGCGTAACAAAATAATTACTCAAGATATTCTCAAGAAACTAACAGAGGGTGACGATCCAGACTATGAAAATGTAATTAAATGTAAAACCATTCCATATATATTTTCATATTTAAATATAGATATGATATTAATTAAAATTAACTGTAAAACCATCTTACATATGTTTTCATATTTAAATATATCTATATGAAAGAAATTAAAATACTTTTTCTAAAGGTAGAATTATAGTAAATCATTTTAAGAATTATTTGAATTTCATTGTAAAATTATTCATCACGATGGGATCCGAAATTCAAAAAATAATTTATAGCAAATTAAGATTGTTTACGTGATACCTATGAACACACCGATTGTTGAGGTGGTTGGGAATTTGTCAATTCCTTAAATTCCTTAAAAAAGTGTGAACAATTTATGCACTAGACATTTTGAGTTCAAGAGGATTATATGACTTAAAAATTAAAGTATGAGATTTGAAACTTAACGGTTCTTTAGGTAGTGCCAGTGTAGCTTATTCAGTAAATTAATGTTAGTCAAATTAGAATTCACTAAAAAGAATATTATTAACCCTTTTTTTATATATATCAACATATCTATTATCATTTAAATCATTTATCGTATTCTCACATTATTAAAGATAGTCATAAATATTATATAAAATAACATTATTAAGATAGTCACACACATTATACAGATATTTTTTCTCAAATAAATTTAGGGACAAATTACATAATTTTCCTTTTTAGATAGTTAAATGCTTTTGACTAGAGCTATGAACTAGAGGGTTGATGGGTCCCCACCCTACAAGTATTGATAGATTAGATTGATAAAGGGATACATACAAAAGCAAAAAGCAAAGACGTAAGACTGTAAAAAACGATGCCAAAACATAACATGAAAAACTAGGAATGCAAAAACATAGACTCGAGAAAGAAAAAAATAGAGGGGAATGGACAAGATACCCTAGGGTTCCACCTCTAATTAGTCAGCCAAGCCAAGTGTTGTAATATTCCTGAGAAAGGCAAAGGATGAGCCAACAATGGTCTTCAACTACACCACATGATTAGGAGGGGGCGGGCTTATCTGAGCATGACCAGGTCCAGGGATGGCACCTTGAGACAAGCACCCCATCGAGTGAAAAATGCTGTGAATAGATTCGAAAAATTGAAGGAGGGCCTAGATTTTCAGTTCCAAGGCATCACAAATCCTTTTGTCAACCCGAGAGGAGGCGAAAATGACCAACATTAGAAAAGAGAATAACAAGGAATACTTCTACCAGAGCTTTGACCAAACCCACATGATGGTGTGGGTAAATGAAATGGGATGCAACCGCCATGACCACTACCTTATCTACACAAATTAAAAGACAATTGAAAATAAATACACCTACAATCTCATAGTTGATGTGAGATCTCCTGGTTCTCTGGAGATAATCTCAACCCAAGATTTCTCAATAACATTCAAAGAAGGCATGGATCCTATACGAAATACATTACGCAAACAAGTGGAAGACACATGAGAGAGGAAATCCATTTCTATATTCTTTCTACACATGAGTATGAAAGGAACATAGGTAGATTACATGAGAGGGAAGGGGAAAACATTAGAGAGAAAGGAGAGAAAATGAGTGAGGCTAACCAAAATCATAACCCAATTAAGTAGTCCCTCGACTCATGTGCGGGAGGTCGGAATAATAAAAATGGATGGCTTCATAAATATTTTCCCATGCATTGGCTTGATTATTGTTATCCTGTAAAATTGACGAGGGCAATTTTACAGGTAACCATACCAGAATTTTGTCCTGGTCCCTCGTCAGGGGCCCCTCAGCCGGAATATTATAAAATCCCTTTTTGGGAAATCTAGTTCTCTGAACTTAGTCATTCTGGTCCTTTTTGGCTAGGCACACCTTTTATCTATGCAACACAGACTAAATTTGTTCCCCTTCATTTCCTTTGGTGCACCCTTTGAAGTGTTGACACATCAATTGTTGCGCCTTCCCGTGATGCACCTTTCTTGCATGCGCCAAGGCGCATGCGCCTTCTTGTCAACAACAAAATTGTTGCGCCGTATTTTGGTGCACCTTGGCGCTCAAAATCTAGTGTTGACAGTCCTTAAAATGTGCCAAAGGCACACATAATTCCATGTTGACATGCGTATATCCGCGCCAAAGGGTGCAAAGTTTTACGTGTCGACACATGTTTTGGTGCGCCCTTTTAAAAAGTGGTTGGCGCATTTATTACACCTTTTCCTATATATAGGCGCATCCACCCTGTCACTTTCACAATCAGAAAACACGTGATAAATTTTATTCCTCTGCACTGTCAAAGACGCCCATCATCCTCATAACGCATTTGTGGACCCCACTGTCTCTCACATTCTATATACTTCGGATCAACAATTGAGCTCGAGATCCATATATGTCTACATTAAGCAAAAGGCCAACCAAGTCAAAGGGTAAGACTAAGCTTACAGAGGAAGAGATGAAATACAAGTATTAGAGGGTCGAATGCTCGAGTCCCAGTGGAATGCAACTGGACATTAGAGATTCCGAACTCGAGCACATTGACATGGAAGATTTCGGCTAGAATCGGGAGGGTCACAGGGAAGTCCTTGGATGGACAAACCGGTGGGCGAGTGGTCTACATTTTTCTCGGGAATCCCCTGTCACAGCAATGTAAATAATGAATTTATGATGGTGGTGGCCCATCATTATAATAAAGACACAAGGTGTGTCGAAAATTAAAAGGGTGAGGTCATAATACACCTCACGCTCGGCACTTCGAAATCATGCTAGGCATTCCTCACCACCGAGATTTTATGGTCAGAAGCCTATAGACTCGCACTCAAGGCATGGGAGGATGATGAAGATAAGTGCATGCGATTGATGAATGAAGTGTACTTCAAAAATAAGAAGGTGATAACCAGATGGCCATAGGTTATTCATCGCAGTTGACTTCTCCAAGGAATTGAGTGACACCATCACATTCCTAAGTAGAGTTTTTGGGCTTTTTGATGCCCATTAATTTCACAAATGGATGCTCAGTACCTTGAAACTATGAGTAAAAATGTGCCCGACCAATGCTTTGAGTGGCAGAGATCATAAGAAGCACCATATCCGAAAGCAACTCCAACAACTCACCACAACGGGGAGGTTCTACATGAACTCCTGCGTAGTCTATGCTGCAGCCTCGGAGAGGGATTATCCAACACTAATCCGATGCGGGGTTTGGCCCCAGGTAAAGATATATGAATACTATCTGGAGTTGAAGCTGGAGAATAGCATCCCGCAGTTTACCAAGATCAACCATGCTTTCTTCTATGGCATCGTTTGCCTTTTGAGGCCAAATATGACTCATGGTCGGACAACCAAGAGCATAGTCACAACGATTGAGAAGTGGGGGTGCTACTTACCCAATTCCCCACCTTCACCTATCTCAGAGCGGCCAACTTCTTGGGGAGCCCACCAAATTGCCGAGATATGCTGGCCCCAAGTTGATCCTATTAGAGCTGTCCAGACAGCTCATAACCTACCATGAGAAGTGTTTGAAGAGAAAGAAGGGTGGAACCCCTTTCCCCCTCACAGTGGGCAGGTATACCTACACTTCTCACACCAAGGCCCGGAGATGTTTGCAGAGCTAGAACTGCTCAATCTAAAGCACAACTTCTCGGCAAGGCCCACCTTCGATCCAAGAAATTACCTTCCCAAGGAAAAACTTGATCCAATCCACATTCCATAGATCGAGGACATCTATATCGACCTGTATCATGAGGTCGAACTTAGAAGGAAGGATCACTCTCACCTGGCCCTGGCGGAGATTATTCAATATGGCGTGGCCATTGTTCCAAAGGGTTATCAAACCACCAATCAAGAAGTTGATCAGGTGTATCTGGACACAGATGGGGACAACTGGCCGTTTGCTGCAATTGATAGAACAAAAGCACCCTGCACCATCAAGAGAGGGTCAAGGAGACATTGCGGAGGATAGAACACCAGTGCGAATGAATGGCCTTATCTACCTCGTCCCCCATTGGGAAACGCACTGCTGTGGCAAAGCATCTCGCCAAAGGTCAAAGGAAAGGATAAAGAGGGCGAATCAAGCTCTGCTAAAGAAGAAGCTCTGAAAGCCCTCCTTATGCCGCACAAGAACAGGTTGTAAGTTTGGCATCCCTGAGAAAAGAGTGGCAGAAGGTGTTACGGCGGGCACGTCCACTAAGGGTGTTGCCACACTACAATTACCGAGGTCCTTTTTGTTCCTTCTCCCTCTCCTCCTTCCCCTCCTCATGTAACTCAAATGATCATTCCTTTGGTCTTATCTTCCCCCCATCTTCCACTGCTCCCCTTCCTCATCTTGCATCATCTCTTCTCTCGCGGAGCTGTCCCCCACTATTTCTTCTCTCATCTCTCAGCTCCCTTCCATTCCTCAAGCGTCTACCTCACCTCAGTGTCTCTTCCTCCCATAAGCACTTTCTCGGCCTCCCTTTCGATGCCACCACCAAGTGTCTCTACCCATTTCCCTCATCCACTCGCAGCCTGCTCCTTTTTCCACCTCTGGTCCCATTCTCTTAAGTCCAAAGATGGATTTCCTAGCATCCGAGCCAGGCGAAGAGAGAAATTCCCCATTGCACCAATGGACTTCTCCGTCATCCCAACAAAGGGGGCTAAGAAGAAAAATCCTATAACCCACTTCTCTCAGAGTGAATTGGGAGAAAGAGTAATGGAGATCGCATATCCCGATCCTTCAAAGGGTAAAAAGGATCTATCTCTCGATAGATTATACAAAGGACGCAGTCACAATGGGAATCATTGTAAATATCTCCCCGGGTAGATATAGACAAGTAGAAGAATATGGAAATCAAAGAAACTCAAATCTTGATGTTTATTACGCCAAGGTGTAGGTTAAGGGTGCACAACAAAGGATGTCGACACGAAAAAGGATGCGCCAAGGCGCAGGAAAAGAGTGTCAACACAAAAATGGATGCGCCAAGGCGTAGGTTAAGGGCGCACATCAAAGGATGTCGACACGAAAAAGGATGTGCCAAGGCGTAGGAAAAAGAGTGTCGACACAAAAATGGATGTGCCAAGGCGCAGGTTAAGGGCGCACAGTAAAGGATGTCGACACGAAAATGGATGCGCCAAGGCGCATGTTAAGGGCGCACACGGAAAAGGATGTGCCAAGGTGTAGGAAAAGAGTGTCGACACGAAAATGGATGCGCCAAGGCGTGGGTTAAGGCGCACAAAGAAAGGATGTCGACATGAAAAGGATGCGCTAAGGCGCGAGTAAAAAAAGAGTGTCGACACAAAAATGGATGCGCGAGAGGCGCGAGTTAAGGGTGCACAAAAAGGATGTCGAAATGAAAAAGGATGTGCCAAGGCACGAGCAAAAGAGTGTCGACATGAAAAATGGATGCGCGAGGCATGCACGAGTTAAGGGCGCACAACAAAGGATGTCGACATGAAAAAGATGCACCAAGGCACGGGAAAAAGAGTGTCGACATGAAAATGGATGCGCCAAGGCGCAGGTTAAGGGCACACAATAAAGGATGTCGACACGAAAAAGGATGTGCCAAGGCACAGGAAAAAGAGTGTCGACATGTAATTTTCAGTGCCTATGGCTCATCTTCGGGAGGCATAACATTTTGAGCGGCCCGACAGAGGAAGCAAACCACAGCCGAGATATTTAGATGGCCATAACTTTTCACAGGGAGCTCGATTCATGCAAGGTTGGAATTTTTGGAAAAGCTTACGAGGTCCTCTGTCCAACTACAACTGGATATCTTTAATTGGGTGGGAACAAGTTCTTAAAAATGCAAAATACAGTTTGCCACTTTTTGGGTTTCTAGGGTTCTCACCTACCACCATAATGAGATGAATTAAATGTAACCTAGAGGTGGTTGGGGTAGATTTGGAATTCCTCTCTCTTTTCTCTCTCATTCTTCCTATAAATTGTAAGGAGGGGCTTCTTTCTAAAGGTTGGACATTCTTGTTTTTCCCCTCCCTTCTTCTCTTTGGCAGGTGAATTTGTGGAGTTCAAACCTCCCATTTAAAACTGTAATGCAACTTTGCCTCTTGGCATTTTGTAGTGTATTGTATCAATCTTTGGAGCAAATAATGCATGTCTGTGGATGATTCTCAACCCTCTCTGTGTTCATTTGCATCCTCTTGATCTTTCACTACAAATTTGGTTATCATGCATGATCTTGCATTGCATTTTAATGGTTTGTGTTTATTGGCAAGACATGGTGTTCTTCATTCCTCGGTGCATCACCTTTGTTAGTTTAGGTTTATTTTTATGCATCTTCTTACCTGTCTCCTTGGAAAGTTAGATTAGGTTTTTGAGTAAACCCTCTACATTTTTATGTGTGCATCTGAATAGAGGAATAGGAACCGGCCTTCATCCGGAGAGCTTTCCCGATTCACAAGGTCCCACACTTGGGAAAAGCTCCATGTTATGCAATCGCACTGAGAGTCTCAACCCATCGAGTTGCAGACATTCAGGGGTGTTGTGATTTTCCATCAACAGTTTTGGCACCCGGTGGGACCAAGAGGTCATTCCACAAGATTTGAAGGAATTTTCAAGAAATTTGGACTAAAAATTGTAGGTTTTACATTTTTAGATTTTTCACCTTCCAGGTTGAACTTTGAAATCGATTTTCAAGGGCTTAACTTGCTCAAAACAAGTCAAAATTTCACCAGTTGATAGATCGGGGATAATCTTCAAAAGGGTATTCTTAGATTTTTGAGATTTTGACTTTCAAAATTTCATAGTTTTTAGTATTTCAGGTTTTCCCAGGTGTTGAGCATGTCCCAAGTTCCGACACGGTGTATTTCAAGTTTTGTAAGTTGCCTTGCATGACCTAAGTTTTACCTATACCTTTCGGGGATTAGTAGCTGCACAACAAGACCCGATAACCAATTGAAGAACTATATCTTTCGGGTCCTTCAAAGTTTTAAATTCTATTTTTAATATTGTCAGGTTTGGTGTGTAACTTGGCAGAATCTAGCCTTTTGAGGCTCATTCTCTAACACATCTGGTGACTCCGAAGGGATAGAATTCAGTGGTATAGCAGCAAAAGTTGCCCAGGCACATGAGAAGAATTCGAACCAGGTCTGATACTCGAGAAGAGGGGCTATTTGTCCACTTGCAACTATCACCAGGTAGAGGAAGGAGAGGAAGAGGACCACGAAGATCACCATCTCCACCTAACCGGACTTTATCTACACCTCCACCTGGTAGACCTTTTCTCATCAACTAGAGTTCTTAGGCCAATCATAATGGCACATCTACCACCGAATCCCTTTGTCAATTTCACTGGCAGCAGCCCACTTGCCCTCAATGCATAGAATCCAGTTCCAATTGCAGCATTGAAGAACATTCCATTTTTCACTTTGGAGAAAATCATACCACTCCTGGTGATCATGTCAAAGACATTGCTAACGTTTGTGCAATCCATGAGATAAATGAAATGGATGTTGCTGTCAAATTGCTGGCATCTTCATTCAAAGGAAGGCATTGCGATGGTTTAGGAGCCTTGGAGCTGGTTCTATCCAAAATTGGAATCGATTATGCATAGTTCTCCATGAGCGTTTGGAGAAAAGGAGACAATTTGTCTCTACTAGAACAATTGACAACTATCGAGAGCTCCCCCATGAGCAGTGGTGACTTCACTTCAGATTTCAAAGGTCTTGGGATAGGATTCCAGTGGCCGTTAGGCCAACAGCTGAAGGTGCTTTTCTATATTATCTTAAAGCTTTGAATTCTGATATTTCTATGTTAATTCAATCTATGGGAGGCACAACCTTACCTGCTGCTTATAGCATTGCCATTAGGGCTGAAAACTATCTTATTCAAGCTGGTAAGCTGGCTCCTAGGCCTCCCATGCCCTTGTATCCAAACTTAGAAAATCCAAGCACTAGTCAAACACCCACTTTGGCTCCTATTCCCACTCCTAGAAATCAAAGTTCAAATGAAACTTCTACTTCATCCTCTAGTGCTTCAAATGAACTCCAGGAGGTTATGAAACAATTACAGAACCTTGGAAATGAGCTGGTGACTATCAAAAGACAACAAGCTCAAAGTGCTAGACCGTATCAGCCTCAAGCGCAGTACTAGGCTAGGCCCCATACCAGCCCAATAGGCCACCCAATGCAAATCAAAATCAAAGCCAAGTAAGGCCTCCCACTAATAGACCATTTCAGCCCTATAACCCCAATGTTGCATCTACTTCTAAAGCATTAGTGCCGATGTCTGAAAACAACATAGCTCAAGAGTATGATTGGTGTTTCCCATGCAATGAACCTCACAACCAATCTATGTGCTTGATGGTGCTTTGAACCAAGCCTTGATGGTGACAACTATTGGCGTAGAGGGTGAAGTGAGTCGAAAAACAAATCAGCAACAAGGGACATCTCAGCAAAACACAACTCCAAATGATACCACACTTGTGAATTGGCAAGTTGAGGATTTTGTGGCATGAATCAAACAATTTCTCAGTGTAGCAGCTAACACAAGATCAAAGAAGAGGAATATTGGTGAAGGGCGGTCATTGGCTCCAAGTGATCTACAACCTTCCATCACTCCACAAGGTGTTGGTAAGCAAAATATAGTTCCAAACATGCAAGGACAGCCCAAACCACCTTCTAAGCCAACTCAAATGCCAGCTGTTGCTGCCCATGCACGAAGAAAGGAATGTGCAGCCTAAAGGACAACAAAGAGATATTTCATCCCCATTTAGCATCATTGATCAAATGAAGAAGACAAATGTGAATATATCAATGTGGGAATCTTTATCCATCCCAGGCCAAAGAGATCTTCTACAAGCTGCCATGAAGAATTGGTCAACTTCAAACCAGCAGGTCCATATGCAAGAGAATGTCCTCACAAATGCTGCTCAGCTGAAGGGAATCATGGAGGACAACAAGGTAAAGTTTTGAAACCCCCTCCATTCTATGTTTCATTAATCATTGGGGATAAACTAGTACACAATTGCATGATTGATTAAGGGGAAAGTAGTTCTGTCATGCCCAAGCAAATAGTGATCGGTTGGGTCTCAATATGAAGTCATATCAAAGGGGGTAGTGCAATTGGATGGGACAGCAGTAGCATAGTGGGAGTGATTAAAGGTTTGAATCTTACCTTGCATGCATGCCCCAACGTTACCATTTTGCAAGATGTGTCAGTGATAGATTTGCCACCACTCTTTGCCCTATGCTTATCAAGGATTTCATAACTAAAATTGGAGGCTACTTATCTGTGTTGGTCACACATGTTGTTCAGAACAAGATATGGTACTAAGGTCACAATCAGATCTCGAACCAATTGCAAACTTTCATATTGAGCCTCATACTCCAAGCCAAATCAATGCCAATTGTTCAGCATTTGATCAAGAAGATTATCCAAGCACAGATGAAGCTGACACCAAAGTTGGAAGCATCCCAGATTTGACTCTTGATGAATGGGAAAGCAAGGTACATGCTTTTGATCCCTACCAAGAAGTAGAAGAATCTGAGCTAGGAGTCTATTGCATACATGAAGAAAACCAGCCTATTCCTAGCATCACCAAACCAGACCATAAGGATGACAATGAGGTATGGCAATTATTTTTGATGGATCAAGGAGTAGGCAAGGTGCAGGAGGAGGAGTTATGCTTGTTTCACCTCAAGGCATCAAATATTATTCACTTCCATTTCCAGTTTTCTGTTCAAACAACACAGCTGAATATGAGGCCTTGATTCATGGACTTCATTGGGCCAGGAAAAAGGGCATAAAGAACTTGCAGGTGTTCGGAGATAGTGAGCTAATCATCAATCAAGTCAGGGGACAACATGCTACAAAGAATGACCTGTTGAAGAACTACAAGAATAGGGTATGGGACCTCATTGAGGATTTCAAAGCTTTCAACATCGTGTCCATACCCAGGAAAAAAAATGAAGCCGCGGATAGGCTCGCAGTAGTTGGAGCAATGTTTGATGTGGTTGACAACATCAAAAGGGAAAAACACAACCACATATCCATGTGATTGTGAGGCCAATAGTTCCAGATAATAACACAAGCTGGCAGGTGTTTGAGAATGATCAACAGATCATCAATTTTTACAAGAAGAGGCTGAATTCTCATCTAGGAATCGGGACAAGCTAGAGCGCGATACGGGGATCAAGTAGTGCAGTTGCGAAAACAAGCTTCTAAGGGTTTAGTAACATTGGAGTCTATCTTGACCCTAACGACCAGTTCCGTAAGAAAAGGCTAACATACGAGTCAAGAGAAGATTCGAGATCCAATTCTGGTTGGGAAGGCAAAACACTTCAAATTGGTAAAGTGGCCACTTGAGCGGGAGAAATCAGATTTCATACAACTTTGCCAAGAATTTCCAGATGTCTTCGCTTGGAGCTATGAAGAATTGAGAGGATTCAATCCAAAGTTGGCACAACATACCATAGAATTGGATCCGGATGCTAAGCCCATCGGGCGAAGCGAGAGACCATCAACCCTCACATTGAGCCTCTAATGAAGAAAGAGTTAAACAAGCTAATAGAGGCAAGCATTATATTCCCGATCAAGCACTCAAGTGGGTTGCAAACTTGGTTCAGTCGGGAAGAAGAGCGGAGAAATCGGGTTGTGTGTGGACTTAGAGACCTCAACGGGGCATCTCTCAAAGACCATTACCCACTTCCTTCAATGGAACAAATATTGCAAGTGGTATCCGGTTCGGAGAGATTCTCTCTCCTAGATGGCTACTCAGGGTATAATCAGATAATGGTGAAAGAAGATGACCAGTTTAAGATGGCTTTCACCACCAAATGGGGCACCTATGCCTCTGAAGATGCCATTTGGGCTATCAAATGCTTTGGAGCCACTTTCCAAAGGGCAATGGATATGGCATTCAAGGGGTTGATCAATAAAATAGTTCTAATATATCTTGATGACATCATTGTATTCTCAAAAATGTAGTGGATCACCTCTTTCATTTGAGGCAAGTATTTTAGAGGTGTAGAAGATTTGGGGTATCATTGAATCCCAAAAAATGCATATTCTTGGCTCACGAAGGAAAACTTCTAGGCCATATTGTTTTAAAGGAGGGGTTGACGATTGACCCAGAAAGAGTTGAAGCAATTCGAGCGTTGCCATTGCCAAGTCACAAGAAGGCTCTTCAAAGCTTCTTGGGAAGGATCAATTTTGTCCATAGGTTTGTTCCAAACTTTGCAGCTCTCGTAAAGCCAATAACGCTGATGTTGAAGAAGAGCATGGCATTTAAGTGGACATCTGAAGGCAAGGCAAGTTTTGAGGCAATAAAAGAGGCTATATCTCAAGCTCCAACTCTCGTCAATCTAGACTTCTCCAAGGACTTCATGCTATATGCCTTCGGTGGTGGAGACACCATTTCTGCAATCTTGGTACAACAAAACAAAGAAGGATTAGAACAACCAGTTGCTTTCTTCAGTCAAGGCTTGGAGGAATATGAAAATAGGTACTCTTTCATTGAAAAGCATGTCCTTGCAGTGATCAGGAGCTTAAAGAAATTCAAGCACCTAGTCTCAAACAACAAGATCCAATTGTTGGTCTCTCATGCGGGAGTCAAGGACTTCCTTCTAAACAAGGATCTGAATGAGAAACGTGCAGGATGGATAACCCATGTCATGGAATATGACATCAAGATCAAGGTCACAAAACTAGTACGTGGAAAAGGACTATGTGAACAGCTAGCTTTGAGTCGGAAAGTTGAAGCAGGTGATGAAAAAGAGATTGTCTTGGTACTACAGGATGGTCAAGAACAGGAAAATGATGATGTGCCCACTCCTTGTTGGACTCAGAATATGATACACTTCCTACAGGTAGGCCTATGCCCTCTAGAAATGAGAAAAGCAAAAAGGAGATACTTTAGATTACAAGCCATTCCATATGTGCTTGTTGATGGTGTTTTGTTTAAAAAAGACATCAATGGAGTTCTATTGAGGTGCATTGGGACAGGTCAAATTGAGAGGGTGTTACTGAGATTTTCATGATGGAGATTTTGGAGGACATTTCACCCCACGAGTAACAACTCTCAAGATAATGAAGGCAGGGTATTATTGGCCCACAGTGTTCAATGACTGCTTATACATGGATAAGAAAGTGCAAGAAATGTGCACTCTTCACGGGAAAAGAAAGACTAGCAGCACTTCCATTGCACCCAATTTTGGTTGACCAACCATTTATGCAATGGGGATTGGACTTCATCGGGGTCATCAACCCAAACTCAAGCCAAGGCCACAAGTGGATTCTCATGGCAACGGACTATTTCACCAAGTGGACCGAAGCAGTAGCGCTCAAAGAAGCAAATGAGTCTAACATACTAGACTTTTATGAAGGAATAGTGACCAAGTTTGGTGTGCCGGCCACTATCATATCAGATAATGCATTGGCATTCATAGGTTCCAAGATTACAGAATGGGTTGTCAAGAATGGAATCTATTTGAGCACCTCTTCAAATTATTACCCACGGGGTAATGGACAAGAAGAGTCCACGAACAAGAATTTGCTAAGATCATCGAAGGACTCGGATGAAAACCAAAGGACATGGCATACCAAGCTAAAATCAGCATTATGGGCTGACAGGATAATACCAAAGAGGTCTACTGGTAATTCTCCCTACAAGTTGGTCTATGGGAAAGAGGCGGTATTGCCTATATCATTAGAATTGCTACTGCATTGGAGCTCATGAAGCAATTGGAGTTATCTGAGTTCGAACCAATGGAGGCCAGGTATGTAGAGTTGATGGAATTGGAAGAAATAAGAGAACATGCAGTTCAGATGATTGAGAAGGATCAGGCCTTAGTAAAAAGATGGTTTGATAAGAAGGCAAGAGCAAGGACCTTCCAGGAAGGGGACCTAGTTCTGAAATGGGATGCAGATCGGGCAAAACCAGGAAGGCATTCCAAGTTTGATGCCATTTGGAGTGGCCCCTACATGGTCACGGGATGTAAAAGTAGTAATGCCTTCCAATTGTCTACATTGGATGGAGAAGAACTCCATTCTGGTTAACGGAATCTATCTTAAACATTGCTACTAAAAGGAAAAGGTTTACCCTTGTAAATATTAGCCTAGATTTCAATTCCTCTAAGTGCATATGCACATTGTCTTGTTGTAGTTAGGTTTCAATTTCCCTAAGTGCTTTGGCACAAGTTTTGTTGCTCTCAGGTTGAATTTCTATAGTTCAGAGTGCTCTCGGAGAAGGAGTTGCGGTATCAGGCTCGGGATCAGATATCAAGTTGGTTTCAGTTATTGCTTATGACTCCATGCCCAATGGATTGCTAAAAGGCCACTGATCTTCTACCTAGCAGGCAGGTGATCCCGTTGAGTCACCAAATTGTTGTAAATATCTCCCCCTCGGGTAGATATAGACAAGAAGAAGAATATGGAAATCAAAGAAACTCAAAGCCCGATGTTTATTGCTAAGGCGTAGGTTAAGGGTGCACAACAAAGGATGTCGACACAAAAAAGGATGCGCCAAGGCACCTTAGGCACGAGTAAAAAGAGTGTCGACATGAAAATGGATGCACCAAGGAGGCGCGAGTTAAGGGTGCACATGAAAAAGGATGTTAACATGAAAAAGGATGTGCGAGCGAAGGAAAAAAAGAGTGTCGACATGAAAATGGATGCACCAAGGCACGCAGTTAAGGGCGCACAAAAAATAATGTAGAATGAAAATGGATGCGCGAGGCGCGCAAAAAAGTGTTGACACGAAAATGGATGCGCCAAGGCACGAGTTAAGGCGCGATAAAAGGATGTCGACATGAAAAAGGATGTGCCAAGGCGTAGGAAAAAGAGTGTCGACATGAAAATGGATGCGCCAAGGCGCAGGTTAAGGACGCACAGCAAAGGATGTCGATACGAAAAAGGATGCGCCAAGGTGCAGGTTAAGGGTGCATAGTAAAGGATGTCGAAACAAAAAATGGATGTGCCAAGGTGTAGGCAAAAGAGTGTTGACACGAAAAAAAGGATGCGCCAAGGTACAGGTGAAGGGTGCACAACAAAGGATGTCGACATGAAAAAAAAGGATGCACCAAGGCGCGAGGCAAAAGAGTGTTGACACGAAAATGGATGCGCCAAGGCACAGGTTAAGGACGCACAACAAAGGATGTTGACATGAAAAAGGATGTGCCAAGGTGCAGGAAAAAGAGTGTTGACATGTAATTTTCAGCGCCTATGGCACATCTTCGGGGCATAACATTTTGAGCGCTGACAGGAAGCAAACCAGTGCGAGATATTCAGATGGCCATAACTTTTCACAGGGAGCTCGGATTCATGCAAGGTTGGACTTTTCGAAAAGCTTACGAGGTCCTCTGTCCAAATACGACTAGATATCTTTAATTGGGTGGAAAAGTTCTTAAAAATGCAAAATACAGTTCGCCACTTTTTGGGTTTGCTAGGGTTCTCACCTACCACCATAATGAGATGAATTAAATGCAACCTAGAGGTGGTTGGGGTAGATTTGGAATTCCTCTCTCTTTTCTCTCTCATTCTTCCTATAAATTATAAGGAGGGGCTTCTTTCTAAAGGTTGGACATTCTTGTTTTCCCCTCCCTTCTTCTCTTTGGCAGGTGAGTTTGTGGAGTTCAAACCTCCCATTTAAAACTATAATGTAACTTTGCCTCTTGGCATTTTGTAGTGTATTGTATCAATCTTTGGAGCAGATAATGCATGTCTGTGGATGATTCTCAACCCTCTCTATGTTTATTTGCATCCTCCCGATCTTTCACTATAATTTTGGTTATCTGTGCATGATCTTGCATTGCATTTAAATGGTTTGTGTTTATTGGCAAGACAGGTGTTCTTCATTCCTCGGTGCATCACCTTTGTTAGTTTAGGTTTATTTTTATGCATCTTCTTACCTTGTCTCCTTGGCAAGCTAGATTAGGTTTTTGAGTAAACCCTCTGCATTTTTTTTATGTGCATCTGAACAGAGGAAGAGGAACCAGCCTTCATCCGGAGAACTTTCCCGATTCATAAGGTCCCACACTTGGGAAAAGCTCCATGTTATGAAATCGCACCGAGAGTCTCAACCCATCGAGTTGAAAACATTCGGGAAGTGCTTGTGATTTTCCATCAACAGGAACATCTTCGAGAGTCTTCAAGGAGAGGCCCTATTTCATGGTAGATGCCCTTTGCGAAGAAGCTCCAAGAAGCAAAGGAAGAGAAGAGGCTATTAAAATAGCAGAAAAACATATTCTTCACGCCCGTAAAATGGGCGGTGCACCTCCTACAACTACCACCGATACTCTTGAGGTCCTAAGCTAGGATAAGATAAAAAAGTACACCAAAATTGGTGAACAAGGTATGGCATTTCCACTGGAGAGATCAAATCCTCAAATACACCAAGGAGGTAATTGTCAAGTTCAAAGAATTGTATCGTAACATCAGTCGGGTGAACAAAGAGCTCCATGCGATCGTGGGACCTATCTCCGAAGAGTTGGACCATCCTAGGTTGCAACACGAGACGTTCCGAAAATGCTCAACCGCTTGCTCGATCAATTATTTGATGAAATTTGGAATTTTCGATCACCCTGAGGTACCCAAAGAAATAATATCTAAGAGTATGTTGGAATATCGTACAAAACAACGATGACCTCATCCATGTTGCACCATGGGATGTTGTCATCCACCAAGTTGTCCAAAGTCAACATTGACTTTTAGATATTTTGTAGATATTTTGTAATTAGTTGTTGGTTTCCTTTTGCCTTCTCTCTTCTCCTTCTTCTATATATATACTTGGATACTTGTTGTATTCAAGGGTGTGGATACTTTTTAGATGAAAAATAGAAGTGAGAAGAAAATACTTTGAGCTTTTTGTAACGTAAGAAAAAAAGATATTAATACAAATATTAAGACTTTGTGTTGAATATGTGTGTTATGAGCATTTTAATCTTTCTTATGTCAGATTTATGTTTATTCTGTTGAATCTATCTCTACTTTTTTGTCATTTATTCATCAGTATTGCTTTGTTTGTCTATGCAAGTAGGTTTGGCTCTATTTACTACCAACCCAAAACATAGACCCTCTGACCTTTCTGCTTTGGAATTCATTTCTTTTCTCCCTTCGGATCTATCCTATCTCCTCACCTCGCTTCTTTCCCTTCTTTTCACAGTTGGAAATACCTCTACTGGGATGAGATCCCAAACCCCCAAAGGCAGAATATTGTGAGACTTGCACATGATTCCTGCTGGTAGAATAGCAATAAACCAGTTTTGCTTTGCTGACTCAAAGAGGGCTATGCCCTACACACTATTGGCTCATCTATCCATAGATCTGTCCACGACAGATTTTCGGACCAACAGTTTTTGGTGACTCCACTGGGGATCGAATAGATCTACAGATCTATGGTAGTGGTATGTTAGAAAATCAAGTAAAAATCAAAAAAATCACTACCTGTTTGCAAATTTTAACTTTTGTTCAAAATCCAAATTTTTTGCAAAAGTGATCCAAACTGAAAATTTTCTTCAGGGATCCATAGATCGGGACTAGTTAGAGATCTTTAGTTCACTGAGTTTTTACAAAAACCATATTTTTCCGTAGATCTGAGTTTTTGACTATTTTGCAAAATTTCAAACCCTTGCCAAAAGTCAACTCTAAGATCCGAAAATCAGCCTACTAAGTTGGCCATTATTTTATCCTCGTTAACATTTGTCATTAAACCGCAATCGGTTTTCAAAAGAGGATAAAATTAAATATTTAGAAAAGTACATGCTTGCTGATTTTTGTCGAAAAATCTAAAATCAGCAAGTACAACCAAAAAGAGTTTTTAATTTGCTCCAAAATATTACAGATCTGGAAGGTACACTGGCGGGTGAACCATTTACTCATAGCAGAAGAGCTCATGGAGTAATCGATCCTACTTTTGATCTACTTCAAAGGCACAACTTCAGTGTTACACCTGACACACTTCCCATCACTAAGTTCAGCTAACCGGTCATCCAGAAGTGTCTCACCTCCACGAAGGAAGCATCTCTCACAAGGAACATCCTCATCTCTTTGCAGTGCTTTGCTGCTCAGTGGAACTATGCTTCCAGCTCACGTCCTTTTTCCAGCCGTTCAAATGGCAGTACCATGGGGAAATGCTATGGGCCCACTCACTTTGCCACATCCTGTTCATGCACTCCCTCATGGAAACCGAAGAATTTTCCCAAATTTGATGGGAGCGGAAACCAAAGCATGGATTCACACATATCCGTGTTCATCATGTCATGCAGTATCCTAGATGTGACCCATGAAGATGTGTCAGTTCACCTCTTTCTAGAGACCTTGCAAGGACCCAGCAGCGGAATGGTTTCAACATTTGCCGGCGGATCTATTACTAGTTGGGCCACCTTACGAACTGCATTTGAAGAAAGATATAAGCCTTCAGAGGCATTTCGCGTTACTATCCAAGATCACTCACCTAAAGAAGGAGGTCAATGAAACCATGCATGATTTCATCACCCGTTTCAATTCACTAATCAACCAGTTCTGCCTACCATGCTTGCCAATGCCAGAAAATCAGAAATGTTTCTTCGTGAACGCCATGAGCTCAAAAGTAAGTTTCTTACTCTTGCAAGAACAAGTCACTACTTTGGTTCTCACCCAAGCTGCTGCCATACGGATTGAAGATAACTTGCTAATATCTGGTGAATTAAAGTGAGAGCCATCCAAGCCAAAATTTTCAACTCCTTCTCCCGCCACTTCATCCGATCCGGCATTTCAAAAGATGGCGAATGACTTTGCTCGCATTAAAAAAGTAGCTAGCTCAAGCTTCTCCCAGCTCTTCATACGGGATATCCCACGGAGAAATTTCACTTCTAATAACATCTCACAAAGGCCGCGCCTACTGCTTACTCCACGGTTGGCTCGAGGCCCCTCCGGTCAATGCTTTAGCCAAAATCGAAGAAGAGGAGAAAAATTATGAAGAACCTTCATCGCCAGGTGAAGATGATCAAGATGTCGGTGAACCGACTGGCGACTCTACTATCGGGTATATGGAATTTGATGAGGAGAATCTGATGAAGAAGAGGGTACCCAAGGATATGCAAGCGGGTCATATCATATGTTTTTCACCCACTCATCAAGGAAAAGAAGCGAAGTGCTACTAAGATGCAGAAAGAGAAGGCCGTGTCAAACACGCCTCCAACCATCGCTAAAAGAGGTAGTCCCCTTCTTGCTCAACCTATTATTAAGTCTTTTTCAAAAATATTTTTCCCTATCTCCCCTCCGAATCAGCCCTCTCATATTCCTATCAAGACTAGTAATCCTACCCTACCATCGTGAAATGAGGGACTCATTCCTTCATCAACGCAACCCTTGGCCGCGTTTGACATAATTGATCATGCTAAAAAGACCAAGATCCAAATGTCTGAAGCCAAGTATCTTCAGTCAAATCCCAAGCAGCTTGTAAGGTTGACCGAATACATCCAAAGCCAAGCTGTCATAACTACTCAAGTTTCCCAAAAGGAATCCTTTCTACTCCTCCTGCATCTCGCATAAATGTTGCCTCGACATCTGCGTCAGGCAAAATAGAACCTTTCTATCTCTCCCTCCTAATCAATGGCCACAAACTAAGCAACTGCATAATTGATTACGGGCTTCCGATAATGTCATGCCGGCAAAGGTCACCCATGCTCTGGGCCTCACCCTTACCAAGCCTTTTGGTAGATGTTATTCCTTGGAAACCAAGCAGGTTCCGTTGATCGGTCAAATCAAAGACGCGTAGTTTGCATTTGCGGCGTTCCCAGAGAAAAGAGTAAAGATGACCGTCCTTGTTGCCGATATTCTAGCAGCATATGGAATTCTATTAGGAAGGAGTTTTTGCAGTGAGGTTGGTGGAGAGATTCATATGGACTGGTCTAAGGCTAGAATCCCCGTCAAAGGTATAATGCAAACGTTGGAGCCGGAATCACAAAAGAAGTACTTGGTTACTAACTCCGATGACCCCAAAGCCCAAATTCTCTTCGAATCATCAGGGATGGGAACTATTTCTTGTCTACTGAGTCTGACAAAATGGATGTCCTCATCCAAGAAGAGGATCTTAACAAGATCTGGACATTGCACATTTGATGGCAGTTATGACTAGTGGGTGCGGCGCTGGAGCCGTGCTAATATCTCCCGAGGAGGAGATTATTCCTCTCTCTTTCAAGTTGTAGTTTTTCAACATGAATAATACTGCTGAGTATGAATCTTTGCTACTTGGCATGCAAGCCACAAAGGAAAGAGGAATCAAGAACCTAAAAGTACAGGGTGATGCAGAGCTGGTCGTAAATCAAGTTAAAAGGATATACCAAGTGAAAAATGAAAGGCTCGGGCATTACCGCAATGCGTATATGGACAACATTGAGGAGTTTGATGCTTTTTCAATAAAATCCATTCCAAGAGCTCAGAATGACATGGCCGACTCATTAGCCATCTCAACATCCCTCATGCTCCCTCACCCAGGTTTGAAAATAGACACATATACCATTGAGGTAGTTTTCGCCCAAGCGTGCCAGACAATTCTCAGCACTGGTAGGTATTCAATGATGACAATCAACTTATTGCCTTTATGGAAAAGGCAGAAAATTTTAGTGAGCTTCATTTTGAAGGATCCACTTCTACATGCCGTGAATCTGTTATTGATCAAGATGAAGAATCAAAAGGAAGTGATGGCATATGTCAGCTCAAAGGAAATAAAATTCCAAAAGGTTTGGTTTCTCTAGAGCGTTTGTTCGATAGACATGATCGTTTTGTCGGAAGAAAAGGCAAGATGATCCTAACTCCTCCCCAGAAACCGAACCGGTCAATTTAGGTTTGGTAGAACATCCGCAGTTTGTGAACATCGGAAAATGTTGCACACCCAAAGAAAAGTGGAAGTTTGTCAAATTGCTGAAGAAATACATGGATGTATTGGCATGGTCCTATGCCGATCTAAAGTCTTTCAAGCCAAAAGACATCCAACATGACATCCCGTTGAAAGAAGATGTCAAACCCTTTCACCAGAAATAGAGGCACTATAATCCTAAGATCTCAGGTACTATCCAGGCTGAAATTCAGAAAATGTTGGATGCAAGGATCATTTTTCCTATCCATCATAGTACCTGGGTCACGAACATTGTGCCAGTGACGCAAGAAGAATGGCGAGATACGCATATGCGTGGATTTTCATAACTTGAATCAAGCATCCTTGAAGGACAACTACCCACTTCCCATAATGGATCAGGTTCTACAAGTAGTAACTGGATCAAAAATGTTGTCCATGCTTGATGGTTTTTCAGGCTATAATCAGATTGAAGTCTCACCCGAAGACCAATTCAAAACAACATTCACTACCCCCTGGGGTACATTCACCTATAGACAGGATGCCTTTTGGTCTGACCAATGTTGGCGCCACTTTTCAGCGGGCATGGACTTTGCATTCAAAGGTATGATGGGGAAGGTCATCGTAGTCTATTTGGATGACTTAACTATGTTCTCTAAATAGGTGAAATGATCATTGTGATCATTTGGAGCAAGTATTGATTAGATGCGAGAACATGGGATCTCCCTAAATCCAAAAAGTCTATTTTTGAAGTCACAGAAGGAAAGTTGTTGGGACACATTGTTGTTAAGAAGGGAAAAAATAGATGCCAAAAGGGTTAGGGCTATTCAGAGCCTTACTTTACCTACAAGAAAGACCGGCGTTCACTCTTTCTTCGAAAAAGTGAACTTTCTCAGGCGCTTTGTTCCCGACTTTGCTGAAAAGACTCGCCACATATCAAACATGATGAAAGGGTCACCAACTTTCCAATGGAGCGAAGAAGGAAAGAAGTCATTCGAGGATATAAAATCCTCATCACTCACGCACCAGTCCTGGTATGTCCCGATTTCTCCAAGGATTTTATCATGTATAGCTATGCATCTGAGCATACCATATCGGCCATCTTAATGCAAAATAATTCTGAAGATGTTGAATCCCCATTGCGTTCATGAGCTCTCCCCTCAAGCCTCATGAATTAAAGATGTCTCAGTTGGAAAAGCATGCCTTCGCCATTGTCAAAGCAGTCAAGAACTTCAGGTATTACATTCTAAACTCTCACACAGTGGTGCTTGGTCCCTGACACGGCAGTCAAGTCAATCTTAACTCAACAGGAGTTAGGGAGTTTGCGAGGAAATTGGATTGCAAAAGTTCAAGAGTATGATCTAGATATAAAACCAACCAAGTTGGTAAGAGGCAAGGGCCTATGTCAGCTCATGGCTGAAAACCAAGATTCAGAAGACCCTGAGGAAAAGGATGATTGCACCAATGGAGCACAAAGCCAGCTGGAGAAAGCCGATTCTCTACCCATGGTTCTATTTGTCACCTAGCGAATGACGAATGGTATTCTGATATCACTTTCTTTCTCACTTATGGTGAGTGCCCAGCTCATCTAACTTCAAAGGAGAAACGTGTGCTATAAAGCTCAGAGCAGCCAGATATGTCATCTGGGATGACTATTTATACAAACGTGGAATAGATGGCATCTTCTTGCGATGTGTTGACAAGCCACAACAGATAAAGCTACTTGAGAATTTTCATGATTCAACCTGTGGTGGTCACTTCTCCTCTTCCGTGATGGCACACAAGATCATCCGGGCCAGGTACTATTGGCCAACACTGTTTTAAGATACAACCACCTGGGTAGCAAAGTGTGAGCTCTTGCCAACAATTTGTCGGCAAACCAAAATTGGCTACTTTTCCCCTCAGGCCGGTCATTATTGATGAACCATTCAGGCAGTGGGGAATTGACTTTATCGAGCACTCCATCCCCAATCGAGTGCCGGACATAGTTATGTCCTGACAACAACATATTACTTCACCAAATGGGTGGAGGCCATTCTTGTCAAGAATGCCACTTCTGAGGTTGTTTGCAATTTCATCAAAGAGAATATCATCGTGAGATTTGGCATTCCACACAAAATCATTGCTGATAATGCTTCCAACTTCTCCTCACGAGAAGTTGTTGGTTTTTGCTATGAACACGGGATAATCTTGGCCCACGCCTCGGATTATTACCCCCAGGAAATGGTCAGGCAGAATCCAGTAATAAAAACTTAGTGACCATCATACAGAAGCTAGTTGATGAGAGTCAGCGAACGTGGCACAAGTCATTGTATGACGCTTTGTGGGTGGACCACATTACTCCCAAGAGGTCTCTCGGTATGTCACCTTTTCAAGTGTTATATGGAATCGACGCCGAGCTTCCCATTTCTAGAACTTCCTGCTCTGCGCTTGGCACGAGCAATTGAAGATGAGACTTTCCAAAATTCTCTTGAAAAGAGGATCATGTATCTATCAGAGCTCGAAGAAAAAAGAGTAAGAGTGGTCGACAGGATCACCGAACATCAGAATCAAGTTAAGAGATTGTTCGATAAAAAGCTAAGCAAAGAGATTTCCAAGTGGGAGATCTCGTCCTTTTGTGGGACAAACGAAGAGAGCCAAAGGGCATGCATGGGAAATTTGATTCTCTATGGAGAGGGCCTTTCAAGATCAAGCAGCTCAATGGAGAGAATAGCTTCTATCTCTCGTATCTAGACGGAACTGATCTCCCGCTTCCCTATAGCGGGCAGCATCTCAAAATATTCAGGAAGTAGAGCTTGCTCTCTTCTTTGTATAATTTGCTTTTGTTTTGTGTGTTTTCTTTTTGTCATGTGTTTTGCTTTCCATCATCCTGCCCTTGTTTTTGACTCTGTAACCCAATGGATAGGCACATGTTGATCTGGGGTTCTCTACCCTTGAGCTTCACTCAAAGATAGTCCCCAGAAAGAGCCAACTTGTTATCCCATAAAATTGACGAGGAAATTTTGTAGGTAACCATACCAAAATTTGTCCTGGTCCCTCGTCAGGGGCCCCTCAGCGTTCGGAATGTTATAAAATCCCTTTCCGGAAATCTAGTTCTCCAAACTTAGTCATTTTGGTCCTTTTTGGGTTGGGCACACCTTTTATCTATGCAACACAGACTAAATTTGTGCCCCCTTCATTTCCTTTGGCACACCCTTTGAAGTGTTGACACATCAATTGTTGCGCCTTCCCGTGATGCGCCTTTCTTGCATGCGCCAAGGCGCATGCACCTTCCTGTCAACAACAAAATTGTTGCACCATGTTTTGGTGTGCCAAGGCTCAAAATCTAGTGTTGACAGTCCTAAAATTTGTGCCAAAGGCGCACATAATTCCATGTTGACATAACCATATCCACGCCAAAGGGCACAAAGTTTTACGTGTCGACACATGTTTTGGTGCGCCCTTTAAAAAGTGGTTGGCGCATTTATTACACCTTTGCCTATATATAGGTGCACCTGTCACTTTCACAATTGAAAACACATGGATAAACTTTATTCCTCTACACACTGTCAGCACACCCATCCTCCTCGTGTCGCGTTCGTGGACCCCACTTCATCTCTCACATTCTATATATTCTCGGATCAACAACTGAACTCAGATCCATATATGTCTACATCAAGCAAAAGGCCAACCAAGTCAAAGGGTAAGGCTAAGCTTTACGAGAGGAAGAGATGAAATACAAATATCAGAGGGTCAGAATGCCCGAGTCCCAGTAGAATGTGACCTGACATCGAGAGATTCCGAACTCGGTCACATCGACATGGAAGATTTCTGGGCTAGAACCAGGAGAGTCATAGGAAGTCCTTGGATGGAAAAACTAGTGGGCAGTGGTCTACATTTTGCTTTGGGGAATCCCCATCGGTGCGGTAAATAATGAATTTATGATGGTGGTGGCCCATTGTTATAAAAAACACAAGGTGTGTCGAAATGAAAAGGGCGAGGTCATAATCAACCTCACTTCCCGGCACTTTGAAATCATGCTAGGCATTCCTCACCACCGACATTTTGTGGCTATAAGCCAAGAGGACTACACCAAGGCATGGGAGGATAATGAAGACAAGTGCATGCAACTGATGAATGAAGTGTACTTGAAAAATAAGAAGGTGATAACCAGATGGCCACAGGTTATTCACCGTAGTGACTTCTCCAAGGAATTGAGCGACACCATCACATTCCTAAGTAGAGTTTTTGGGCTTTCTGATGCCCATTACTTTCACAAATGGATGCTCAGGTACCTTGAAACTATGAATAAGAATGTGCCAGATCAACGCTTTGAGTGGGCGGAGATCATAAGCAGCACCATATCCGAGCAGCTCCAACAACTCACCACAATGGGGAGGTTCTACATGAACTCCTACGTAGTCTACTGCTGCAGCCTCGGAGAGGGATTATCCAGCACTGAGCCGATGCGGGTTTGGCCTCAAGTAAAAATATATGAATACTACCCAGAGCTGAAGCTGAGAACAACATCCCGTAGTTTACCAAGATCAATGATGCTTTCTTCTATGGCATCATCTACCTTTTGAGGCCAAATATGACTCATGGTCGAGACCAAGAGCATAGTCACAAAAGCGAGAAGTGGGGCACTATTTACCCAATTCCCCACCTTCACCTATCTCGGAGAGCAGCTAACTTCTTGGGGAGCCCACCAAATTTCCAAGATATGCTTGGCCCCAAGTCTGATCTGTTGAGCTTGTCCAGACATGACTCATAACCTACCATGAGAAGTGTTTGAAGAGAAAGAAGGGTGGAACTCCTTTCCCCCTCATACGGTGGGCGGGTACACCACTTCTCACACAAAAGCCCTGGGAAATGTTTGCAGAGCTAGAACTACTCAATCTAAAGCACAACTTCTCAAAGGCCCACCTTTGATCCAAGAATTTCCTTCCCAAGGCAAAAACTCGATCCATCCACATTCCACGATCGAGGACATCTATATCGACCTATATCATGAGGTCGAACTTAGAAGGAAGGATCACTCTCACTTGGCCTTGGCAGAGATTATTCAATATGGCGTGGCCATTGTTCCAAAGGTTATCAAACTACCAATCAAGAAGTTGATCAGGTGTATCTGGACACAGATGGGGACAACTAGCCGTTTTCTGCAATTGATAGAACAAAAGCACCCCAGACCATTGAAGAAAGGGTCAAGGAGACATTGCGGAGGACAGAACACTGGTGCAGAATGAATGGCCTTATCTACCTCGGAGTAGATTTCACTACATCCCCATTGGGCAACGCACCTGTCAGGCCGAAGCATCTACCAAAGGGAAAGGCAAGGATAAAGAGGGAGAATCAAGCTCTGCTCAAAGAAGCTCTTGAAAGTCCTCCTTCCGCCGCACAGAGAACAGTTGTAAGTTGGTATCCCCAGAGAAAAGAAGTGGCGGAAGGTGTTCCATGGCACATCCACTCAGGGTGTTGCCACTACTACAACCATTACTGAGGTCCCTTCTATCCCTTCTCCCTCTCCTCCTTCCCCTCCTCGTGTGACTCAAGTGACCATTCCTTTGGTCGTATCCTCTCCCCCATCTTCTACTATTCCCCCTTCCTCTTCCTCCATCTTCTCTTCTCTCGTGGAGCTGTCCCCCACCATTTCTTCTCTCATCTCTCAGCTCCCTTCCATTCCCATGTCTACCTCCCCTGTAGTATCCCTTCCTCCCGTGAGCACTTTCTCGGCCTCCCTCTCGATGCCACCACCAAGTGTCTCTACCCATTTCCCCTCATCCACTGCAGCTGCTCCCTCTTCTACCTCTGGTCCCATTCCCTTAAGTCCAGCATGGATCTCCCAGCATCTGAGCCAGCAAAAGAGGAAAGTCCCTATCGCACCAATGGACTTCTCCATCATCCCAGCAAAGGGGGCTAAGAAGAAAAATCCTATAACCCGCTTCTCTCAGAGTGCATCGGGAGAAAGAGTAATGGAGATCGCATATCCCGATCCTTCAAAGGGTAAAAAGGATCTGTCTCCGACAGATTATACAGTGACCCAAGTCACAATGGGAACGTCTTCTAAAAGTCTTCAAGGAGAGGCCCTATCTGTGGTGGATGCCCTTTGCAAGAAACTTCAAGAAGCAAAGGAAGAGAAGAGGTTACTAAAAAAAACAAAACAAACATCTTCTCCATGCCCTGTAGAAAATGGGCAGTGCACCTCCTACAACTACCACCGAAACTCCTAAGGTCCTAAGCCAGGATAAGATAAATGAGTACGCCAAAATTGGTGAACAAGGTATGGCAGTTTCCACCTGGAGAGATCAATCCTCAAAGACAACGAGGAGGTAATTGTCAAGTTCACCGAATTATATCGAACATCATTAGTCGGGTGAACAAAGATCTCCAGGTGATCACGGACCTATCTCCAAAGAGTTGGACCATGCTAGGTTGCAACATGAGACGTTCCAAAAATGCTCGACTACTCAGTCGATGATTTAGTGAAATTTGGCATTTTCGATCACCCCAGGGTACCCAACAAAATCCTTGCTGCTTTGGACTACCGGGTCGATCAGATGGAATTTGTCCTGGAGAAGATTGACAAGGTCAAGGAGGAAGCCCTAGATGCAATGCATCAAATGGAGCAAATTGTCCTAAGAATGTCTCCAAGCTTGCTTACTCCTTCTTTCACCTTGAGGAAGGTAGATGAAACTATTCGGATCTTTAAGGAGATCGTCTCGCAAGGGCTAGGGCCAGAAGCCACTTTTGACACCGAATGCATCAATAACCTTCTGGCTTGCCATGATTTTGTGGGGTTCCTGATGGAGGTAGGTAATGAATATTTCAAGCTCCCTAAAAACTTAGAGATGAGCGGGAGACTTGTGAGGTCATCGGCGATCATACAAAGGGTCCTGCCCAGGATCAACTTCAGCCAATGATCAGTAAATTCATGGAATATCGGACTCAGTTCCACATCACCTCTCCCGAACAACAACAGAAGCAAGATACCCCCTTTCAGCCACGAGACGATGATGAATAGCTTTCTTCCTCTTGGCTTCCTTTTTGTAAATATCTAAGAGTATGTTGGTACAAATGATGACCTCATCCATGTTGCACCATGGGATGTTGTCATCCACCAAGTTGTCCAAAGTCAACATTGACTTTTAGATATTTTGTAGATATTTTGTAATTAGTTGGTTGCTTTTTTGCTTCTCTCTTCTCCTTCTTCTATATATACTTGGATACTTGTTGTATTCAAGGGTGGGATACTTTTTAGATGAAAAATAGAAGTGAGAAGAAAAGACTTTGAGCTTTTTGTAACAGAAGAAAACATTAATACAAATATTAAGACTTTGTGCTGAATATGTGTGTTATGAGCATTTTAATCTTTCTTATGTCAGATTTATGTGTTTATTCTGTTGAATCTATCTCTACTTTTTGTCATTTATTAGACCCTCGACCTTTACTCTTTTGGAATTCATTTCTTTTCTCCCTTCGGATCTATCCTATCTCCTTATTTCACTTCTTTCCCTTCTTTTTTCACAATCGAAACACCCCAACTGGGATGAGATCCCAAACCCCGAAGGTAGAATATCGATTTCCACAAAGTAATTTTGAAATATTTTATGCAACGTTGTAAGAAATCTTTAACATTAGATCTTAAAAATAATATTTATTTTTGAGATCGATGCCGCCAAATATTTTTAACATCTGATGCAATGAATTCCAAACAACAAACCTTCAACTCCCAAACGTAGTAATTTATGAGGCTTCCCAATTGTATCTATAAAAAAATTGAAATTAATTCAATCTTCCAAAAGTGATAAAAATAGGTCAACATATTGTTGTGACAATACTTTATTTGGGTAATTCACACAAACAACTTATAAAACTATAATGTTAACTTTAACACAAGGAAGATATAAATACTTTGCTAGATTTTAAATTTGTAATCTCAACATACAAAATAAAGAACGATCATTTGAATGTATGAATGAATATCATTGTAATGTTTTTGAAATAATTAATAGTTATATAATTTTTGCTTGCTGCAATTTTTTGATGCCCTCTATTACACTTGAACCCTGAGACAATATCTATGATATGTTTGTGTATAAATTGGTCATCAATCACATATCTTTGAAACAATATTCTCCTTTGGCTTTCCTCCCCACCATAATTTTTTTTGGAGGGTTTCCCTTTAGGCCTAACGTAATACACAATGTTTCTATAGAGCCAAAAACAATATCATCTCTATCCAAATATTTTATTATAATTTCATCTTCTATAGAACAATGTTCTTTTCCCCATTACTATTTTTTTCAAAGGGTTTATTAGCTTTTCATCATCGGGGAAGAGAGATAGCTAGAAAAAATCCCACTTCACATTTTGCTGATAGTAACTTTAACAATTACTTGAAGCCACCTCAAGTTGATTGGGATTGGCTTTTATGATATAAAAACCCTCCAAATCTAAAATAATTAAATAATCCTTTTGGCCAACTACATAGAAGTAATTTTTTTAATTGTTCGCAATTTAATATTAACCAATTAAAATAATCAACATTTCAAAGTAGGTTAAAAATTACTGATTGAGATTTCAGCTTAGATTCCCTCACACTCCCCCTCTATAGGTTCTTGTGATGCACGTTCTATTTCAAAAACATTAATCAATTCAAAATAAATTTCATGTCGAGGTAAATAAATTCGTGATACATCTTGCTTCTATACAATGTACTACCTTTTGTTGGAAATATTGCATAACTATATACATATATTAACAACCGCTAGCTAGGCTAAGCCATTCTGTCTCAACTATGTTTGGTGGATAGTCTTTGATGAGCTTAGCGAACACCATGATTTTTATGAACATGGTACCACATATATATAAGGAATAAAGCACATGACTAACATACCAAGTTATGTTTATGAATTCATGCGTGATGTGCCAACAACCTCCCTATTTGGCATCAACACTAAAAAAATTTAAAGCGTTATTAAATATATGTAAGTTCATTGACAATCACAAAATTATTGCAGTTGATAAATTTATAAAATGTGTAAATACCAATCACCTTTTATAGATTCATTAGATGTATGGTCACCGACATCTAGCACAACAAGTTGAATGGGTTGTGAAATGTTTGTAATGACATCGTCTCCTTTATTTTTATGTGGGATAGAAGATACGATGTCTTCTTCTCTTTGTTTGTTGTCTGCATAAATATTATATGTATAAGTTCAAAGCCATTAAACTAATAGAATTGTTTAATGTGGTCTTAATCAACGTACCTTTTTCAAATGAGAATATTAATGTTTTAATAAAAAATTTTGATCATGTGATTCAACAATAAAAACCACAGATAAACCCGAGTCACCAAAGAATGCAATGTTAAACTACCTCCATAAAGAACTATTATCAGAGAATTTTAAGAAGAGAGTCGAGTGAACTTATAAGACCAAAAATCACAAGATCTATCATAAAGAAAAGGATGTGTCCTTCCTCATAGGATGATATCGCTTGTAGTCACAAATTGTTACAAAAATTGCTCCATCCAATCCATGATGATTTATTCTCTCTCCCCATCATCAACATCACAATTGTGCACGAGTTATTGAGTAAATAAGACATAAGCTCTTAAATATTCCATTGCTGTCATAAAATCTATAACATCCATCTACAAAGACTCTCCCTTGTCTTTAACTTTTTGCATGTATTTATTTACCATATCTCTTAACATTTTTGAATAAGCAATAGTGTTGGCTAGATTTTCTACACAGTTGAAAACCTAGGTAGTCATGAGATAAATCTCCCTCATTTACTAGTGAGGCTCCCATGTAATAATTTTTCAATTATAATTTTCTAATATCTATCTCATAGTTTTATTTTAACTGCATAGCTCATGCACCATAGCTAGGTAATTTTGCAACAAGTAAGCAACTATAAGAAATGTATATATGCAAAAGAGGGAAATAATTGAATGTGAGTAGAAAAGAAAGAAGATGTGCAACCTAACCAATAGTTGATAGAGTTGGTCACATGCACATAGATGAAACAAATAGATCTTGAAATGTAGAATTTAAAGCAAAGGAAATTTTCAGATCCAGATATAAGATAACACAAAGTTTATGCAAAGATTTAAAAAGAAATAAGAAACAAATGCACCATTGAAAAAAACGTCTCCAAAAATCTTCCTCCTCTCTATTCCTAGTCTTTAAAAGCTATCAAGGGTTTCATCTCAAATTTTGGAACAAAAGAATGTTGATTACCAACTCTAATTTTCTAACCCGTAGGGTCTTCCTCTATTTATAGTGTATAGAGGGAAATTACAAATAGAAAGATTTTTAATGAATCGCCACATGTTGAAGCTATGAAGAAGGGAGTAGCTGGTAATATTCCTCTTGGAATTCCTCTTTCCATGACATGCACAATTTATAACTGAAAATAGAACCTTCTACTTTGCATGTTTGCCACCTATTTCCAAGTAATTGACTTCTTCCTAACTTGAAGTAACAAATTTTAAACCAATTAGTTAAGTTTTACAATTTAATTGATTACTCAATTATTTTGTTAGAGAAAATAAGAGAAAAAAAGTGAAGAAATTAGAAGAAAGTGTCTACACTCTCGGTCTTGTTATTTTTCCATATTCTACATGCGATTGACTCTTTTTCCTTTGATTCTCACCAAACTAGATGCAAGCAAATGAATGCAATTTCACTTACAGTGTGTTGCCTCGGCATGTCTCCCGTCTTATCCTTGAATATTTTGTAGTTCTTCTCCAAGACGTGCACCAAAGGTCAATGTTTTCCATAAAAATTCGAGACAAAACTCATCATCTTTTATTTTTAATTGCATATGAGCAGCTTTTAAATTATGGAAAGCACTATGGCTGAATGCAAATACAAGTAAATTCAATGAAGGATTCAACGGGAATTTGGGAGAACATGCAAAAGATCCCTGGAAGGAATTTTCCATGCACCGACTTCCACACAAAGTTGCGCAGAACAAGAGGATGAATTTTTGTGGAAACCTTTGCAATTATGAGATCATTTTTGCAGATCTCGCAATTTCTTCTTCGATTCGAAGATATATTCAATGTATCTAACATTGATTTTGACTTCCTTTCACCAATATGAGAACCTGTGATGAATACCTATAATTAATTCAGACAAATATGGAGTCCATGACATGAATACTCAATTTTGATCACCAAAATGTGCTTATAAATCATGTTGCCCTCTATTTTTAGACTTTGCTTACATGCCAAGCAAGCTAAAAATATTATTTTATTCACTTGTGCACTCACATCAACATGCAAATGCTCTGAATAATAAAAAGAAAGCTTCTCCAACCCTAGGCGCCAAAACTAGATGCTTCCCGACAATTAATAAAAATTCATCTTTTAGGCACTTAGATATGCCAGAATGGGTCGCACTTTTTGGCAAGGGAGGTTGTTAAAAATAAGAAGTCAAAGCAATGGGAATTTTCACCCTGCAAGGTAGACAAGAAATTCCCACTTTTCACTTAAGTGACTTTACTTTCATAATGAGAATTTTCACCCTGCAAGGCAGGCAAGAAATTCTCACTTTTCACTAAAGTGACTTTACTTTCATAATGAGAATTTTCACCTTGCAAGGCAGGTAAGAAATTCTCGCCTTCCTGTCACCTCTAATATTCCCATTGCATCTTAAGTTATTTTGACTTCATGGGAAAAAGTAACTCACATTATATAGGCAAGATATTCCCACCTGCCTACCACTACCAAAATTCCCACTAGTAGCTTAAACCATTGCTTCCAAAAAGTTTGACTTGCATGGAAAATAACTATTTTCCAAAAGTGTGACTTGCACTGTGACTTCTGTATTAAAAATTGTGTGAAAATTCGTCACTTAAGGCAGCGTGGAAATTGGACGCGGGAGGTAACCTTGAAAATTTCGACTGGCATGAAGATAACATTTCTTTCCTTTTTTGTATTTTTGGTGAAGAAAACACAAGCACATAATACAATTTTCCATTTTTGGAAAGGGTCTGGGAAGATGTAGCAGCAAAACTTGCATGTGCCATATCTTTCATTCTATGGCTTTGTTTCGGGTTTTTTTCTCTAAAAGTGCATATTTTCTACACATTGATGGCAATATTTTTATTATTTTCATAAAATCCATTTTTGCACCTTTTTGGACCAAGCAACTTCTTTCAATCTTCTGAAAGAATCCCGAGCTTTGATCACCTGTAGGTAGATTAGTAATTAAAAATATTGGATAGCTTTTCAAAACCCTAGGCTTGGGGAAAGATCTGACAAGAAGGATGAATAGGCTATGGGAATTGCTAGAGAAAACAAACCAAAACATAGAAAAAAATAAATAAAACAAAACAAAAACAATTGCGGGTAATTTCTCAAAAAAATTCTCCAGTTAGCTGATATGCAAAAATTCTTCCCCCTGGATGAATGTTCTATGGTAATAATGATGGGGTGAAGTTATTTATATAACCTAAATCCTCCAATTTTAGCTCAATCTATTTTTAAAATAACTTTATTTATTTAATAAATAAATAAATAAAATTCTCTCTTAAAAATGTGGCAAAGGGATATAGTGAGTTCTAGGATGTGGGTATTTGGAGAATTTGGCTTTTATGATTCTCTGGGATATTTTAGAGCAATGCAAATAACTATAGGAAAAACAAACACAAAACAACCCGTTACTTTGAAAAGAACAATTTTTTTAAAAAGGGGCAGTCCCATATTTCGGTGGTGGAATCTTGACGACACCAAATAGGTAAGAGAAATATAATAATAAAATTTAGCATACTAGATCTGAAAACTGTAAGTAGGTCCATTATTGCATCAGAAGTTATATCACTAGACAAATTGTAGAAATATGCGATCACACATTCTACATTGAATGTATTAGTTGACGGAATAGATGATATTGTTGACTAGAGCTAGAAGGGATATGCACATTGATAGGTAAAATATTTTGTGTCTTCCATCCTTGCTGGAATTTGTTCTTCCATTGAAATCACATAGTTGTCTATAATTATTTGAGCTTCTACTAGAAGAACCTCTGCCACTTCAACATCAATTTTTCTTCTTGCTGATTTTTCACTTCCTTTGGAATCAACTTTTCTTTTTACTTTTTTCTCTTCTCCGAAGAGTACACATAACTGGCAGTAGTGAGATTCATGTAGACCTAATTTTTGAATAATATTGGCTTCAGTATATTATGCTAATACAATATTACCTAGATATTTATTTTTCAAATATTTTAGAACCTTTCCTCTCATTTTTTGTCATCTTTTACTCTTTGGCAATAAGATTCAAAAGTCTCTGCTATGATTCTTTCCTTAATAAAGCCAATTAGTCATACTTTCCTTATTTTACTTTAGTAATGATAGTTCCTCATCGGTCATTCCTCTTGCACCCCTGAAGGAATTGGCCATGAACCTTGCCAATGAATTTGGCTAAAAGTTAGGCTGGTTATCCTTAAAAGGAGAACAAGAAAGCCCACCTGATCTAAAAAAATAAAAGGTTGTTTTCTATTTTTTCCATGTGTCTTCGTGAAAACAATATAAAATTCCATTTTTCATAAAGACTCTCTATCTTAGACACTTTGAAAATAACAAGACATTGCTTCTTAAAACTCTAGCATTCAAAGTGCAAATAGTATATTTACTTTGTGCATATTACAAAAATTAAATTTTAAATACAAATGCATTAAAATTAAGTTTCATTACCCTCCACTCCTCTGTCTTTGTGTTTCCCACTCCAGGCCTCTAAGGACATCCTAGGGATTGCCAAATCGATCGAGCCTTGTAGAGTAAATCAATAAAATTGGTTTCAATCCAATTTTTGTTTACTTCATTTTTCTTCTTGCAAATATTAATAATGTCTTCACTAGATGATTTTGAAGACAAAATGCGAGCCTTTCTAAACTGCAACCTAGTATGTAATGACTTGTAACTACATTTAGCTAAAAACAAATTTGAGCTTAAATTGTATGTTGGCCATAAAGAATATAGAAATATACATCATCCCTTTTTAGGTCATCTGGATCATCTAGTTACACAAGTTCCTTTGTAGAATGTAAAAAGGGAAGAAGAATTACATCCCTCTATGTAGGAATAACATTAATCAACATTGAATGGACAAGAAGGTCAACATTCTCCTCATGTAAAAGACAATATTGATATTTTGAGTTGCTACATAACACTTAGAAACTTTTGTTTAGAGAAGTTTTTTCATTTCCACTAAAATTAACAAAGTGAAATAATTTAATAAACACCCGTAGATGATGGATGAAAGCTCATTCCTTCTTTCACCGACGGAAGAACCTATAGATCATGAAACTAATAAGAAACTAGGATTACATAGATATATGGTGGATTTCTGGCAAAGGTCAGCCCTTGAAAGTCAATGGAATTCCTTACAAGGATATTAATCTGCGTTCAAGAAATCAATCTGATAATGATAAGATAAATTGATAAAACAGCAAAAATATAAGAAATAATGCAAAGATAAAGGGATTGATGCATCCCGAGGCTATATGATGTTCTAATGGTGATACCCGATTGAATGGGAGTCTAGGAATCACAAAATGGCTCAAAGGAGCAAGGTTCTAAGTAACAAACACTTACAAATGTAAGTGGATGATAAGTTTGGTTTAGATAATTGATAAAATGCTAAAGATGGCTCAAAGGGGCTTGATATGTTGGGAAAACACTTACAAAGGCAAGAGTGGTAATCAAAATGGAGATTTGGATATAAGAAAGGAAAGATGATTTGATAAATTATTTGACAAATAGGAATCTTTGGCAATTGGGGAGAATCATCTATGATTCGAAAATCATCGGTGATTGCTAAAGAATATATGCGAGTTGATAAGAGGCAAGATGCCATTGATTTAAATTAGTAAATGATGAATGAATAAGTTAATAAAGAAAGACAATGGCACTTACCTTGCATACACCGATAGGTAATACTTTGAGAGGATAGAAAATACTCAAGAGAGGAATTAGATGTCACAAAACTTGCTGAGTTGAATCCTGGACGTGTAGATGACATCCGAAGGATGAAGGAGAGATTGTTTGAATATGGTTGTGATGAAAAGGACTCTGATATAGTAATGTTACAACTTGAATTCCTTGATTGATGTCCTATTGAAATCCAAGTCTAGATGACTACCAGCTAACCTTGAATGAAGGCCTCGAATTCATATTTATAGAGTTGATGCCGACAAGGGAGAATCGCCAACGATTAGGGGAATCGTTGGTGATATGAGAAATACGGGAAAGTTGTTGAAAGAGCTTCCCAGATTGTGGTTTTGTTTGTATTTGTCGATGGATGTGTGTTCGAAATGGGTTATATGGGTGAGGGATGTTCTTACATGGTTGAGAGGATGTTTGTTTTGTTTTGTTTTGCTTCATTTTGGTTAGAATGTGATTTGGGAAGTTTAAAAAGGGGTACAATAGGATTTTATAGTTGTAAAGTGATATTTACATGGAATAAATATGGAGAGGGGAAATAAGAATTTAGGATACAAATTTAATGGATAACTATGATAGTGATGTGATAATGAATGGGAGTTAGCGGATGTGGAAACAAGGAACTAGCAGTGCTATTTTTTAAGTGTCTACATTTGCCCATTTTTGTTGAGTAGTTTTGAGACCAGCCATGAGACAAAAATGAGATATGATAGATAAATGATTTAGAATTATATGATTAGTTGGTCCCCATCAAACTAGGGATTGGGTAAGTGCACCAATCTGGGGGGCCAAAAGGGGGTCTTAAGCTGATGTTTTTTTTCGTAAAAATAAAAATCTTCAAATTGTATGAGTTATTTGAAATAGTTACACTCGAAATTGGAAAATGATGCAAGAACAAGAATCGTAGCATTTTAAGTCTAGTTTCAAGCTACTAACTTTATTGAAAAGTTAAGTTTAAGCGGATCAAATAAGTAAAATAAAACGTGTTCCTTTTTTGTTAAAAAACATAATATAGTGACTTTTTTGCCCCCACCATTTTTTTAAGCACTATTTAGTATTTTTGAAAACCATTTCATAGAAAGATAACTAGGAACATCTAGTTTGGGCTCCATTTTTTATAGATTTTTTTAGCGAGTATTTTTTTATGATTTTCTAGAATAGAAATTTTACATTTTGAAAAATAATGGAGCTTTGACCATGCCCCTCCCCAAAACTACCTCAAAAATTTAAAAATATATATATATTTTTAATATGTATAGAATTAGGCCTAGTTTGGGCTAGAATAATTTTTTTCAATTTATGTGAGCCAAAAAAAAGACACATGACAAAATATAGACATGTTTAAATTTCAAAAAATAGCTACAAAAAGGCATAGTTAGAAAATAAATAAAAATGGAAACCTTATATTAGTCTAAAATTTGAAAAATTATAGTTTTAGAAAGAAGAAAGTTTGCACTACGTCGTAATCATATTTTTATTAAATGAATTGATCATTTTAATTTGATTTATCATGGTGGAATAGGAATTTTAGCATTTTTTGCAAAAACATGTTGTTTTTGTGTTTTTACAGGTCCATACCTCATGCTTGGGGATGCAAACCGGATCCAAGCCTATAGGCATGCCTTGGAAAAAGTGAAAACAAAAACACGTATGGGTTATAACTTTTATTATTATTTATATATAGTTTTTTCATTTATAAGTTTTTCATTTATTATTATTTATATTTTATTATTTCTTATACTTTAAATTTATTTTTGTAAATAAATTAAATTAGGGTCACTCTACACCTTACTTTAACTAGTCTCACACTCCATGAGTCATGGTCTAAGAGATAGTTGTTGATATTATAATATGGTTAGTACATAAGTAATTTTCAATATTTTAGCATTCATCCTAAATCTTTTATTGTTTAAATTTTACAATCAAAACCCTAAACCGTAAACCTTGATCCCTTAAACTTAAACCTTAAACCCTAAACCATGAACCATGATTCGTATACCCTAAAACCTAAACCTTAAACGTTTAACCCTTATTTGTGAGCCTTAAACCCTAAACCTTGAGGCTTAAGCCCTAAACCTTGAGTCCTAAGCCCTAACCCATGAACCATGAACCATGAACCATGAGCCCTAAATGTTAAACCCTAAACCTTAAAAAAATTCTAAACCCTCAACCCCGACCCCTAAATCCTAAACCCTAAACCCTAAACACCGAATCCTAAACCCTAAACTTTGAGCCCTAAACCCTAAACCCTTAACCTTAAAACCTCAACCATGAGCTCTAAACTCTTCAATTTAAACCATAAACCCTCAACCCTTACCATGAGCCCTAAACCCTAAACTATAAACCCTAAACCTTAAAACCAAAAACATAAATCCTAAACCATAAACACTTAATCATGAACCATAAACACTAAAACCTAAACCCCTAACCCTAAACCAAAAACCTTTAACCCCGAGCTCTAAGCCATAAACCCTAAACCCTAAATATAGATCCCTAAGCTCTAAACCCTAAACCTTAAACCCGTAACTCCAAACCCCGAATCCCGAGCCATGACTATGAACCATGAATCCTAAACCCTAAGCCTTAAACCCTACACCATGATCCTGAAGCCCTAAACCCTAAACCATGTAACCTAAGCCCTAAGCCCTAAACCTTGAGCCCTAAACCATAAAAAATAAACCTTAAGCCCTAAATGCTAAATCCCAAACCCTAAACCGTAAACCTTGAAACCTAAACCAAATACTAAACCCTAAACCCTAAACTTTATACCACTAACCCCGAGTCCTAAACCCTAACCATAAACCCTAAAACCTAAATTATAAACCTTAAACCCTAAGCCCTAAACCTTAAACATTCATCCCTTATCTATGAAATATAACCCTTAACCCTAAGCCTTAAGCCATAAACCCTAAGCCCTAATCCCCAAACCCTAAACCCTTAACCCTCATCCCCGAACCCTAACCATAAACCCTAAAACCTAAACCCTTAACCCTTAACCCTAAACCCTAAACCCTAAACCTTAAACATTGAACCCTTATTTTTATCCCTAAACCCTAAACCCCGAGCCCTAAACCCTACACCATAAGCCCTAAACCCTAAACCTTAAACCATGAACCATGAGCCCTAAATGTTAAACCCTAAACCCTAAACCTTAAAAACTAAATCCTAAACCATAAACACTAAACACTAAACCCTAAAACCTAAACCCCGAGTCGCAAACCCTAAACCTTAAACCTTAAAAATAAACAATCACCCTAAACACTAAACCCTAAAACCCGATGTTTACAACCTAAACCCTAAACCCTAATTCCTAAACCATAAACTATAAACCGTAAACCCTAAAACCAAAATAATAAACCCTAAACCTCGAACACTAAATCCCGAACCCTCAACATTAAACCCTTAACCATAAACCATAAATCCTAAACCATAAACCTTGAACTCGAGCCCTAAGACCGAAACCGTAAACCATAAATTAGGATCCTCGAGCTTTAAACCTTAAACCTTAAACCCCTAACTCTAAACCCCGAACCCTAAGCCATAAACTCATAACCATGAACCCTAAACCATAAGCCCTAAACCCTCAACCCCGACTCCGACACCATGATCCCCGAGCCCTAAACCCTAAACCCTAAACCTTAAACCATTTACCCTAAGCCCTAAACTCTAAACACCGAATCCAAAACCCTAAACCCTAAACCCTAAACCCTAAACACTAAATCCTCAACCCTAAACCATAAGCCCTAAAACCCAAATACTTAACCCTTAACATTGATCCCAAAACCCTAACCATAACCCCTAAAACCTAAATATAAACCCTAAATCCTAATTCATTAACCTTGAACCTCGAACCTTGAACCTTGAACCTTGAACCCTAAACCCTAAACCCTAAACCTTAAACCTCAACTATGAGCCCTAAACCTTAAACCATGAACCCTAAGCCAAAAAAAAAAAAAAACCTAAAACCCTAAACACTAAATCCTAAACCCAAAATGCTAAATCCTAAACCCTAAACATTGATCCCTAAACCCTAAACCCTAAACTCTAAACTATAAACCCTAAAAAATAAACACTAAATCCCTAAACCCTAAACCTTAAAACCTAAACCCTAAACCATAAAAACTAAACCCTAAACCCTAAAGTATGAAACCTAAACCACGAACCTCGATCCCTAAACCCTAAATCCTAAACCATGAACCCTTAACCATAAGACATACACCCTAAACTCTAAACCCTAAACCCTAAACCCTAAACCGTGAAACCTAAACCATGAGGCTTAAACTCTAAAACCCGAACCATGAGCCCAAAACACTAAACCATAAACCCTAAACTATGTGTCCTAAACCCTAAACTCTAAATCATAAACCATGACCTAAAGGAAAGTCGTAATAAGATAATTCAACATGTTTAAATGTGTACGAGATAGTGTCTAGGGTGATCGATCAACTCATTTAGTTTTGATGAGAGATTACCTCCTCTAAAGGCCTAAAAAGGCCATTTTTTCCATTCTGAGCTTATCAACACCCTTCATATTTTTTAAAGAAAATAAAAAGCATCCACATTGATTTTAGAGATAATTTAAGATGTCTAAGTAAATTTAAGAAATTTTAGGAAATAAAAATCTCATTCAGGAGTAATTTGTTTAAGACCGGGTTTTTAGGTGTAGGGAATGAAAGCTAAAACGGTAAAAGATGACATCTCTGGATGATTCCAAGATTTCTGGAAAGACTTAGGATGAAAAAATAGCAATCGGAAGGATATTAGAATAATATATAAGGTGGAATAATAAACATTGATTCAAGTATTAAATATTTCTTTAGGTACTGCAAAACTCTTCACCGCTCTAAGTTCAAAATGAAATAGGACCTAAATTTTGAGTTACATGTAAAATTATATTTTTAGAATAGTTTTACTAATTGTAAAATGTGATTTGTATATTTTTCAAAGGAAGTATGGAGGTCAATAAAATGTAACTCATACTAAAATTTCATTCAAGGATTCATCCCCTATCAAGAGGAGGAAACCCATTTCCGGAGGAAACCCATTTCCATGAGGAATAACTTGAGAAAAAAGGTGTCCATGTACCATAAGCATGCTTACACCTAGGTTTCATATTTTTCAATAAATTTAATTGTGAATGATTCATCATATTTAAAGGTGAAAGGTGGAGATCAAGGAGTAACTTGATGATCATCATATCCCGACTCTGTCATTGTACCCAAATCTCTCCAAAGAACAAGCTAAAATGAGCTAGTCATGCCATCGAGGTATCCAAGACTATCATGCGTGAATTATTAAGGCATCATCTATCTGCATGAGATACATATGAGAAAATACATGTATGCTAATCTTGAATTTGATTCTATGAAAGGATGATTTTAGATCCAAGAATGAATAATCATCTAAGTTCACTTGATGCAATTCACTTTTACTATTCGTAAAAATGCATTCAACACCTAGTAGTGTGATAACACCTTAAGGGTGAGGCACATTACAATTAACTCATTTTTTCTATAAGATAAGAATCCCATTCAAAGAACAATCTTCTATCTATAAAGTTAGGATCTCATTTTAGTAAGAAGTAGACAAACATCATAAAGATGATTCATGGTCACTAAAGTGAAATATGGACCAAAATTCAAAATCGGTACCAATTCAAGTAGTGGTAGGGCCAAAATCCAATCTTGAAGGTCAAAAACCTAAAAATGACTATATGTTTTCCCAAAAAAAAAGACTGATTACAATATATATGGCCTAAAAGTTTTAGGTTATTGCTGAAATTCTAAAAATGAGTAAGTACTTGACTGATTAGATTTTAAAAAACTATCTTCTATATTATAACTTTCAGAGCTACGAGACCACTTCCATTAGGTTTAGAGTAACCCTAACTTCTTATATTTACTAAAATATTTGTTTAATCTATTATACTTAATATTTATTTTAATAAATATGGCTCTTTCAGCCTCCCTAAACCTCATGTAGCTCAAAATGCATACGTGTTTCATAACACTACAAACACGTACACATTATAGTATGTACGTATTACAACACATACACATTATAGATTCATGAATTACCAAACCTAAGAAAGAATAACATGATTGTGTTATTGAAAAATGCATATGAGTTTCGATTATTTACACTTTTGTGTCCTCTTTTTGGCCCCCTAGATTGGTGCACTTACCCGATTGATGAATTAAAAGAGAATCAATCATGAGTTTGAAAGAGATAGATGCAAGGATGGGAAGATGAGATATGATAAAATGATGCCCCAAGATGAGGTATAGAAACAAGATAGGTGTTGTTAGAAAATCAAGTGATAGGGGAACCAAAGGGTTCATGTCCTATAGACGTATGACTTAATGATGAAAAGGGAAAATAAAAAGGATGTTTTGACGAGGTCAAAGGACCAAAGATTGATGTTGCCACAAAGGTTGGCTTTCAATGCCAAGAAGTCAAGTAATAGGGGAACTAATGGGTTTGTGTCCTATATACATATGACTCAATGATGAAAAGATGATGGGTTGACGAGGTCAAAGGACCAAAAAAATGATGTTACCAAAAAGGTGGGCTTATGAGAATGGGAAGTCAAATGATAGGGGAACCAAAGGGTTCGTGTCCTATAGACATATGACTTAATGGTGATGGGGATGACGATTTGATGAGGTCAAAGGACCATAATTTTATGTTTCCACAAGGGTGGGATTTTGAGGAATAGATGGGGTCCTTGACAAGATCAAAGGTGTAGCACTTGAGGAGGAAGCTGATCGAAAAATGTTGATTTTGATTGAATAGATGTGATGTTTTAGAAATAATGATGTAATGTTGAGATGTGCTTTGAGGATTGTGTGGATATTGATAGATGTTGATATGATGATAGATATATTGATGGATGTGGATGTGGAAGGGTTGAAAAAGGGTAAAGTTATGTTTTAGATATGATGTGTATTTGATATTGATTTCAAAGTGATCTTAATGTTTGTCAAAACCATGTTTAAGAATAAAACGTGGATTGATTTCTTTATACTTGGATTTGATACATATGTGATGGGAAACAACAGAGTGAAGGCTCTTGCACTTTTGGCCTTTACAAAATATTTTAATAGATAACTAACAATGGGTAGTCAAACATAGGATTTTTTAATATAGAGATGAAGTGAAATGTATACCTTCATAAAACATGAGAAGGTGTTTAACTATTATAGGTTGTGTGGGAAAGAAGGGTTCTCCTTTTCAATAGTTTCATAGAGAAATGCCCTAGCTATACATTTTATTTTTGACGCAAATTGATCGATGCAAGAAGTTTTATTTAATGGGAAAGTTAATCAATGTGGGAAGCTTTCCTAGGATTCTTTTGATTCTTGAATTTTTGAAGATTGATCGATGTGGGAAGCCTTTTTACATAGGTAACAATCCTTCAAGGGGGTGGTCTACAATTCTGAATTTTTGATTTTGATTTATGATATTTGCGTATAGCCGTCCTTCGAGAGATCCGTCTATGATTTGATAGGTAGCTTTCCTTCAAGGGATTAGTCTATTATATATATCTTTTTAATTTTGATAGGAAGCATCCATAGATAATTTTGATTGTATTTTGAGCTAAGGGAAATACCCACAAAACATTTCAATGAGGGAGAAGAAATGTGTACAAGAACTACACATGTGTTCCCAAGACATGTTTTGGTTGATACAAGGTAGATGGATATAATGATTGTGGGGTTTCTTTTAAGGAGTAATGTTTCCATGTGAAAGATGTGATGAACAGAGTTGTGGTGCTCATCTATAAGGGTTTTTAAGGATAGTAAATGGAAAACCACATTCTTTCAAATCATTACGATGATAGAATGAAAATTAGATGTTGGGATAAGATCTTTGATGTGATTACTGTTATAAAGGTCGATGTGTTAATAGTAGAAAGGATGCAAGTGCAATGCATTCAAAGGTTGACCCATGCTATATGGACCGATCCAGTTTAGGGGAAACTTTCCATGTTTACTCCTTTGAAGAGTAGTGACATTTTTCTTAGATTGATAGGATACATTGGGTGAAGATGTGCTAAATGGATTTGTGCAAGGTAATACTTTAAAAGTATCAAGTAGAGAGGAGTCTCACTAGAATGAAAATGTGAAAATATATGACATGCATTGAAAAGAATGCCAACTTTTAGATTAGGATGATGGAAGTTTGGATCTTGATTGATTGAGTATATGGTAAATAAAGGAGGATGTGGAGCCTTTGACAAAGGAGCCATTGAAAATATAGATGATATATGAGAGGATAATTGATGAAGAGGGGTAGATGACGAATATTTGGTTTTACCTTTTCTTCGTGTATGATGATTTCTAATTTTTGTAGGTATGTGAACCATACTATTTTGAGATGAGGGACCTTTAAAGGAAGGTGATGAGAAGACATATGAGAAATATTTGTTGAGATCTTATTGAGGATGACCTCCTGGTCCTGTAGATGTTTTTGAGGACACCGTCAATGACTAAGGTCTAGATGTTGATGAGATTGAAATACCTTCAAGGGAAGGTGTGGACATTGATGAGATTGAGAGACCTTCAATGGAAGGTGATGAAAAAATGTCTGAAAAAGGGTTTGATAATATGAGATTGAGGATGTCCCCCTTGTCATGCAGATGTCTATGAGGGCACTAACAAGGGTAGGAGGTGTAGGTGATATCGATGATGATTAGGATGGTGTTATTTTGGGAGAAGATCATCGATGAGGAATAGTAGTTGAATTATGTTTTTCGGTTCTTTGCAACGCTTTGTGTTATGTCCTCAAATTCTATAATAGGTGTAGGTTTTTTTTTTATCATACCAGACATGTTTTTCAAGCCTTTGGGTAGGGTGTTTTGATTGGTGGTAATGTGATAAGATAAGCCTTCATGATCCTCTTGAGGATGTTGATGTAAGTCCTTTTGGGGTATTTGGATTAATTGATTTTGATTTTGATTTTGATTTATGAGAATGCTTAGTAGGACGCATCTTATTTTTGGATGGGGGTAGATTCATAGATGTCGTATGGTGTTGAAACATCATACGGACATTGTGAGGTTGATAAGAGAGAGGGTATGATGTGGGATTGATATAATTGGATGAGGATGAGGTCCTAAAATGGATGAGGAGGGATGGATTATGGATGAGATAGGGTACAAATGTGTGGCATGATATTGAGATAAAGGATGGGGTCCCAAAATAGATGGTAAGGGTGGAACCATAGATTTGATAGATTTGGATTGTGACAAAGGATGAGGTCCCAAAATGGATGGTAAGGTTGAGACCTTAGATGATGTGTGTTTTGATTTTGTAATGTTGATTTTAGGTAAAGGAGGGGGTTTTATGTCGATGATGAGGATGAGGTTATGGTTATAATGGTATTTAATTGTATATGGTTTGATTCACAAAAAAGGCTCCAGACTAGATAGTAAGTGAGTATCTGGGGATAGGATTGAGTCTGGTTCGGATGAGGGAGATGTTGTTTCGAGACATGATTAAGGTGGGTTATATTTATGTGAGCTATCCAATTCTTCTATTAGTTTGAAAAGTGGGTTGATGTAGAGATATTTTATGATGAATGTATCCTTGGTAACAGTATCCAAAGTGGAGTCTAAGTGTTGCAAAGAGGTAATGTATGATTGTATAGTGGAAATAGGGGACATTGATGTGTGAGGATCATCGAAAAGAGGATCTATGGGATTTGAGTTTTCAAGAGGAAACATCGGTGATGAACGAGTCTCCTCATAGGGAAGATCATATGTAATATTGTTGATGATGTGATCAAGGAATGCACAAAAGTACCTATATGGCTCGAATCTATTAAGGATGTTGGGTCGGAAGACAAGTAATGGTATCATGTGTGGTAGTTTCATCAAGTTCATAGGAAGACCTAGGGGAATCAGATGGGACATGTGTAGATTGAGGATCAAGATGACCTTCTTCAAGGGCTTAGATTTATAATTTTATAGATATGGTGAAGGCTTCATCAAAAGTATGAAATGTGAGATGACCATGATGAAGAAAATAATCCAATTAGTTTTGATTGTGGAAGTGTGAAGAAAAATTGATTGATAATGCTTTGCCACCTAGTGAAAAAGTTGACGAGGGATTCGGTTTTAGACTATTTGATGGTAGAAAGGTCAGAAATAAGAATTTTATGAGTAAATTTTATAGAGAAGTGAATGATAAATAATAGGGCTTGTTGCGTGAAAGATAATAAAGAGTGTCGAGGGAGGGACTTGTACCAATCCAAGGTAGGTTCTGCCAATGAAATAGGAAATGTTCTATGCACGAGATCTTGATCGTGGATGATGAGATAACATGAGTGTCTAAAGGATAGTATGTGTTGTTAAGGATCCTCCTAGCCATGGAACATGGTAAACTCGGTAATTCCCAATGTGAAGGATGAGGATTATATGGTATTGATGGGTGGATGGGTGGATGGGTTCATTACAAACCTGACAATAAGTGAGAATGTGTTTGGGTCCCTTGGTAATGACTTCCAAATTGTCTAATCTGTTTAACATAGCTTAAAAAGGGATAAGTTTTAGGATTATATGTGAAGGAATTAAAATTTGAGTTTGGATGAGTATGTGATTGATTTGATTTATGAAAATGTGGAGTAGGATGGTTTTTCTGGATGGGATTGATGTTGAGGTTGATAAGGGGTAGATTATAAAAATAATGCATAGATATTAGAGTGATATGCAAATGTAGAGAGTTGATCTATATTAACGACAATCAACTAGCAATGAAACAAAAAATTCCTAAGAGAGCTATAAATGTAACAAAAAGTCAACAAAAAGTATTTTAATTATCTTGATTATAATTTAGATGTGAAGAGAGAGGCTCGAGGGAGCCTAACGATATGGATTTTCTAAGGCTGGTTTTAGGTAATGTTAAACGATGGAATCCTCGATATACCTGAAGGTATGTGAGGCTCAAATTTATACTTGGTGTAAGTACTGGGCCGGTATTGGGCCTACCCCTAACTTTAAGGTCCTATACGATAAAGGAGTTGAGTGCTTAGCCAATATACTGATAACCACTTGTTTATACTTAATCATAACACCGAGTCGGTTTCCCTATTGGGTGATGAAATCCCAATAGTTATCACCTAGGTAGGAGTGTTGATTGCAAATTTTATGTTTTATGTGGTTTGGTTGTGTGTGAGGGAGATTAAGTGGATGCAATCAGTTAACCTTCCTAATTAAAGCTATATGATGAAGAATTATGCAATGTTCATTTTAAATCCTAAAGGAAGACTGATTTCAATGAGGAAAGATAAGAAAAAATTTATTATGGAAAGCAAAAATAAAGGGAAAATGACTCACCTAAATAACACTTCCTTTTAAACTTTTTTGTGAATTGTTTTTAGCAATATAGTGATCCAAGAAGAAAAAAGCCTCCAGAAATAGAAAACTTGCAAGAGAAGGTTAGCAGAAAAGAGAAAGCAATAGAAAAATAGGGGTTAAAAGTCCCACTACTAAGTAATAAAAATAATTTAGAGAAATCATTGACAATTAATCGAATCACTGGTGATTCACCCAATTGATGGAGATTGACCAAATCACTAGAGATTACAGAGAAGAAAACCTAAATGTGAAAATATGAAATTTGTATAAACGAAAGAAGGGACTTGGGTCCCATCAAAAGCCAAAATGTTCATAGAATTTTAAACCTTTCTACTCAAATTAACAAAGTGAAATAATAAAAACAAAACCAACCTCGAAGACACGGGGTTTAATGATACCCTTAGATGATGGTTGATGTAGGCGATGGATGAAAGTTGCTTCCTTCTTTTTTGATCAAAGAACATGTAGATCATGAAACTAAGAAAAATGGGATTAGATAGATATATGGAGGATTTCCTGGCAAAGGCCAGTCCCTAGAAGTCAATGGAATTCCTTAAAAGGATGTCAATCCATGTTTAAGAAATCAATCTGATAATGATAAGATAAATTGATAAAATAGACAATATAACCAACAATGAAAAAGAAAAGGGATTGACATGGTCCAAGGCTATATGATGGTTTGATGGTGATACTTGATCCAAAGGGAGTCTAGGAATCAAAAATGACTAAAAGGAGAAAGCTTATAGATAACAAGCACTTAAAAAGTTAAGATGGATGATAGTTTTGGTTTAGATAATTAATAAAATGCTAAAGATGGCTCAAATGGGCTTGATATTGTTGGATGTAGACACTTGTAAAGTCAAAGAGGTAATAAAAATGGAGTTTTAGTTATTAGAAAGGAAGGCTGATGTGATTAATTATCTAATAGATAGGAATCTCTCGGTGATTGGGGAGAATCGTCGATATTAGGAAAATCATTAGTAATTTCGAAGAAAATATGTAGGTTGATAAGAGGAAAGATACCACCGATTTAAATTTGTAAATGATGAATTAATATGTTAATAAAGAAAGAGGATGGCACTTACCTTGCATAAACCGATAGGTAAGACCGAGAAGATAGAAACTACTTGAGAGAGGAAGTGGATGTCGAAAAACTTGCTGAGTTGAATCCTAGATGTATAGATGACCTCTCGAAGGATGAAGGAGAGATTGTTTGAATATGGTTGTGATGAAACATACTCTAATATAGTAATGTTCCAACATGAATTCCTTGAGCGACATATTATTGAAAGCCAAGTCTAGATTACTACCAACTAACCTTAAATGAAGGATTAGAACTCATATTTATAGAGTTTTATGTACTCAAGGGCAAATAGCAGATTTATTGGGGGAATCACCAAGAATTCAGAAATACAGAAAGTTGTTAAAACACTTTCCTAGATCAAGCTTTTATTTTTCGTTGTCAATGGATGTGTGTTGGAAATGGGTTATACGAGTGAGGTATGTTGTTACATCATTTGCAAGATGTTTTTTTTGTTTGGTTCTAGTTAGAATGTCATTTGGGTAGTTTAAAAAGGGGTAAAATAGGATTTTACAAATTCAAGTGATGTTTACAGGAGTATATATAGAGAGGGGAAATAAGACTTTAGGATATGGATTTAATGGATAAATATGACAGTGATGTGATGATGAAGGTAAGTTAGCGGATGCGGACATAGGGAATTAGTGGTGCTAATTTTAGGTGTCTAAAACATCAACTGGAAATACATCACCATTGAAAAAATGAATTTAAATTGTTCACTTGTTGAAGATTCTTATTTCTTGAATATATTGGTCACTTTTATCATCAATACAACTGATTTATTATTCTTTTTAAGCCCGTGCAACTTTGAATTAGAGGGATCTATCTCTAATTTAGACAAATAAGATCTCCTTAGTGTTGCAAATAGTCGTGTATGTTTTAGTTGAGAAAGTAAACCTTTTCTATTTAAATAATGATGAATAAAAGAGCTATTATCGAATCTATATAGTTTTTTCAATACCAAATTCATGCCATTATGATTTTTAACGATATTTTCACGGCCTTTTTTTGTATGATTTTATCAACATTCCAAAATTCAAACCATATTTAGAACAAGAACATGTCTTACTTTCTATAGAAGCCTTCATTTCCTATTTCTTGAACAAGGAAAATTCCAACTCCATGTCAAGAATAAGGAACTTATTAATTTCAACATCAATGTGTTCAACCTGAATACGCAATGTTCACTGATCAATAAATTTTAAAGATATAACCATACCGACTTCATGGTTGACATCATCATCAACAAAAATAACCAAAGATCAGCGTGATAGTTTTCCGGGAATACATTTCTACAAATCATTCCTTGTCTCTCTTCTTCCAACCCTCTGATCCTTCAATTAATGGAATTTATGTGAACGAAGTGTGACCAATGGAAGACATATTACTTGTAAAAGGAATTAAAAAATAATAATTCATAAATAATTGGGAAGGATAAATACTATTTTTCAATAGTGCAATAACAAGGAGATGTTGTATCTTAATCTGATTATTTTTATAGATTAAAAATCATTACCAATGGATCTTTAGAGCTTAGTAGTCACTAGGAAAACTTTCAACATGCTATAGAATACGAATGGAAAGGATAATTACTTTGTAGATTAATTTACATCATTCAAGGCTTGTATATAATGTAATAATCTAACTAGCAACCATTAATCACAATTATTCATAATGTTACATCAAATCATTATAATAGACGTCGTGTTCAGTGGAAGCTAGGCATGGAATATCATGTCAGAATATATGAATGTAATAATGAAAATCAGTGTTAGTTAAGTAGTGTATTTTATGCAAGAAAAATAAAAATATGTGAAGAATATACATTTCGTAGTTTGAAGAATATGTGAAGAAGAGGAGCTCAACCTATCATTGTTTGCATTAATACCACCCACTCTAACAAGGAAGGCCAATTTCTATAGCCTAGAATTCATGAGTTATCCATACATTGTCAACCAACTCTCTATTAACTCTCGCATGGGATGAATTCAAATTCTCTCCTGACTTAGTCATGATTGCTCTGGGTGAGGTGTGCCAAAGTATGGAGCGAATGCATGTTGCATTTGGTACTTCAGAAAATGAAATATTAAAAGTTTAAATTTCATTATTTTCATTTAGGTCATTTAGGTCATTTTCCTTGGTGGTAGAAGAGTGATTTAGTCAAGCCTGTGGTAGAAGTAAAATATTCTATGATAATGAACTAGGAGACCTTGTGGGAAAAAATAGTGATGTGAAGAATCAATACTATCAAATTAGCAGAACATACCAATAGTCACAAAGTATTCAGGAAAATCATTTCTAATTTTTTTCCTCTTGAATGTAAAAACTAGCCTAAAGGTTTCTTATCTCAAATGGTCATTACGATGCACTACATACCCTTGAGAGGGACATAGCCTTATGCGAGTTATCATAAGATATATTATGTATAACACATAATCCATATCGTTTCTTATCAAGAAAAATTCTTAGCAATTGCTAAGCTCCATTACTTTTGTTAGGTCTTAGCCTCTATATTTTATAGGAATCCATTTTAACATTGAAAATAAAAATTGGAACCAAGTGATGCAATACATACCCTCGAAAAGGATGAAGCCTCATGTATTTATCATAGGATATATTGTGTATATCACGTAATTCATGTCAAGGAAAATTCTTAGTAACCGCTAAGCTCTATTACTTATTGGAAGGATTGGCTTGTTGGTCACTAGGCTTAACATTTTTGGTTTTCAAAAATAATGACTGAATAAAAATTCATTGTCTAGCTTAGTGACATAGATAAGCATTGGACTATAGTAATAGAATTACATCATTTAAACATGTATCTCGTTCATCTTGAAATTACATATTTATTGAAATCACATGTTACGTAAAATAGTCCTAAAATATTTACTAAATATGCAGGGCAAAGATGAACATGATTCTTGCTTAGGATTAAATGATGTGAGTCCATGAACAACAATGAATGTTTTATATTGACCAATTATTTTTTGATGAGAATCTATTGGTCATTAGCCTTTATATTTTCCAGAATCCATTTTAACAATAAAAAAATTAATCTAAACACCTTTGATTGACAATTTTCACTATTTATAATTACATTATATTGGATGGCCTATCCCTTACAATAGCACGTGTTTCACCAATAAGTAACATACATATGAGAAAAATAGATAAGTTAAAGGTGAGGAGGAATACCTCTGAAATGAAGGTGGAAGGTAGAATGCATGCATTCTGATTTCCTGATCTAGTGTTGATTGTGAGAACTTCCTTATTTATAGGAGGAACTACCTATGAATGAAAAAAAAAACCACAAGAAGAATAATAAACAATATATGTCAGTGGACTCCGCCTAGTGTATACTAGATCCGGGAAGTGTGATACTCCTAGATGGCTGTCAATCCAATGTTTAATACAATTTAATGCAAGAAATAACGTAAAAAAATAACATCCTACTGTAGTTGATATGATTTAGGTATCTCATTCAAATACAATAAGAAAATTTAATGTAATAGGTCAGTTATGATCATATCCCAAGGTTGGGCGGTAGCCAAGGTGATTAGAACATGTTAGGGTCAAGCTTTGGGTGGTTTTGGGTTATTTGGGTGAAGGTTATTAGGTTGTTGTTATAGGTAAGATTACATTATAGAGATTGACATCGGTCTTGTATGACCGATGCCGCTTGAGAGGGAAACTAACGATGGTTTAGGTTAACCGGTGTTGGTAGAGACAGAATGGTAAAAACTCAATAAAATTTGGATTTTGGAGATTCTCTGTGATTGCTCGAGAGAATAGAAGAAGGATGGATAGGTTGGTAAAGGTGTTGAGAATGCTCATAGATGTTTGGGGGTTGAATATGGGGAGCCAAAAGGTTATGGGTGGTTAGATGGGTGGATTGACAGAAGGCAAGAATGATAGGATGTAAAAGAGAATAGGATTTAAAGGAGAAAGTTAAAGAAATGATGATCTAAGTAAGTATGGAATGATGCAGATCAAAATGCACTTACTTGTATTTACAGAGGTGGTGGTTGGATGAAGGTGATGGTTGATCTACAAAATTGGTGATCGGTTAGTGGCGGGCGTGCTTCCCAGAATGCTACCGTGAATGCCAAGTTCTTTAGATCAATCTTCGTGCCGACTAGAATGTGTTTGTATATGTGTGAGGGCTCGGTTTGTGCTTGCATGCATATATCTCTCTCTCCAAATTTGAATAATTCTTCCAACCTTTGTGACAAGGTTACCAAACTAAATAGATGGTAATTGACGATGGTTTAGGTTAACCGACATCAGTTTAGGGTTAACCGACATTGGTTAAGGAGAGAAATCCTAGGTTTGCTAGAATAGTAGATCTTGGCCATATTTTTGGCTAGTTCTCGTTGTTGGTCCCGGTCAAAAATGGTATTTTTGACTTAAGTGGGCATGCTTTATTAGAGAAAAGATAGGCATCTAATGTTAGGGTTAAACTAAGTCTCTCATTAGTTATGGTAAGTAGAGATTGAGTCCTAGTTAGAATGAACATGCTAAGAATAGGTTCATGATGAGGTGTCTAGGTGATGTGGCTAGGTGAGGTGGTCAAGTGAGGACATTAATTCAATTAATCATGTGCACTATGAATATGAATATGTAAGGTATGGTTTATTTAATTAATGGGGCTATAAGGGTGGTATGACCTAATTTTGGTGTCTACATTTTGCCCTTTTGTCACGTAGCTCGTATTGGTAAACGATGCTAACAAAAATAGGAAGTGATTGCCCCATGTGTAGGTGAGAGTGGTATTTTCCCGTGTTTGGGTGAAGGTGACCCCCTTAAACCAACAACCGATGAGGTGTTATATGAAATCGGTGAGTGGTTCGATAAATGTGTAGTTGGTGGAAGTGAAGGTAGGTGGGGAAGGGTATGAGTACTATGGGAAAGAGTGATGGTCGACTTGGGTAATAAGTAATAGGATAGGGTTGAATTGGGAATGGGCCAGGGTCAAACTAGGTAATGGGTAATGATAATCAAATGCACGCACACATATAGACCGTAAAATGGTACTAGGTTGAAGAGCTTGTATCCAAGGTCGATAGGTTTATCCAAACAAGGGTGAAGTGATTCGGTATCCAAGGCAAGGGATATGGTGCGAGAAACACAATGTACGTTAGGTGTACGAACATTTGGGTATGTTCTGTACACCAAACGTTTGGTTGAGATAAATGGCCCATCAATAGGCAATGTATGGTTGTTAGGCTAAAACAACATGGGTAACAACATCGTAAGGTATAACAAGTACACAAGGTCAATGGTCACACCAAGTAGGCCAGGTCTAGGTAAATAGGTCATGGCACGGTAAGGCCAAGGTATAGGTAAAATAACAAATCCCTAGACGCAACTAAGGAAATGTAGGGGTAGTTTGGACTTATAGGTAGGTTGCAATAAGTGTGGGAAATGTCAAAGGGTATCTGAAAATAATGAGTTGAGGTCAAAATGGGAAAAATGGGGTGAAAATGGCAATGGTAGGTGACCGATGTTGCTTATAAAGTAACCAACATCAGTCATGTTGGGTGAGGGTTAATAAAAATAAAAATCCATATTTTATGGATTCATTTTAACATGTGTTATTTTGGAAAATGATAGAGCAATGAAGTAAGAGTGGAAAGTGACAATATGAGGGATTTGAGTTGAGTTGGCAAGTGACTAACACGAGATTAGCATTCAGTAGGTGGGTCCACGAGATTGATTGGAGCTATTTGATTGGTGGCAAGGTGAGAGGTTGATTTATGGCATGGCAGAGGCGGGAGAGGGTTTGGGGGCCACGATGTGGAGGCTAGACATACCACCATGTAGAAAACACCGAGATGAGGTAGGATTCAATCTTCTGTCTTTGGGTTGAAAATAATGTTTTAAATTGGTTTGGGTTAAAGGGGTTTGGGTGGTTTTTTTTTTTGAATTTGTGGGTAAAATGAAGTAAATGAGGGAGGGGGAAGGTCCAATGTAGCTTAAATAGGGTTGGAAATGAAGTTAGGTTAGGTTTGGGTAGGGTAGAGTAGGTGTTTAGGTTATTTTTAGGGATTTTGGTAGATGGGGAGGGGGTTTCAATTTTGGGGCCATGACAGAGACCGATGTCGATCTAAGGGTGGCCGACGTTGGTTTGATCTTAGGTGATTTACATCGGTTTAAGTGAACTGATGTTGGTTACAAATAACTCGTGACACTTAGGGTGTATGAAAATTAGGGGTAAGAAAGGTTAAGTGGGAAAGAAAAATAGGTGAGAGGGGGAAGGGAGGATACATGTAGAGTGATGGGGTAGAAGCTTGGCGTTGGCATAAAGGATAGGTAAGTAGGTGAAATGATGTTTTTAGGATGGTGAGTCATGATTGCAACAAGGTAGGAGGCTAGTAGGTGAATTAGGTAAAATGGGGTGAGTAGGATTGGTGTGGTTGGGTATGGTTCGAGGGGTTAATAGATAAGTGAAGGTTGTCAAGTTTGTAATAATGTTGTGGTTTTGTTGGATACGACTAAGGGATGAGCTGAATATGTGGGATAGACTACCACCTCTACTACTAGTGATACGACCGAGCATGACCACGGAGGAGTGGAGGCATGTGACTGATGTTGGCCTGAGTGGGATCTGATGTTACAGGTGTGTAGCTTGAGATCTGATTTTGATGGTTACACTCATCGACATATGGGACTCAACGTGACCAACACATTCCACTTATCGATGGGTGAGATCACGGTCACCCTAGAGGATGTATATAGGATCCTGTGGCTACCGATAGTTGGGGCACGCAGGTATATTCTATTACGTCAGAGGCATTAGAGGAGCTGATAGTGGTTATTTTTGGGGTGGTGATGGTGGAGCTGAGGTACCATAGTACGAGTCTGAGCTATGGAGATATGTACGCAGCTCATCCTCAGGAGATGTGGTTACTGTGGTGGTGCTTGATGGAGGTAGTATGTTGTTTTTCCTTTCCAGATGTAGAGGATGGGAGATTCCCACAAGCACTAATGGGGGTTATCTAGGACATGATGGAGGAGCGAGTCTATTTTTCTTGGGTACCGACATTCTGTTAGGAATTAGAGAACAAATATGTGTAAACAATTCCTCAAATCACAACAGTAGGAAACTATATAGGAGAATTATACATGTAGAAATATAACAACATAAATAAATAATGCACAAAAGAAGACAAGACAAGATTTAATGTGGTTCACCCAATGTGGGCTACGTCCACTAAGAACTTGCTCATATTTTATTATCAACAAGAGTAAAAACTCTCATAGTCTTCTCTCAGTTATGAACTCACAACAGAATTCCAAAGATGTTAAACCACAATTGACACCCAATTGCTTAACCTTGATCACCTCTTGATCACTAAGACTCAAGACCTCTTGAACACACAAGATATCTTCAAGATACCCTAACACCTCTATTTATAGGATTACAATCCTTTAAGAAGTCCAAAATCCGACCCTAGAAGTTTGAAATTCATGACCTTTCATCTTCCCACGGCTGGAAAAGAAACTATCATGACCTTTCATCTTCCCATGGCTGGAAAAGAAACGGTCATGACCTTTCATCTTCCCAATTCAAACTCCACACTTCAATACTAATTTGAGAAGACCAAAAATAGGCTCCACACCCCAACAATCTCCCACTTGGAGACTGTTCCTACTTGAGAAAAGTTATCAACCCTTCATTATTAACCATGAAGTAACAAAGTTGAACAAAACTTCAACTTCTCCTTGTGACCACCTTGGTCATCATATCCACATGATTTTGACTGGTATGAATCTTTTCTAGCTTCAACTTATCTTCTTCTAAAGATTCCCTAATGAAATGATATCTCAATTGAATGTGCTTCATCCTAGAGTGAAAAGTAGAGTTCTTCACTAAATGAATAGCACTCTGACTATCACTGTGTAGTATCCCAAATTCCTGCTTATGACCCAACTCATCATGAATATTTTTGTAGCAAATCATCTCTTGGCTTGCCTCTCGTGGTAGAAACATACTCAGCATCTATGGTTGACAAAGCCACAAAATTTTGTAACCGTGAAATCCAACTCACCGTTGTATCACCAACCATAAATACATAACCTATCATGGGGTAAGTGCACCAAGTTGGGGACAATTAAGTGGACATCAAATCCGAATTTTACATTAAAAATGAAAAACATCAAATTTAGTCTTCCACAGGACTTGAAGCATGCCGAAAAGTAAAAATATGTCATAAGAATGGTATCATTGCATAGGGGTGACTATTAGCTTTGTAGAAATACTGATTTTAAAGTGAATAGAATAGGATAAATATCATTTTTTAATTTTTTACTAATAGTAGGTCTTTAAGACACTTTTTCCCATGAATGTTTATGTCTAGGTTTAAGACTGCAAATTTTGTTTCACTTATCAAAATGTGATAAAACTTATACCATCCTAACCGTGGTGAAATTATATACATGTTCAAAAAAAAATTATTTGATTTCAATATTTTTGATGAAGTTATGGCAGGCAAACGGAAAGTGCTCTGTTTTCTTTATGTTTTCATACCACTTTCATGGAAAAAATCATAAAAAATAAAATATTACTCAAAAAAATACAAAATAAAATCCATCCCAAGATAGATAGTGGCATCTAACTTCTCACCAAAGGAGAAAAATATATATCAATTTTTGGTCATCCAAATCGTGGGCAAACGGACTATAATTTTATAGGCATTTTTAAAAAAAAATACCAAGTCATTGAATTTTGAGTGTTTAATATAGCTAATCTTGTCCATTTTAAAAAAAAAAATAGTATTTTAGAAACTAGATTTTGGATGCTACGATTCATATTAATATAATTTTTCTAATTTTGAGTGTATGTATTGCTAATAATCCCTACAAGTTGATATTATGTTGTTATTTGCAATATGACGTCCACTTATGACCCCCTTTTTGTCCCCCAACTTGCTGCACTTACCCCATGCTCCTCTTGTTGTCTAAATATTTAGTGTCTGATCCACTAAAACAAAATATTTCTCCCATGGTCCCTCTCAAATACCGAAGGATCCACTTCATTACTTGCTTGTCAATTCTTCTCTACCTGGATCAATCATAAACTTGTTCACTGCTCTCAATGCATGGGAAATGTCGGGCCTAGCACATACCATAGCATAAATCAAGCTACCAACCACCGATGAGTCCTGGTACCCTGGACATGTAGATTTTATCCTCCTCGGTCTTGGGACTCTACTCCTTTGATAATTTAAAGTGGCATACCAAAGGGATACTAACCGATTTAGCATCCTGCATACTAAATGTCTCCAAGACCTTCTTTATGTACTCTTCTTGAGATAACACCAACTTCCTTTCTTTCTGTTTCAAGTTATTCTCATACCAAGGATTTGTTTTTGTGCCCCTAAATCCTTCATAAAGCAAAGAAGTCACCTAGAAACTTCTTGAGTACCTTTATTTACTACATGTTCTTCCATGCAACAAGCATATCATCCACATATAGACATAAAATAATATAACTACCATCAAGAAACTTCTTGATGTACACATAATGGTCTGAGTGACACCTAGAGTAACCTTGCTCCTGCATAAAACTGTCAAACTTCTTTTAACACTACCGTGGAGCTTGTTTCAAGCCATACAAGATCTTCTTCAATTTGCACACTAACCTCTCCTTCCTTTGACATCATAACCCTATTTCTCTTTGCTGCATATACAATTCCTCCTCCAACTCACCATGAAGGAATGCAGTCTTCACATCCAACTGATCTAAGTGTAGGTCTTCTACTACTACTAAACAAAGAATATTTCTAATAGAAGTCATTTTAACAACAGAGATTCTTTTTCATAAAATTATATACTTTTTTGTGTAAATCCTTGACCACCAACCGGGCCTTGTATATTTTCCTACCTCCATCTTCCTCTTTGATTCTATACACCCACTTATTCTGCAATGCTCTCTTGCCCTCGGGTAGCTCCACCAGATCCCAAGTCTAGTTTTCCATAAGAGATCTATGCTCTTCATCCATGGCCTACTCCCACTTCTTCTTGGCATCCACCTGCACTGCTTCCTCAAATAAATCTGGCTCTCCACTATCAATGAGCAATAAATAATTCAAAGATGGAGTAAATCATTCAGGTTCCCTTCTTACCCTAGAATACCTTCTCACCTCAAGAGTTTGGGGTTCCTAATGAGTAGGTTCTTGCATTTGTTGTGCCGAACATGTTGCACCTGAACCACCCCTTAGACACCTTACTATCCACAATGTCCTCTAACACTTGTGTATTATTTCTTTGATTCCTCTTTTTGTTCCTGCAACTAATCTTTATATATGAATTTTTCATTAAAGACAATATCTCTAGAATGAAATATTTTCTTTTCCTTAAGACTCCAAACATGGAAACGAAAGTCATCCTTACCATATCCAATAAAGGTGAATTTCTTAGACTTAGCCTCTAACTTGGTTCATCATCTTTATCAATGTGAACAAATACCTCACATCCAAATACTCTAAGAAATGAGTAATCAATTTTCTTACCAGACCAAGCCTCCTCAGGTGTACCTCCATCCAAAGCCATAGAGGGTCCTCTGTTAATCAGATAAACAATTGTGCTCACCACTTCTACCCAAAACATGAGTGGCAGCCTCGCATGTAACCTCATGCACCTAGCACGCTCCATGATTATCCTATTCATTCTCTCTAAAAATCCATTTTTAGTGGAGTATTTGAACTGCTTCTTTCCTGTGGATCCCATTTACCAAACAATAATCAAGAAATTCATTGTTGTAATACTCCCCTCCATTATCCGACCTAAGACATTTCAACTTGAGACTTGTTTCATTCTCAACCAAGGCTTTCCATCTTTTGAAGGTTTCAAACACATAAAATTTATTTCTAATGAAATATACCCAAACTTTTCTAGTTGCATCATCAATAAAAGTGACATAATAACATGAACCACCAATAGAGTTTACCTTAGCTGGCCCCCATACATCTATATGCACTAAATCCAACTTACCCTCCTTCTTGGTAGGTCCAACCTTGAGGAATCTCACCCGCTTCTGTTTTCCATAAACACAATCCTCACAAAAGTCTAAATCTAACTCCTTTAATCCAGAAACCTGTCCTTTATAATCTACATGCCCTTTTGACTCATATGACCGAGTCTCTAGTGCCACAAAGTTGCATCTCCATCTGTAGCAACTAAATTACAATAATCAACACCACTGGTTAAATACAAAGTACCAATTTTCTTACCTCTTGCAACCACAAGAGCTCCCTTGGTAACCTTCCAAGAATCCACTGTAAAACTGACCATACAACCATCACTACCTAGCTGACCCGCTAATATCAAGTTCTCACCTCAACTTAGGCACATGCCTGACATCCTTAAGTAGCCATGTGTTCCCATTCTACATTTTCACCCAAACACAACCTTTCCCTACTATTCTGCATGGTTCATCATCACCAAGATATACATGTCCAAAATATCCTTGAACAAAATTAGTAAAGTAATGTCTATGTGGGGTGGCATGGAAAGAAGCCCTTGAATCTAACACCCAAGACTCAACAATATTATCTAAAGAAAGAATTAAGGCATCCTAAAAACATCACCTGCTGCCACATTTACCTCTTTAGTTTCCTCCTTCTTGTTCTTCTTATCCCGAAGAGCCCATCAATATTTCTTAGCATGACCAACCTTCCCATAGTGCCAACATTCTAACTTACTCTTGGACTTTGACCTTCCATGATCATTTGACTTCCCACGATTACCTTTCCCTCTGTTCTTTTGTCTCCCTCTTCTCTCCATCGTCAAAGTGCTTAGAGAAGTAGAATAATCTCTGGTGATCTTACTTCATATTTACTTACTTAGGATCACACCTATTACATCCTCAAACTTCAGCTTTGAATTATTAGAGACTGAATTACTTACAGCCATAACCAAGTTGTCCCAACTATCTGGTAAGGAGCACAAAATTAATTTTTATTGAGTTTAACATACTCACAACCATATTAAATTCATTCAAATGAACAACAATAAAACCATTCTCAGACATCTTCATATTAAATAACTTTTTCATCAAAAATATTTTATTAGAGGTAGAGGGTTTTTCATATAACTTCCCCAACGCACTCATGAGACCTTCCATGGTCTTCTCCTACAATATGTTGAAAGAAACCAAAGATGCAAGACATAACCAAATTTCCCCCGAGTGCCTTTCTATCTAGTAACTCCCAATCCTCATCCGACATGGTTGTAGGTTTCTTTACTTTTCCATCCAAAGGAACATGGAGGTCCTTTTGATATAAGTAATCCTCCATTTGCATCTTCCACAAACCAAATTTCTTCCCATTGAACTTCTCAACCCTTGATCTTCCCTCATCCGCCATAGCTCCCACTCAAGCTAAAATTTCCCTATGATTTACCACTTCAACAAAAAACCACCAAAGCTCTAATACCAATTTTTAGGAATTAGAGAAAAAATATGTAGAAACAATTCCTCAAATCACAAAGAATAGGAAACTATATAACCGATTTATACATGTAGAAATATAACAACATAATAAAATAAATAATGCAAAAAGAATAAAAGACAAGATTTAACGTGGTTCACCCAATGTGGGCTACGTCCACCAAGAACTTGCTCATATTTTATTATCAACAAGATTAAAACAACTCTCATAGTCTTCTCTCAATTATGAACTCACAACAGAATTCTAAAGATGTTAAACCACATCTAAACCACAATTGACACCCAATTTCTTAACCTTGATCACTCTTGATACCCTCTTGATCACTAAGACTCAAGACCTCTTGAACACACAAGATATATTCAATATACCCTAACACCTCTATTTATAGGATTATAATCCTTTAAGAAGTCCAAAATCCGACCCTAGAAGTTTGAAATTCATGACCTTTCATCTTCCCATAGCTGGAAAAGAAACTGTCATGACCTTTCATCTTCCCATGGCTGGAAAAGAAATGGTCACAACCTTTCATCTTCCTAATTCAAACTCCACACTTCAATACTAGTTTGAGAATAACAAAAACAAGCTCCACACCCCAACACACTCTTGGTGCAATTGTATAGATAGTTGTGGGCGTAGTATGGGAGGATACGGAGTGTTGTACCTTCCTTCTACATTTTTGGGCATACAAGTACATCAGTATGCATACATCTAGTTGGCTTGCCCCGACAGGATTGGTTCAGGGGTGGTTTATTAAGGGTTGGTTACAGGCGATGGGTACCACTTGGTGGAGAGCACAGGGTGATAAGGGCCACCCATGATGTAGCATATTACAGGTGAGTGTTGGAGGGGTTATCTGGGGTTGATATTGTTTGGAGGCCATATGTTGGATTTCCTTCATACTAGGCACATGGCCGAGGAGTTGGAGGAGTTGTACTTACTCAAGTGGCCACCCATGATGTAGCATATTGCATGCAAGTGCTAGAGGGATTATCTGGGTTTGATGTTGTTTGGAGTTCATATGTTGGATTTCTTTCATACATGCACATGAAAAAGCAATTGAGGCGATGGGTGCCACTTGGTGGAGAACACATGGGCAGCAAGGGCCACCCATGATGTAGTATATTATAGGTGAGTGCCGAAGGTGTTATCTGGGGTTGATATTGTTTGGAGGCCATATGTTGGCTTTCCTTCATACAGGCACATGGACGAGGAGTTGGAGGAGATGTAGTTGCTCGTGTGTATAGAGGGGTTTCGTACTTAGCGAGCATGAGATGATACCAAGTGGAAAAGGTTAAGCGAAGAGTTTGGGCTGCCCAAAGATGTGTCTCCACCATTTTCACTATTCATGAGAGATGACGTGGAGAGGCCTATGCCTCTACCAAAACCGAATATGCTGAAAGGGCAATAAGAGTAGGTGGTGGACATGTGGATTGATGATGCTGGGGTCATAGATAGATACAGGAAGTGGTGGGCGATGCAATGCATGCGGTGGCACCACCAAGGCCAGGGTAGCCTTACTTAGCTACTATCATGGTATAGTGAGATACCTTATAGGGATAAGTGGCCACCCTTTTGACACAACTTTGAGTATTATAGGGGCAGCTCATAGGATCAAAGGGACAGTCACCACTTTATAGGTATAGGTGGTATCCATACAGCCTAAGTTACCTAGGGAAAGGTACCCGCACATGGTGGTGATGGTGATGGGGATAGGTAGCTGCCTTATAGGTGTAGGTAGAAGGTTTGTAGGGCTAGTCACCACTACACAGAATAGATTGTGGCCATACATGCCCGTGTTAAAACAGTAGGCACACCCACACATAGTAGCAGGACATGGTACCATAATACACATGAGATAAGGATAGGGTACACAGTATAGGTTCCGAGTCCAACCCTAGTAGGAAAAAGCTCATAGGTTGTCATGTGAGACCTATGACACCTCCCCCAAATGGTATTGATGGCGAGGTTCAGGGATGCCATGAATGAGGCATGGTATTACCATGATTACTTGACAACCAACATGATAGATGTCCCCTCCTATGCAGAGTACAGGGCGTAACAGGCCTCACATGAGAGGAAAAGATCCCACACTCATAGTGCAGAGAGTATAGGGGGCAGAGAGCCCAGAGACACGGTCAAGGTGAGGCTACTAGTTCACGGAGACCAGACCTAGTCATGCGGTCAAATAGAGATTAAAATGAGACCCATAGAGGGTGGAGAGATTCTGGTAGGGTGTTAGACATGAAGAGAGGAGGAGACAGATGAGACTGGCCCCGAGGGTCTCAGGTGGGGTGACGATTAGTCACCTAGTATGGTTATTTATTTATTTTTTGAGATTTTGATATATATGTACCGGCCTACGAGCCAAAGATGGTGAGGATGTACATGATATTTTTGATATTTTTGATCATATACCAGCCTGCGTGCCAAGATGGTGAGGTTGTATATGATATTTTTGAGATAATTATTTGTATTTGTATATGTGTATATGTGTAGTGATACAAAAATCTTTCCTAGTGATATAGATGATGTACTTATGTTGTAATTTCCTTTATTATTTGTGTATGGATGGAAACTAGGTGAATTAGGCATGGTGGAGTTGAGGTCATGTTAGGCATGGTGGAATCAAGGTCATATAGGCATGGATGAGTTAGGTTAGTTAGGCATGGTGGAGTCAAGTTTGTGTAGGCATGGATGCGTTAGATCGAGTTAGGCATGGATGAGTTAGGTCGATTAAGGTCATGTCTTTGGGTTTGATTTAACTTCCAATTTTGGTAGTATGAAACATAAATGATGATGTATATGTATGTTATGGTGTAAATTTCCAAATATTTGATGTCATGGAAATATGAAATGATTGATTAGATGTTTTGATGATGTGATAAAATGGTAGGTATGTATGTTTGTTGATTTTTTAACTTCCAAGTGTTGTGAAAAATGGAAACTAAGTAAGGTAGAATGTTAATAGAAAAATGGGGGAAAATGGGTTAGGGTAAAGAGTGTCCGGCTAACCTTCAAGGGCCCCATGTGATCGGAAAGCTACCTACATAGCCATAGTGAAAAGGGGCCTTAGGCCAATATAGTTATCCCATAAGCTAGGGAAGAATATGGTGAAGCAGGTGACTGGGTTGATAGGTTGTAGGTATGATTGGGTCTAGGTCATTTAGGCATGGTTGAGTTTAGGTGATTGAGGCATGGTTGAGTTTTAGGTCAATTTGGCATGGTGATGTTGGTGAAAGGGGAATCCTTAAAACATAGGTATTGGTGGTCTAGTCCTATATAGGGTAATCAATAAGTAATGAAGAAGGTGAATGGTAAGAGGTGACAAAAAGAGCTACCTAATTGATAAGAACCATAACAAGGCTACCATACCAAAGATTGGCTTATGAATGTAAGACCCTAAATATGTTGCATGATTGACTATGCTAAGGGTGAAGAAAGTCACATGATCATGAAATGTCATTTTTATGGAAAGTCCCTTGAGAAGATAGGAAATTAGGGTGAAAAGGAAATGAGGTGAAAATGGTTGGTTTTAGCGTAACTTAGTGTAAGACAACATGTTTACTTGGCAAGAAACCCATGATCAAAATAGGAAATTCCATGATGAAAAATTTATCATTTTGCTTTTTACTTTTGTGTTTGATAGATTGATCAATGCGAGAAGTCTACGTGGGATGAGTATATTATATCCTTGAGGTCTTTGTGAAGCTGATCGATGTAGGAATATTCTAAATATTTTTTTTTGTTTTTACAAGGATAATCCCTTTTATGATAGACTATGTGTAGTATGGCTAGCTTTGTATAGCTATCCTTCGAGGGAGCAGTCTATTTATAGTGGCAAGATAGAGAGAAGAGATGTCCCTTTTGAGGGAGTCATCTCTTTGTTGGAAGTTTGACTCAAGGAGTTGAATCCCATTTTTCTTTTGAAATTATTTTTCTTTTGGATGTTTTAAGTCATGAACAAGACTATAGTGGAATATTAGGCTCTTGTTTAGAAGACAAAACCATACCACACAAAGGATAACTATGAAAGATATGGTTTCAAATGATGAACGACTATGGGATTCCATCTTGAAAAATATGAAAAGTATCCATGAAAATCATGCCATGAGTAGATCCATGGTACTCATATTGAATATAAGGCTAAAAGGTGACAGGTAATCACATGATTTTTGTTTAGTCATTGACCATAAGAATAGGTAATATGAAAAGGTAAAGGGTGCTCAAGGGAAAATCTTAAAATAGATAGGAGGTGATACATCATTTGATTCAACAATATAACTGTTGAAGATGTGAGGCATTCAGGGGTTCAGGTTCGGGTTTACCTTCGAGTGAAGACAAATGATAAGCACTTGATCCATAAGTATGAGTAACGATATAAGGTCCAAGCCAATTAGGAGAAAATTTTCCCTATTTACTTTTCTCTTCTTTGGTTACATGTTGATTTTCCTTCAGGATGAGGTCACCAACCTAGAAGGTTTTCTCATGGACATGTTTTTCATAGGCACATTTGATACATTTTTGGTAGATTTGGAGATGATCAAGAGAATTGAGATGATGCTCATCTAATAACTCAAGTTGTTTCAAACGATCCTGGTGAAATTCATCATTGTTGAGCATGTCTTGGAGTGAGATACAAAGAGATGGAATTTGAAATTCGAGAGGCAAGACAACCTCAGTACCGTAGACTAGAGAGAAAGGTTTGGCAACATTTGAAGTGTGAATACTAGTGTGGTAAGCCCACAAGTTGAAAAGAATGTGCGTTTGTCAATCCTTCCTAGTATCGTCCACTACTTTCATAAGAATTTTTTTTAAGATTTTATTGGTTGATTCTAGCTTGGCCATTTGTTTGTGGGTAGTAAGGTGAAGAGAAACTGAGTTGAATTCCAAAAGCATCACAAAGCTTTCGTAGGGTTTTGTTTTTGAATTGCTTGCCGTTATCAGTGATGAGGCGGTAAGGGACACCAAAGCCACAAATAATGTGATGGTTGATGAATTCAAAAAATTTCTCAGCTTTTGTAGAAATGAGGGGGATGGCTTATACCCATTTAGTGTAGTATTCAAAGAGCGGTCATAATCCATTGATGGCATTGTGAAGAACAAGGATTGAACTCTCGACAAGATCCAAAACCAATTGAGAGAAAGGCCAAAGGTCTCGTGCGACTTGTAAGGCATGAATAGGTGTGTGATGAAGATTAGCATGTTGTTGTAGTCACAATAGTCATGGTTTAGAGTTGACCAATAATAGCCTGTGTGCATGTATACTTTGCTTAATGCTAAATCAAATGAAGCAAAGAACTACCACCTAAAATAGTTCTACAATTTAGCTAAAACAAAGCATAAACACCATCATGATAAAGAATTAAACAAGGGTTAGATCTTTAGCATTCATCAATACAAACTTTGAAACTAACATGCTAAATATCTAAAAAAGTTGTCCTTAATGTTCCAGAACCTAGGAATGGGGGCTAATCAAAGTTGGGCTCTGAAGACCCTTTTGACACCTCCCATATGACCCAAGCACTTTAAGAAAGAGGCTTAACTCTTGAAGATGATGAACTCTCAAAGGGCAAGGTGCAAGCTCTTAGTCTCTTTGCTATATGCTTTGCATTTGCTCTCTTAGAAAGTTTAGGTGTAAGTAAAAAGGTAGGTGGAGGGCTCTTTATATAGCCCAAAGGATAAAGGATTCAACACATTCTCATGAATGTGGGATAAAGGTAAAACATGATTAGGAATGGATAAGGTTGCTTTATTAAAGGTAACCTTACTTTAGAAGGGTTTAATACATGTTTAGCAAGTCATGGGAGTTGGGGGTATTTTAATTAATCAAAGGTGATTAATTAATAGGTAGGTGTAAGCTTATAGAAGCCAATTAGAGGAATATTAGTGCGATTTAGGCTATTATAAAGGGATTAAATCAATTAAATATTGATTTATTGGTTAAATGGAAGGGAAAGCTAATTAATTAATAATAATTAATTAGTCTAGGTAGAAGGGGTGATTTATTAACGGAAGGTCGTTAATTAGGGTATTTGTTGGATAGGAAACTTAATTAATTAGCTTAGTGTAATTAATTAATGATGATATGAGGGAAAATGAGTGCTTTTGACGATATGTCGTTGATTTGCGAGAAAGGGGATAATTAGCACAATTTAAGTATTTAAATTGCTTGGGCGTAATTATAGGTGTCTACATTTGCCCCTCTTTGGGGTGGCGTAAGTGATGCCACTTCAAAGATAGTAGACAGAAGAGATTTTGAAGGGATAGAAGAAAAATTAGTAGGAGGGAGAGATGCCCCCTCGAGTGTCGATGGGGTGATGAAGGAAGCCGATCGACGATCGAAAAATATGAGAAGTAGGCAGAAGAATGGGGACGAGGCAGGATGCCCAGGAGAGGGAGAATTAGGGGTGAAAGGGAAGTCGTGTAGAAGAAATATGGATGAGGGGAGAGAAGAGCTTAACCTCTAGCTGCTTATTTGTTTGGAACAAATTTGATGTCATCATATTGCCATAGGAACTACATCATCGGTCCTTATGAAAAATATAAGCATACGACAAAGGTAGAATGACATGAAAAGCCATACTACGAACAATTTTCCATTGCTTTGAAAGTACCCAACTCCATGCAACATACAATAATGCAATGCAATACGAGAAGGAAACAAGCTCATATAACGGGGAAAACAAATACGACACACATATCTAACCCAACAACGGTCAAGACGGTTGTACAAATGTTTTGTTATCGGTCTTTGAAGAGATCCACAAGTTCGTGATTGATGACAAAGGGTTAAAAATGATGCCCCAAGCAAGGATACATGCAAGGGGAAATGAAAATGGACACGGGGTCCATGAAAAGCATTTGTGCGCAACGAAACAGCACCAGGCAACCAAAAGTGCCCCAGAGTACAGACGAAGCAAGCAGCTAGCTTTTGTGAATGGTTGTGAATCCGGTGATCCATGAGTCGTATTAATCGGGGAAGATGTGAGACAAACCAACAGGATATGGAGAAAATACCATGCGCAAGACACAAGTTTCAGCCGTAAGAAGCAAGTTACCATTTTGTAGGGTGTTTTACTTTTTAGGAATTTTTTGAAAAATTTTGCCTTGTTTTTAGATTTTTTTATATATATATATATATATATATATATATATATATTGTTTTTTTTTTCTCGAAACAATGTTCTATTGTTTTTGTGTTTTCTCGAAACAATTTTCTATTGTTTTTGTGTTTTCTCAAACAATTTTCTATTGTTTTTGTGTTTTCTCAAACAATTTTCTATTGTTTTTGTGTTTTGTGAAACAATTTTCTATTGTTTTTTCTGAAACAATTTTCTATTGTTTTTGTGTTTTCTGAAAATTTTCTAATTTTTCTATTGTTTTTGTGTTTTGTGAAACAATTTTCTATTGTTTTTGTGTTTTCTCAAAACAATTTTCTATTGTTTTTGTGTTTTCTGAAACAATTTTCTATTGTTTTTGTGTTTTCTCAAAACAATTTTCTATTGTTTTTGTGTTTTGTGAAACAATTTTCTATTGTTTTTGTGTTTTCTCAAAACAATTTTTATTGTTTTTGTGTTTTTCAAAACAATTTTCTATTGTTTTTGTGTTTTGTGAAACAATTTTTTATTGTTTTTGTGTTTTCTCAAAACAATTTTCTATTGTTTTTGTGTTTTCTAAACAATTTTCTATTGTTTTTTTGTTTTTGTGAAAACAATTTTCTATAACATGTTTCTATTGTTTTTGTGTTTTCTCTTTGTTTTTGTGTTTTCTCAAACAATTTTCTATTGTTTTTGTGTTTTCTGAAACAATTTTCTATTGTTTTTGTGTTTTCTCAAACAATTTTCTATTGTTTTTGTGTTTTGTGAAACAATTTTCTATTGTTTTTGTGTTTTCTCAAAACAATTTTCTATTGTTTTTGTGTTTTTAACAGTTTTCCAAAGCTATGTGCAGGTAACCAAGAAAGCATGGATGCCCCCAGCGTTAGGTGGGGAATATACAAGGGCAGAAGCCACGCGCTTATGAACAAGAAGGTGAAGTCGTTGAGTTGCCCCCAGCGTAAGATGGGAAATAACGAAAGACCACGTACCTTACAGACGAATAGAAGAAGGCAAAGCCGGATCAAGGTTGGACTAGATGGTGTGCACAAGGAAACTCGAAGGTAGAACCAGGTCCAGGACAAAGACAACTACCCTTCTAATACAGAATGCTTGTGAACAACAAATCCTCCCGAGCGCGAAACTGTTTTCACCCAGGACTTGTCAAAGTGCCACAATTGCGTGGTTTTCACTAGTGGACGACCTGTTTTCTCTTTTTCTTTTTGATTTTTTTTTTTTTTTTTTTTTATTTTTTTTGATTTTTATGACTTTCTTGTGCCATGTTTAGGCATAAAACCTCTTAAGATGCATGGCATTCATGGGCTCCTGGAGCTCATCACCATTGGGGTGAGCCAACTTGTATGCCCCTATGCCATACTTGGCAACTATGACATAGGGTCCTAACCAGTGTGGTTCGAACTTCCCTTTCTTTTCTCGCTCTGCTCTGGTGTTGAACTGGTTCTCCTTCATAACTAAATCACCCACCTCAAACTGGCGAGGGATGATTCTCTTGTTGTAGTTGCGGGAGATTACGTGTGATATATACCTTGGGTGATTAAGAGCGCGAATGCGCCTCTCATCCGGGGCTCTAACTCAGCCAATCTTTGCCACTCGATAATCTTCATCCTTATCGAAATAGTCCCGAAGAGAAATTCGGGGATGGGAGTTCAATCTCTAAAGGGATGATAGATTACTATCCCGAACACTAGGGAATATGGCGTGTGGCACACCCGTAGGAGTGCGAATTGATGTTCGGTAGGCCCGAGAGAGGCTGGGTGGATTTGTAGGTGCCGTTTCGACCGGTTTGCTAACCATCTTCTCCATTATCCTTACCAAAGTCTTGTTTGTTGCCTCAGCTTGTCCATTACCCTGAGGGTAATATGGCGTGGACCATTTCAATCTGATTTGGAACCGTTGGCAAAGACCTTTCACAATTTTGTTCTTAAATGACTTCCCATTATATGTGACAATGGCTGCGGGGATACCATATCGGCAAATAATGTGATTCATGATGAATTTAGAAATCTGTGCTCCTGTGACATAGGTTAAAGGGACAGCCTCCACCCATTTTGTAAAGTATTATGTAGCTGTGATGATATGTGTATGACCATCAGATGAGGTAGGAGTAAGCTTCCCTATTAGATCAAGTCCCCACTTGGAGAATGGCCACGGGGTAGTGATTGGTTGCAATGGTTGCGATGGAGCATGGATGAAATTTCCATACTTTTGGCAAAGCACACATTTTCTAACATAATTACAACAATCAGTTTCCATGGTGGGCCAATAGTAACCTACTCTTAACAATTTCTTAGCCAAGACCATTCCATTTGTATGTGCTCCATACTCCTTCGTGTACTTCTTTAATTGCCTGGATTGACTCCGTCACATCCAGACAACGTAACAGGTTCCCATCGTAGCCACGATATAAAGTGTACCTCTAAAAAGGGGTGTAATGGGCTATACGGCGAATCGGGCTTTGCTTTTGAGAATGGGAGATATTGGGAGGAAATTGTCCTTAAGATAGGTGAAAATGGGTTCGTACCACGGGGAATAGGGACCAACAACCTCACAAGCCAGGCAAGATTTCGGTACGTCATATGCGGGCTGGTGTAGATTTTCTACGAAAAATGGCATATCATTGTTCCACACGTGGAATACTGAAGCATAGATCCCACCATTGCCATAGCATCTGCCGATCATTACTGCGCTCTTGGGATCTGCTCAAGGTAATGCACAAAATACTCCTTGAGTTTCCACCAACTTCTTGTAAGGTATGAGCTTGTCATCCTTAACTTTATACTCATCATTAACTTTTTTGATGATTAGGTGAATCATCCTACAACCTTAACATGTTGAATATTCCACTTGATGGCTAGCTTCATCCTGCTGATGAGTGCTTCATATTCCATGATGTTGTTCGTGCGAGGAAGGCCGGGCGGAAAGCTTTGTGGTATAGGATCACCGAAGGAGTAATAAGGACCACTCCTGCACTTTGAACCATGAAACGTAAAAGATCCATCAAAATGTATACGCCATACGATAGATTCTTCAATGTAGAGCAAAGATGCATCGGCGAGATCCGGACTCAAAGGTTACGTGCTTTGCAAAGTGCTTGCTAGTGGTCGGCAAGTACTTGTCCTTTAATTGATTTTTGATGGACAAATTCTATATCAAACTCAGAGTAGAATGATCCAATTAGCCATTCTACTGTGAGGGGGGGTTTGGACAACAAATACTTGAGTGGGTCGACCTTGGATATGAGCTTGGTCTTAGTATTTAGCAGGTAATGGCGAAGTTTCTGAAAGGTAAAAACAACGGCCAAGCAAGCCTTTTCAATCTGAGGATAATTACGTTCATAGGCGATGAGGGTGCGACTCAGATAGTACACTTTCTTTTCTCTTTATGGCTAAGGTCATATTGGGCGAGCAGTGCACCAATAGCGTATTGCGTAGCGGAAATATAGAGCAAAAGTGGTTCTCCGGAGTGGGAGGCATGAGGACAGGTGGATTAGCCAAGTACTGTTTAAGCAAAGCAAAGGCTTGTTGTTGCTCAGGTCCCCAGATGAAAGTGATGTCCTTCTTAAGCAAAATGAGTGAATGAGTGACATTTATCTGCAAGCTGGGAGATAAAGCGGCGAATGGCTTGAATTTTCCCTTGCAAGCTACGTAGTTGCTTGATATTCTCAGGTGGAGGCATTTATGTGATGGCAGACACTTTAGCAGGGTCTACCTCAATACCTCGTCTTGACACGATGAAGCCTAATAGTTTCCCAGATAGCACACCGAAGACACACTTCTTTGGATTTAGCTTGACTTTGTATTCACGCAGGCGTTCAAAGATACGCCATAAAATGATAGGATGATCCTCTCTTGTTTTGGACTTTCCCAGGATGTCGTCTACGTAGTCTTCCATGATGTCATGAATCATATCATGAAATATTACTGTCATGGCCCGCTGATAAGTTGCTCCCGCATTCTTAAGGCCAAATGGCATCACCTGATAACAGAAGGTGCCCCAAGGAGTTGTGAAAGTTGTTTTGTGTTGGTCTTCCTCAGCGATCTTAATTTGATTATAACCCGAAAAGCCATCCATAAGTGATAGCATTTCGTACCCTGCGGTTGAGTCAACAATCATGTCAATGTTGGGCAACGGAAAAAGTCATCTTTAGGGCAAGCTTTATTGATGTCCCTAAAATGCATGCAAATTCGGATACCATAGGTTTCTTACGGGCGGGAACAATGTTTGATATCCATTCAGAATAATCAATTGGCCTGATGAATCCTGCTGCAAGCAACCTTTCCAATTCTTCTTTAACTAACAAGGCCACTCTTGGGTGCATCTTTCGAAGCTTTTGTTTGATAGGCTTAGCGTCTGCGTGCCTGACCGGGTTATGCACGACCAAAGTTGGATCTAAGCCGGGCATGTCTTTGTAAGACCATGCGAACACATCAATAAACTCTCGCAGTAGCATAGTGAACGTCTTTTGTTCTCTGGCTGAGAGTGATGCTCCCAATTTTACTATCTTGGGATCTTCTTGGTACCATATTGACATCAATGGTTTCTTGACTAACAATTTTGATAAATCCTCCATACGCGTAGGATCGGGAGGTAGGTTGAGATCTTCATCGAGGATGTCTCTACGAGATTTTCATCCTTGGCGTGGTCACTTTGTTTGTCCTTTGATTTTCTTATTTGTTTGTCGACGATGCCTCGAAAGAGGTTTTCAGCTGTGTGACTTGGACTTCGATTTTTGCCGAGGCTTTTCTTTAGAACTCTTGCCCTCGCTTTTCTTTAAATTTTGCTTGACCACGAAGTTCAGCCTCCTCGCCGAAGTAGGCGCAGGTGTCTAAGTCGATAAAGAAACCCTTCTTGTGATCTCAGTAGGAATTGTATCCCTTATGCCCATGAACTCTGCAATAGCCTCATCGTTCTCGAATAAATCTAGTGGCACGTGACGTTGTTGGTCCCATTCAACAAGGGAGGGGTATACAAGGTCAAGGGTTGGTTCGGTGGGGGTGATGGTTAGGACAGCGTTATTCATGAAAAGGTTCGTGGAGGCCAGATCCTCATATTGGCTACAACAGGAATCCGTATCACTGTCTAGATAATCAGAGCTATCCTCATGCTCAGAACAAGTCACATCTTGATCGTTGGGGTGTGCTCCATAAGGGTGAATCCCAATGCCATATCTTTCTGTTTTGAAATGTGGAAGAGGGGTGGTTCTCTTTGTCCTTGTTCATTCCTCCCACATCCTAGGCCTTTGTAGCCCATGGAGTACATCATTACTAGATTTTTCATATTAGGGGTTTGATAACAAGATGGTGAGTGTCCTCGGGGACCCAGTAGTAGGTGGATCAAGTAATTTTCCTCGGCTAACAAGCCTCCGGGTAGGAATGACCCGATAGTGTGTTCCTCTCTAGGTCTCTGAAGCGGTAGTTGGGTCGACCTCTAGTCTTGGGCGACGGAGAGGTCGAAAACCAAGAGCGCTTGTTGTACATTATACTCCCCATGACCATATTCCAGAATTTTCATCTCCCATGAATTAAATGGAGATGTTGAAGTAGATGCCCCATGAGTGCGAGAACTAAGAGAATTTGAATCTACTCGAGATTCCATGCCTCGAGAATGAAGAGGGACAACTATATCTGTGGAGGGACATGCGTATGTACCCTTTCGTGTGAAAGCTATTAAGAGCTCTCTGATGAGCGAAGGGCTCACGAGTCTCTGGTATTATTCTTGTATGTCCCTCATGCTTGACTTGATGCATTGATGAAATGTTGATGGCACTTTGCTTGCATGGCATGGATCCATGGTCGGCCTAGAAGCATATTATATGGAAGTTCCAAGTCTAAGGCGTGAAACTTTGTCGATGGCAAGTGGGGCCCACCTCCATTGGCGGCGTAATGGTGCTGCTTGACTCTCTTTCCGCGTTGTCGTATGCGGTGATAGTGATGATATGGGACTCAAGATCTTCTTCCGTATGTCCCGATTGTTTGACTAATTTAAGCGTGCGAGATGTTCATCCAGATCCATTATCCCAAGACACCCGTTTGATTTTCTGCGGGTAACAACTACCTCAATGTATAAGGGAAGATTATGTGTAGGATTCTGTAGGGACCTCCCTATGGTTGAAAGTGAGATGCTCACTTGGTGCGATATTTGCCACCGCGGCTTGAAGGTATGCGGGGATCGACTTCTAAAGGCACTCCCGAGGCCCACTGAAGAGTTTGATACAAAATGTCCTTATGCACATTGGAAATCTTGAGAAGATCTAAGATCGAAATCTTAGCGAGTGTCTTCTCAAGTTGTTCTAAAGGTTATACTTACCAGTATGCAGGGTCGATGGAGAGGGTTCCGGAATTACGAGGCGGGCGCGCCTTGTTACCATAACATAATCCTTTCCCTTAATCCGGATGGTGTTGACACGGTCAGCAGGGGAGCGAATACATCCGATAAGTGAATCGTAATGATTGTTATCTCTCTTGGTATACAAGTAATTCGTGGCTTTATAGGTTTGGGATGACTCTCCCCGATCCGGTTTTTCCTTTTCCGACTTATCATGCTTGGGGAATGGTTCCTTATAAATCCCCATCTTCTCGTTAGGTGTTTGCATGTGGCTAGGGTTATCCACCTCTATCTCCCCATTGTCAATGAGGTCTTGAATATAGTGGCGAAGTCACAAACATTTATCTATTTTATGACCTTTAACGCGATGCATTTCACAGTATTCATGCTCCTTATACCATGAAGGTTTAGGAGCGTTGTCATCAAATGGTTGCGTTGTAGGATAGGTCATCATGTGGGCCGCATCCAACTATTTTAGTATGACGGACAACGGCTCATTGAGGGAGGTGAATGTTCGTCGCTTTGGTGGTGGTTGAATTGGGCCCTTGGTCAGTTTAAAAGGTTGACTGGTTTGGACTGTTTGAACACGTTTGGAATCAGTGATTCCGTCTCCCACCATGTTTTTGTTTTTGTTAAAGATCTTCGGCTTTTCAGCGGGTTTGACACTTTGGTTGTCTTTAGATTGGGTTTTGAGGGTGCCTTTGGCAATGAGAGCCTTTTCTATTTGAATCCCTTTCTCGATAACCTCCTCAAAGGTGCGGACACAATGCATTTGGAGGTGGAAAGCTATATCACTGGTTGAGATTAGGGATGAAAATACTGACCAGCTGCTTCTCAGGGAAAGCGCAAGGGAAGCGACTAGCTATCCCTCTCCATCGTTGGAGGAAGCTAGCGAAGGTCTCATTTGGGCGTTGTTTTGTGCCGCACAAGTCTGCCATGGTGATGTCACTCTCTATGTTATACGAGAAATGATGCACGAATCTTTCCACCAATTCTGGCCAGGTGAAAATTGATCCTCGTGGTAAGCGCGTAAACCATTCCAATGCTTGACCTCCGAGACTCTTAGGAAAAAGTCTGATGAGGTAATTATCACTATAAGACACCTCTTGACATGCCATGTAGAAATCTTTAACATGATCCCTTGGGTCTCCCTTTCCTTTGTATTTGTCAAACTTTGGCATATCAAATTTCTTTGGAAAGGGTTGAAGGGTCATTGTCTTGTCAAAAGGATAGGGGCATAGTTCTTCGTATTGGTATTTCCTAATACTCCCTATATTGCTTTCTTGTATGCTCGCAAGTGTTGCTTTCATAGATTGCACTTCTTGTGCGAGCAATTGTTCTTTAGTGGGAGAAGCGGGGATGTGTACACGATGATACCCTGTGTCTTCTTCTCCTTGGTTTTCTCGATGGAGTTCGTGGATCCTAAACTTAGGCTTTGACTTTTGAATGTTCTTGTTTGTGTCTTTACGTACACGAAAGTAAGCAAAGCTAGTTGTCGGCTTAGGTTATTGAGTTGTTGTTGGATTGTGACTTGGTTTGTGTCTTCTTCTTCTAAAGGTTCTTCCTCTTCGTATTGTGGAGGTTCTTCCCCTGTCTCATGTTCTATCTTGTTTCTTCGTGGCACTTTGATGAGGGGTATTCTATGCCCTACCACTTTATCATTTTCTGCGTAAGAAGTGGAAGCATGCCCACCTGTTAAAATATCTTCCATATTGATAAGGGGGTTCTTCCTTAGTAGTGTCATTTGTAGGTAATATTGGTTCATTCTCGGTGGGCAATTTGGCCCCTAATTCCATGACCCGTGCCAAAACTCTATCTTTATTTCTAAGGAGAAACTCATCTAGTAGAGTGGGGTCAAAATCAAAGTCTGCGTGTGGTGATTCTAATTCGTTTCCACTATGGTCAACCATTTCTTCTATTTCCTTTTCTGCAGAAAATAGTGGTCCTAGATCATGTCCGATAAATGGGTTTGACCCTTGTTTGTTAGAGGTTTCCCAAGCTTGCGCCTGTTGTTCCTCATATGTTTGTTTCTTTAAACCTAGACGCGTCTTGGGAGCCATGTTTTCGTGATAAGTTTCACTAAGGTAAGTTGTATATTTGTTCAAAATTCAATGACTACCCCTAAGTGAAACACAAGATGTACGTGTTAAGAGTAAATTAACAGTGAGAATATCAATGTGATAGAATGATAAAGTCACCAATGAAACAATCGTTTGGTACCAAAACTTAATCAAATGAAGTACTTCCTAGACTACGTTTCAAAGTAATTTGTGATGCTAGATGATTAACAAGATGTCTCCACTTATGCCAAGTTCAAAGGAATGAACAAGACGTAAGTAAATACATGAAGTTAAATGCGATCTCCCAATCAAGATATACGATGAGCAAGCTCAAGTCTGATTAAGACCTATATCTCAAAAAGTGTCAATTACGATTTGTGAATGACACAACAATATCACCAAGATATGTTAACCCACTTTGCAAGAAAGTGAAGTATTGATATCGAGGTGTTATTGATATAACATGCACAAATGGTAGTGCCTAGCACCTTTTGAAATCGAGGTAATAATAAAACCGAACAAAAAAATGCTCAAAGTATAGCTAGGAATAGTTAAGAATGTGTGCAGCGTAACCGTACAATATAGGTATTTATGTCGAGTTTACAAGAAACAAGACGTAAATATCGAAATTGTAATGATACGAGACAAACAAGCTAACTCCTCTATGGAAGTCCGATGATGAACCATGCCTAACTACATGATGATCTTGGCGTGGGTATCAAGATCACATGGCTACGAAATGACGTGAAAATGCCTCCACTCACTTTAGACGTTTAACTAACTTGACCCATGAAACATGGATGGGCGTAAACGGACATAAAAGTGAGAGAAACGATCGAATGGCAACACAAAGGTAATCACACCTCTTTTGATCAACAAAGTGTCAAAAGAATATGAAGAAATAAATCAAGAAAAAATGACAAAAAAAATGCTAGCCTCACTTGGCGAGTTTCACCTCGCCTAAGGCAAGTAAAAACTAGGCGAAAGTAATCGTCACACGTTTCTCAAAAAGAAGGTTCACACTCAACACTTTTTTTAAAATGGTCAAAGTGGGCTCTGGCCAAAGTATATATTCTCTAGGTGGTTCTCTCACCTAGGTGTTACAAAGTTGCCACGAGCGAGCGCGATTTACCCAAAAAGTCACAGCTGACTAGTTTGGGAGTATCTCGGCTTTACTTTACCCCCTTGAAACGATAGGCAACTAGTGCGTCTACGTGTACTATCAAGGGTCGCCACTGACGGACAACTTGTAACGCTATCTCACAAAGGAAACACTAGTCAAGTAGGTAGTGCGGAGCACTTCCCGTTTCGTCCACAAGGTTTCCCTCTTCCGTGGACTACTTTGGGGTTCTGGAACCACCCCCATTGTTGTAGCTTAAGGCGTTATGCCAAAGGGGTTATGTTCCAGTTGAGCGGAGAGGGACGTACCCTTTTCCGAAACCTGCAATACAGATGTTTTGAATATGTTGTTCTTTTTATCTTGTTTAATTAGGTGTGGTTTGATTGAACACCTTTTGGCAACCTGTATAACAACTGTATTAGTAGTTTTTGATTTCGTTTTGATTCCTCCTTTCTTTGACAAGCGTTTTTAGGTCCTGCACTTAAGCGTTAGTAGTTCTCCAAGAAAATCATATTATTTAAAAGAGGATTAAGAGTTGCTTTTGATTCTCAAGATCATCCAGGATGCAAGAGAAGAGCATACACAACAAATAATCCAACTAAAAAGTAAAGAAAATCTTTTCAATCAATGAACCATACAAAATTCTTGATAAATGTTCATTCCTTTAAACCAAAAGTGAAAGATGAAGTTTCCAATTTACCAAATGTTATAAAATGAAGACTAAAGTTGCTTTTGATTCTCAAGATCACCCTAAGGTGCAAGAGAAGAGCATACACAAACTTTATCCCAACTATATAGAAATGGAAAACTTCAAATCAAAGGACCATTGAAAAATGCTTTGTAAAAGGTTCATTCCCTTAAGCAAAATGAATAATCAAGTTTCCAAGTTTAATCCCAATGTTAACAAGATAGAGATCAAAGTTGTTTTTGATTCTCAAGATCACCAAAAGGTGCAAGAGAAGAGCATACACATGCTTTGGTCTAAATCGAGTAAGCATGGAAATACAACATTCATCAAAACATTAGACATGTTAGAAAATGACCAGTTTTAAAATAACAGAAAAACCTACAATTTTTGTAAGTATAAATCCTAAATTTATGTTTTCATTGCATATTTAACTTCAATACCTTTCCAACGCAAAAAAAATGGAGTCATTTCGAGTTCGGGAGCAAAAGTTATGGCCTTCGGAAGATGGGTTACGCATATGCTCTTATGCTCATGGGTGTGCACTTGACATGCACTCAAAAAATGTCAAAAAAAAACGTCCCTTAATCTACAAAATGGGAAAAATTTTCCAACCAAGATTCAATTTTGACAACAACCCATCACATTAATATATGAATAGAAGACTCAACACTATCAAACATTAACATACATGCTCAAGAATTTAAGATTTTCAAGAAATTGACAAAACTAGCATGTAGAATGATGAAAAAGTAAGCTCTAAAAATGAAAACATGATGAAATCTTGAAATTTTCTCACCAAGATTTAAATTTTGACAGCAACCCACCACATTAATATGTAAATAGAAGACTCAGCACTATCAAACACTAACCTATATGCTCAAGAATTGAAAATTTTCAAGAAATTGACAAAACTAGCATGTAAAATGATGAAAAAGTAAGCTCTAAAAATGAAAACATGATGAAATCTTGAAATTTTCTCACCAAGATTAAATTTTGACAGCAACCCACCACATTAATATGTAAATAGAAGACTCAGCACTATCAAACACTAACCTACATGCTCAAGAATTGAAAATTTTCAAGAAATTGACAAAACTAGCATGTAAAATGTTAAAAAAGTAAGCTCTAAAAATGAAAACATGGAGAAATCTTGAAATTTTCCCCTCAATTCCAATTTTGACAGCACTTCACCTCCTTCATACCTACAAGGAAGACCCAACACATGCAAACTCAACAAAACATGTTAAGAAAAACAAGTTAGATCAACATGTGTAAAAGAGGGTTAGTAACCAAAAATAAAACTTAACTACAAAAACTTGAAATTAAGTGCAAAGGACAATGGAGTATGTCCCACCGGTGTGCCAAATGTGTGCATGTATACTTTTCTTAATGCTAAATCAAATGAAACAAGAACTACCACCTAAAATAGTTCTACAATTTAGCTAAAACAAAGCATAAACACCATCATGATAAGAATTAAACAAGGGTTAGATGCTAGCATTCATCAATACAAACTTTGAAACTAACAATGCTAAATATCTAAACTCCTCTATTCTCTAACAACAAATAAATGAATGGACCTAAGTAAGCTCCATGGCTATCAAAATAGTTGTCCTTAATGTTCTAAGAACCTAGGAATGGGGGCTAATCAAAGTTGGGCTGAGACCCTTTTGACACCTCCCATATGACCCAAGCACTTTAAGAAAGAGGCTTAACTCTTCAAGATGATGAACTCTCAAAAGGGCAAGGTGCAAGCTCTTAGTCTCTTTGCTATATGCTTTGCATTTGCTCTCTTAGAAAGTTTAGGTGTAAGTAAAAAGGTAGGTGGAGGGCTCTTTATATAGCCCCGAAAGGATAAAGGATTCAACACATTCTCATGAATGTGGGATAAAGGTAAAACATGATTAGGAATGGATAAGGTTGCTTTATTAAAGGTAACCTTACTTTAGAAGGGTTTAATACATGTTTAGCAAGTCATGGGAGTTGGGGGTATTTTAATTAATCAAAGGTGATTAATTAATAGGTAGGTGTAAGCTTATAGAAGCCAATTAGAGGAATATTAGTGCGATTTAGGCTATTATAAGGGGATTAAATCAATTAAATATTGATTTATTGGTTAAATGGAAGGGAAAGCTAATTAATTAATAATAATTAATTAGTCTAGGTAGAAGGGTGATTTATTAACGGAAGGTCGTTAATTAGGGTATTTGTTGGATAGGCAACTTAATTAATTAGCTTAGTGTAATTAATTAATGATGATATGAGGAAAATGAGTGCTTTTGGTGGAGTGGTTTGAATTTCCTAATGGTCAAAGGTAGTAAAAATTATGTTGACATGGTGTTTGTACATTTGGATTATTCCATTACTTGTTTACAACCACCGATTGAGATTACCTAAAGATATTAATTGATTTGACATCTAGGGTGATGGTGGTTTAAAGGCCTTATATGAGTGTTTCATATTCGGTGATGTTGTTAGTGCAATCAAAATATAGTTTGAAAGATAAAGGCATATGTTAACCATCAAGAGTAATGAGGATATCACCTGCACCACCTCCACACTGAGATTTGAAACCATCACAAAATAAGGTCATCTGGTAAGTGGTATCATCTAAGGAGAGGGTAGCAATGGATTCATCCATGAAATCAAAGTTAGAGGGTTGATTTCTAGAAAAGGGTGTGTCTGCAAGTTGGTTAGCCATGGTTTGGTCCTTGATAGATTTTTGATGGATGAATTAGAGGTCGAGGTTTGCAATAATCATGAGCCAACGTGCAACATGTTGATGCTAGTAGAGTTTGGTGTACATGCAATGTAATGGGTCAATGTTAGTCATGGCAAAGGTTTTTTGGTTCAGTAGGTAATGACAAAGTTTAGTGGCGATAAAAAATAAGGCTAAACACAGTTTTTTGGCATGAGTGTACCTAGTTTCGTAGTCAAAAAAGGTATGAATTATGTAATAAACTGATTTTTCCTAGTGTTTCTCATCGCGATGAGTGAGCATGGCACCTAAGGAATGATTAGAAGAAGAAATGTATAGATGAAAGGGTTGGTCATCTTTAGGAGGAATGAGCACTTGTGGTTGGAGAAGGTATTGTTTTAAGGTGTCAAAGGATTTGTGGCATTCATCATCCCTTTAGAAGGAGATGTCCTTTTTGAGGAGATGATGAAATGGTTCACAAGGGTCAAAAAGTTGTGAAATAAACTGACTTAATAGATTGCAGCTTACCTTGAAAACTTCAAAGTTGACAGAGATTAGTAGGCAGAGGAATTTCAATAATAGCCTTTACTTTAGCAGGAGTTTTCGTGAAAGAAAAATGAAGACACATTTGTTGGGGTGAAGGAGAACACAATACTTGATGAGATGGTCAAAGATGACCTTAAATACTATGAGATGTTTGGCCCAATTTTTGGATTTGCAAAGAAGATCATCTATGTAGTTTTCCAATATGTGATGCATTATGTCATGGAAGATATGATTCATATCCCACCGATATGTAGGACCAACGTTTTTAAGGACAAAAGGAATGACTTGATAGAATAAGGTCCCCAAGGAGTGATGAAGGTGGTTTTGTGTTGATCTTTTGGGGCAAGTAATATTTGGTTATAACCCAAGAAACCATCCATGAGTGATAATATCTCATGACGCATGGTGAGATCAACTAACTGGTGGTCAATACAGTAGAGGAAAGTTGTCTTTGGGGAAAGCTAAGTTGAGGTCATGGAAATCCTCGAAAATGTGAAGTTCCCTATTACTTTTGTGACAGAAGCGATGTTAGAAATCCATTGGGATAGTCAATGGGTAGGATAAAGGAAAATGAGACAAGGCGCTGAAGTTCCTCTGTGACAAGAAGGGCAATGTGAGGATGCATTTTATGCAAATATTGTTTTACGGGTTTGGATTCAAGAATGGTTACGATATTGTGGACCACAATGTTTGGGTCAATACCGGCATATCAGCATAGGGCCAAGCAAAGGCATTGCTATGATCCTAGAGGAAAGAAGTAAAAGATTCCTGTTTGGGAGGCATCTAAAGATTGGCCTATCTTTAGAATGTGTAGGTTGTCCTAAGTGTTAATATTGATTTTGATGGTTGATTCATTCAACATGGTTTGTGTCTCAGAAGGAAATGACTGGTGAATATAAGAATCTTCCACACCAAGGTAGGTGAGGATAGAATCATCATCTTGACATTAAACGATGTTAATAGAAGGTGTATCATCATTGATCATGTCAGGATATAAGAAGGGAAGAGAAGGAGCCGTGCCATCACGTTGATAAGTCGAGGTCCTATGGAAATTTTTTCACAAAATTTTTTTAGGAGGAATAGATTCGGGATCTATGGACTCTGTGGGTGAAGGTGGTGACATTGGTGAATGTGGTGAAGAAGGTTTTTCATCCTCAATGAGGTTGATGTGGGTATTCTTGGAAGATGGTTTGGAAAATCCAATGCCACTATGATATTTGTTTTTACGGGTGGTACACGAGATGTTGGTATGAAAACCTTGTTTGTAAAAACCAAAGCCAAAGCCTTTCCATTCATAGCAGTGAAGGAAAGTTTTGGCAAAGTGGAAGTTAGTGAGAGATTAGAGATCAGGTGAAAATGGTCATGTTTGGGATAGTGGTTCAGGTGAATAGGTGGAAGTATCAAGTCCCCCATACATTAAGTTCATGCAAAGGTGGGGAGGACCATAAGGGAAAACCTCTCCTATGCGATAGTTATAAAGAGGATGTTGGCATAGGTTGCCAAACTCTTATGGAGTGAGGAATGTATTGATATTGTAGATCCAGTATTCCCCCAGTGAGGCATTGAAAAACACCTTCTAAGGGATCGGTAGTAGATATGTGGGTAACGGGATAGATGAATTACTAGGTGATTTGGTAGGAGGGGTATCGATCAGTTGGGAAGTATATAGGAAGGAGGATGTCCCCCTTGTCCTATAGATGTCTGTGAGGGAACTAACAAGGAGGAGGTGTAGGTGATATCAATGATAGATTAGGATGGTCTTATTTTGGGAGAAGATCATCGATGAGGAAGATTCATTGGATTATGCCTTCCAATTCTTTACAATGCTCTATGCTTTATGTCCAGGCTTCTATAGTAGGTATAGGTTTTTTTATCGTACCATACATGTTTCCAAGCATATGGATTGGGTGTTTTGATTGGTGGTAATGTGATAAGAGAAGCCTGTATGAGCCTCTTGAGGATGTCAATGTAAATCCCTTTTGGGGATTTGGATTAATTGATTTTTATTTTGATTTACAAGAATGCTTAGTAGGACACATTATTTTTGGATGGGGCAGATTCATAGATGTTGTATGGTGTTGAAACATCATAGGGACATTGTGAGGTTGATAAGAGAGGGGATATAATGTGGAATTGATATAATTAGATGATGGATGAGGTCCCAAATTAGATGAGGAGAGATGGATTATGGATGACACAGGGTACGACTGTGTGGCATAATATTGAGAAAAAGGATGGGGTCCCAAAATGGATGATGATGATAGAACAAGAGATCTGGTAGATTTGGATTGTGAAAAAGGATGAGGTCCCAAAATGGATGGTATAGTTGAGACCTTAGATTAATTGTGTTTTGGTTTTGTAATGTTAATTTTAGATAAAGGAGGGGGTTTTACGTTAGATGATGAGGATGTTGCTATGATTATGATGGTATTTGATTGTATATGGTTTGATTTAGGAAAAGGATCCAAACTAGATGGTAAGTGAGTATCTGGGGATAGGATTGAGTTTGGTTCGGACGAGGGAGATGTTGATTCCAAACATGATTAAGGTGGGTTATTTTTAGGTGAGCTATCTAATTCTTCTATGAGTTTGACAAGTGGGTTGATGTATATATCTTATATGATGAATGTATCCTTGGTAAATGCAGTCTCTAATGTGGAGTCTAAGTGCTTAAAAGAGGTAATGGATGATTTTATAGTGGACACAGGGGACATCGATGTGTGAGGATCATCAAAAAGAGGATGTATGGGATTTGATTTTTCAAGAAGAAGAATCGGTGGTGAATGAGTCTCCTTATAGGGAAGATCATATCTAATATTGTTGATAATGTTATTCAAGGGATGCACAATATATATATGAATTGAATCTATTGAGGGTGTTGTGTTAGGAAGATAAGTAATGGTATCATGTGTGGTAGTCTCATCAGGTTCATAGAAAGACCTAGGGAAATCAGATGTGACATGTGTAGATTGAGGATCAAGATGACCTTCTTCGAGGGCTTGGATTTATAATTTTATACCTATGATGAAGGATTCATCAAAGTATGAAATGTGTGGATCTCGAGGGTAGGTGAAATGTGAGGGGAACATGATCGAGAAAATAACTCAATCAATTTTGATTGGGGAAGTGTGAAGGATAATTTATTGATAATTCTTTGCCACTATACGTACCCAAAATTGTATGTACTACAATGACAAAAAGAAGTTATGGAAACCCCAATGATGATTCAGATCTCTTTGCAAGGTGTTTAGAATATAGAAAGTGCACCAAGTATACATTTGTATCCTAAGATACCTTATCTAGCCTTTGCATGCTTTTTTCTAACTCCTTTCCTCTTTTTCCTTGTATTTTGGTCTTTAGTGCTAGGACCGCCACCCTAGTGGGCGGCGGTCCTACCCACATTTTCCGAAGCTTTTGACACACTCATCGAAGTGAAAATTAAGTTGTAATTGCAACTCTCAACCGCTTCTGCTTTGTTTAGAGTTTCTAGCCACTTTGTAATAGTAATTCTCCATTTTAAATAATAGAGCATGGAAATTTGAACTTACCTTCTGGTGAGTAAGAAAATTATAAATACCAAGCTTGTTTACAAGCAAATGGCCTTTCTCTCGATTTATCATTTGGTGTGTCTAAAAGCTCCTCAAAAAGTCTCAACAGGTATAGATTTTGTGTAAGTTCTCACCTCTCGGTTAAAGCTCCTCTCCTTCTTTCTAATTTAGAGATAACTTTATTTCTCTTATTTCATCTTATTACATTGTTGTTCTCAAACAAACAAGCTTAGAATAAAACAGTTTTAGTTCTAAGTTCATATTCAGTTCATTTGAGAATCTTGATTCTACCTAGAGTTTTAGGTCGTTGTTTTGTCATAGGAAGTATAGGTCCTATATTTTTCGGTGTGTTTGTGTTGTATCCCTATAAAAATCCTACTAGGAATCACATAGCCAATCTCTATTCTCTTGTGTTATCCCTCTCCTACATGCATTCTTGCAGTTTAGGTCCAAGATGCCACTTTGTTTGAATATCTTGTCATTTTGCCTCTATCACATTCCCACTTTTCTAGATTCATGAGAACACGTAGGAATGAAGAGATCACACTGAGGGGACAAGCTAAAATACAATTAGATTTTCCTCTGTTATGTAAACTCCAAGTTTGAATTGTCAAATTTGTAATTACAACATATCAAATAGAATAGAAAATTATTTCATTTTAGTTAAGCTCACTTTCAACATTACCAGGGAAGCTGTGGGGAATAATAACTTTTGAGAAGCTATGATTTCTTCTGAGGTAAGATTGAAGGTTTTTCAATTGAATTAGTTAATTGTTTAAATTTAGGATCAATTCACAAATGCATAGGCAAATAGCTACATCTGGCTACCTTACTTGTTATAGTTCCATTCTTAGATTAATTGCTCATTATCTAAATTTATTAGATTAGTTTCTCTTTAATTTCATTCAAGTTCACATGTTTTGAAAATATAAAAATAACAAGAATAGTGAAGATTTATTTTCATAATTAGTTTACTTCATTTAGTTAAATCCAGTTATTTCTTGCATGACAATTACAGGACCCAGAGAGCCTAGGGATTACATATTCAAACTAGTAATACCTTAGCCAAATCTCCTCATAACATTAACAGATATAGATCAAGTTCTTAAAATTCACGTCTTCCAAATAACAACAAACCTAGAAATAATCAGTGAGCAATTGAGAGAATTAAATATTGAAGATGACGAAGCATATGAATTCTAGTCAAACTAACCCAACTATAGATTACCTTGATAGGATATCCACATGACCATAAAAAAACCTGAAAGGGAACAAACATTTGGTTGTGATTCGTTAGTTCCACAGATAGATGCGTAAGACCGTCTCACCGATATAGACATAGTCTTATGCATACAAGTCGCTAGAACACCAAAGTAAGATATTCGAGAAGATCGGACAATTCCTTGTATTAAATGTAGAAGCTGAAAAAGATTACGATTACTGGATAGTTGGAAGAAAAGATTGATTCTTCACATGACCATAAAAGGTCCACAACAACCATGAATTCATGGTTGTGATCCCTAGGTCCCACAACCCAATGGGCATGCTAATCAATCAAACATTGACACCGATTTACGTACACTAGTATTTAGATCCTCGCCACTTCCTCCAAATATTATCACATAGTTTTCCATGTTGAATGTAGAAGCCAATTAGGATAAGACTTTCTCGACTAGACTAGAAAATAACCCATAGCTCTTGCATGTCACTTTCCACACATCCAAAAACTAATAAACAGGATCTTGGAAAAGCTCGACAATGATTGGAGCCTCCGAGTAGCTATCATATCTAATAAATCTATTGCACTAGTTTAGGTTAGGAGACATTTCTTTACCTTGCACTCGTAGATCCCGTTATTGCGTGTTGAGGATATATGATTTCCCAACTATTTTTTCCACATCTGCATACATTTTATTTCCACCGGTTGTCTCGGCATGACCTCGGGAGGTCGGGTATGGAGAAAGGCTACTTGTTAATTTTCATGCTCACCTGTAACTTTTCTATCATTCAAAATTGGTGAACCTAACGTGAAAGGAACAACTAATCCTTTTTCATTTCTATTTCTTTCATCCATCTTCACTCTTTCCCATTATTCTTCAGGTATATATATATCCCCTGGATATGTCAGGATACGACACATATGGCAGATCTCTCTCAGGTCTCGAAGCATATTATGGTCAGTCAAGTAGACAACAGTCACCCTCTCTTTCTCCATGGGCTAAAAACTAATCAAGCAGCTACTTTTCATCACAAACACCTCCTTAAAGAACTAATACTAGTTATTCTTTCCAAATTTAGGAGGTAGACCAACTCACACAAACACAACAACCAGAGCCCTCAGGCTCTAACAACATGACATTTACTGTAGAATTCAACTCATCTCCTTATGTTTTATTTAGACCACAAATCAGTAGGTAGTCATATCCACTCCCATTCTTGGATGAGGAGTACTTAGCACGCTACACCAAAAGCAAGAAATGCTTCTAAAACATGTACCCATCTCTAGGAAGTTTGCAAACACAACCCGACACCCTGCTTCAAGAATATACCGCCATTCCTCCGCCTATGGAATATACTCTTGGTGAAGTTTGGAAGAGTAAGGAACAATTCATAGTAGGTTAGCATACCCCTCGGCAACCTCAAGGGGTTAAAAAAAAACCATCAAGGTAGAACGTTGTGTCATCACCAATTGAGCTCATCTCAGCTTTGGTTGAGAGGGTTAGAGGGATAGAACTTGCTCTAGAAAATCAAGCTTCACATTCGGGGTAAGCAGGAACTTCCAATCCTCCACATCATCCTAGTTAGGTTGACCTCCTCATAGAACAAGAACATTCGGTATGCCTCCTCAACATTCATATAGCTATCCACAACAAACGCCAACTAGAGCCACATTTTCAAATGTTGCTCCAGGTTAAAAACACAATACCTCCCATTTTAGTAACAAACAATCCATATCAAAGAAATGTTCCTCCCTACCTAAGCATGTATTCAAAATAGCCATAGGAGACATGTTCTTGTTACTTGAGGACATTATCCCAACCATAGGGGTTTCCTTATGCACCTGAAAATACATATTTTATGCCATATCAACAACTCGTTCCACCTCCGCCTCCTCAATAGGCACCATCAATGTTTGAAAATTATGTGGTAGGGACTTACTTATAATATTTAAAAGATCCTTTAGATTTCACCATACAAAGCATCATGCTTCCAAGACCTTTACCTGATTTGCCTAAAGTCAAGGGGGAGGATATCCAAATGCACATATTAAGGCCTATTCCATGGCTATTCGAGAACTACTCCCGAGATGTGGTTGTTTCCAAGATTTTCCCTAAGACCTTAGAGGGTATTGCCTTTTATTGGTATTATAGAATACTTGAAGCTTTGATACACTTGTTTAAAAACTAGCGAAAAAATTTATGAAAGCTTTTGACATGAACAAATTGTTAAGAACAGGATCAAGGAATTATTTCACAAGAAATAAGAGCACAATGAATATGTTGTTCATTTCATTCAAAGATGGCTTACAATCCTCTACTCTTCAGCAAGTGCTCCAAACATGGATCAAATGGAACTATGTGACTTATTCCTTCATTCTCTCAACAGAGAGATAAAGGAAGAAGTCCAGAAGTTCCCGCTAAGGATTTATGATGAAGTAATCGAGATTTCTCTCCAATCGATCAATCAACAATAGATAGTAGTCGTAAGACATACCGAATGAATGGGAGATTAATCTCTCCCAATCAAAACACTACAACTTATCCCAACATTGGGAACACCAATCAAGGACCCAATATCCTTAACAAAAAGTGTGGGGTTACAACCGATGGAGTCACTGATCAATCCAAAAGACCAAATGTTGTGAACACCCCGGCACCCGTTAATAATCAACAGAGTAATAAATTTACTCCAGAAATCAATACGGTAGATTTTAATCATCCTCCACAACAAAAAAAACAACAATAGAAAATACAGTCAAAAAGTCCTGTCCAAAAGCTAACTGGATATCAAAACCAAAACCAAAGGCAACAACCTCAAAATTTCAACTATAACAACTAGCAGCCCAATTAGAATTTTGGGCCACAAAAGATCCAAACCAATGACCGCAGAACTATAATCCCAATCTATGTTGGGGCTTCAACAAAATCGAGGTCATGATACTAGGACTTTCCACAATTACAAAAATTCTTGTTGCGAAGATAAAAATAACTCTTTATAGATATATTTCTAGAAAATTCCACATCAACCACATCAAATACCTACATAGGATCAGTTTCCCCTTAAAATTCCCATCTTAATATTTTCAATGATCCTCTCCCGAATCATTCTAACAATAATGGGTTATATCCAAATAGGACAAACAAAGGTGTTATAACAGGGAATAACAATCATGAAGCTTCAAATTCATCAAATTCACTTTGGTCGCACCTCGGTTAGGAAATTGACCACAAGCCAAGATAGTCATACTAGTAGAATTAGACACTTTGAATTATAAGTAGAAACCATAACAAGAACACAGGGACTACTCTTCTCAACCAGTTCAACCTATCCATTAATACTAGATAGTGCTCAACAAACACTAGTAAAACTGGTAGGCACCTATGACTTGATCAATGACTTAACGAAGACCTTCTCTCACATCTCCTTCTTGGATTTGTTGAAGAACTCTCCCGCTCATAGTGCTTCTCTCTTATAAGAATTAGGTCTTGGTCATCTGATCAACATCACTCCTCCTCCTAAAACGCAAGTAAACCATGTAGAATTTGATGTCTAACCTATAGGGCAGTCAGATAGGGATACTGAGTTTATATTTGACATAAGTAAAATGCCAATGGATGATGAAATTACGCATAGGGGAGATCTAGCCTTGCATTTGTAGGTATGAATTTATAACAATTATGTTAAGCGTGTAATGATTGATGATGGGGTAGCAGTTAACATAGTCCCGTTCACTTTTCTTTAAAAACTAGGATATGGAGAAACAAATTGTTCCTCAACACAAAACACGATAAGGGGCTATGCTAGCCTCAAGGCAACTTTAATCGGGACTATAGTACTATCGATCACTTTAGGACCTAAAAAAATCCTCACCTAATTTTATAGTATAGATACAGAAACCAACTTTAATATGATTCTTGGTCTCCCATGGATACATCACATGAAGGAAATCCCTTCCACATTATTCCAGGATGTAAGATTTTTACACTTGGGAAAAGTCTTTGTAGCAAAAGGTGACCCAAAACCTTTCGACATACACCTAGCAGACTTGAAGAAAAGACCAAGTGTCCACTCGAATTTTATCTCCCAAAAAATCAGCTCAATTGATGCAGGAGCATCAAGTGATAAGATGCAAGAAGGTCATATGACCATTAGAACATGTTAGTATAGGTGTGAGTGAATGAATGTTAAAGTTGAATATGTTGTAAAAGGGGAATGAGTACTTGTAAGAAAGTTGTAGGAGTAAATTTGACATAGTAAAGGAGTAATATTGGAAAAATAAAGCCATGTAATCATGTAATAGTTGTCTTATATGGATTACATGAGAGTATTAAGGAGATATCCACGTGATTTCTATGTAGAGGAAGTTGTTGAGTCTTCTTAGGAGTGTGAATTGGCTTAGGAGTCAGTTTAGGTGCTTGTTAGAGTCTATTCTTAGCTAATGAATACCTATTTCATAGGTGATTCATGGAAATGAAGAGGGACAGGGATTCTAGAGGTTGAATAATGTATAATGGTGCAGGTAATATGTTTTAAAAGATGAAAATCGACCATGTTGAAGAAAATCAGCTTGTTTTCAATGGACTGTGCACAAGAACCCTGGCAGGACAGCAAGATAGAAACCCTCCATAACATTTAAATGATGTAAAGTTCCTGAATATTAGCATGGAAAGATTCTACAGGTGATGTAGATCACAGTGGTAATTTTTATATGTTTTGAAAATGCATAATTTGAGTTTTATAGCAAATTGAAGGCTCTCTGGCCCGATCTAGGGAAAAATAGCATAACTTTTTACTGCATAGATGAAATTGCTTGAAAATTTCAGGATACCTCTGTAATTACATGATATAACTACTGTCCAAATTTCAAGGATAATGGATTTGTATCGCTCAAGATATACGTGACTATTTTTTTTTAGTTATGACAAGGAATACACAGTGTACAGTGGAGAGAGGAATGAAAGTGCATGAATGGTCATAACGTGGAATCAAGCCACTAAATTTTGTATCAATCATCTTGATGAAATTTTTGAAGTGGATCAAGCGGCGAGGTGAGATCAAAGTCCTAAGTGCCTACTGTCATAGCTAGGGTCAGAATAGGCCTGATTTTTGTATGCTACAGCCATAAAGGAGGTGATAAAGGAAAAACCTAGATCTAGGACAGTATATGGAGCTCATGAATACCTCAACCATTGTGAAGGGAGGTCTGTTGAGCTATGGGTATGCCCTGGGAACCAACTGATTGAGTATTAAGAGTTTGAATTGGATGTTTTTAGACTAAGTTCAGTCTTGAGGGCAGAGTATTGAGACTGCACACTAGTAGAGAGATGCTTGAGCATTCGTAAAGGAACTTGAAACATTGGTTTGTTGCCTTGGTCATGTTCAATCAAGAAGAGAAGAACTTGTGACTATATTGAAGAAAAGCTCCATTTGCAAGCAAAGGTGTATGGTAAAAGAACTCAAGAAGGTATGAATACTTGAGATTTTATGAACGGATTTTGTAGCTTGGGACAGTCATAGAAGTTCTTTACATCTATTAAATATTGTTTCAGTGATCACAAGGTGATCACCTTTGCTCATCAAAGTTAACCCTCCTTCAGTTGTTGTCTTCAAGAATTAGTTGGTACTAGGTCTCATTGGATTTCAAGGTGAAAAGGAATACAACAGATGAGGTTGCATGAACATAAATTAATGATCCTCTAGCAGGGGTGGATGGAGTAATAGAGTAGGTTCAAGCTCTTGATAATATGGTGAAGCAAATTTTGGTATTGACCCCTGCATCATTAACAAACCAATCAATCCAAACCCAAAAGTAAAGTTGGTGCCTACAAAAACTAGAAGTCACAAACTTAATCAAAGGCATCCCAATAGTCAAAGATGATACCATCGTCATAGAAATGATTTCTCTAGGAACCACCATAAATATTGTCAAATTACTTGAGAAAGATCTACCTATTCTCCTACCATTTGATTCTATGGGTATAGGACATACCCTAGGAATTGGTTCTATTCCTCCAAAAAAAAATGTATGGTAGAGGTAACCGATACCCAAGAAGGAGATACTAAGAATGTCCCAACTTCCATTTTTCCAAGCTATTGTTGGACTCTCCATTTTGATGGAGGAATATTTCATTTCAGCACTGGGGCATGTGTGATCCTTACTTCTCCCGAAGGAAAGATTTTAACTTTTACATTCAAATTAAATTTCGAGTGCACAAACAATGGGGCTGAATACAAAGCCCTCCTTCTTGGCCTTATCATAGCCAAAAGGATGGGCATTGGTAATATTAGAGTGCTCAAAGACTCATAATTAGTTGCAAACCAACTATCTGAGGTATATGAGACTAGAGCTGAACACTTGCAACTCTATAAAATGGCAGTACTGAAACTAACAAAGGGATTTGACTTCATATCAATCGAAGCAATTCTATGAGAACAGAACCTTCTCATTGATTTAGTAGCAACCTCGACTTCCCGATTCACTCCAAGCAGTGAGTTGGCAGATACAAATTTCATGGTATCAATTCATGTTGAACCTTTGGTTCGTAAAATACCAATAAGCCTGATCTTGACACATGTGGAAATTGAGAATGAGTTTACCATTCTAGATCACTCTAACAGTGATAGGGCAATTCTTGAATATCTAAATGCCTATGCAGAGTTGCATCTCACTCATCACATGGTTGATTTCTCCTTGATCCCATATTCCTCTTCCTATTTTGGAAATCCCATGATAGAATCTCCCCCAGCAAAAGAATCTCGAAATCTATGAGGTAGAGAATGAAGGGAGTTTGGAATTACCCCCATCCTGCTTGAGTTCAAGGAGGGTAACACCTCCTTAATAAATGGAATGATTGATATAAATATTGGAACACGGAAGAAATTTTTTTTTGAAATTGGGATCCTCCTTAACTCTAGAGGAGGTAGAAATACATACCAAGATCCTCAAGGAACATCAAAAACTATTGAATTTAGTTACAAAGAAATAACGGAACTACCCCACATATTATGGTACACAATCTCATCACCAAAATAGATGCAAAGCCAACTAAGCAAAAGTCAAGACTAATGAAGCCAAAAGTAACACTCATGGTGAAAGAAGAAGTAATGAAACTTCTCCAAGTGGGATTCATCAAACCAGTTTATTATTCACCATGGGTATCTAATATCATCCTCATTCTAAAAATTAATGGGAAGATCCGTATTTTCATAGAATTCTAGGAAATTAACAAAGCTTGCCCCAAAGATGATTTCCCATTACCATCCATCGATTTCATCATTGAAGCAACAACTAGATTTGAGATTTTGTCTCTCATGGATGGGTTTTCAATATATAATCAAATCAAAATATCTGAAGAGGATCAATTCAAAACTATGTTTATAACTCCTTGGGGAACCTATTGTTATGTTATCATGCCATTCGGTCTTAAAAATGCTGGTGTTACATAGCAGAACGGGAAATGCCATACATATTCCATGACATTATTCATAAGATCGTGGAATCCTACATAGATGAATTATTGGTCAAGGTCGGAAGCACTATGATCACCTAGAGGTGCTCCGTATCATTCTATCATAGTTAATCGAATACAACATCACACTCGAATCTAGAGAAATGTGTATTCAATGTAATCGAGAGGAAAGATTTTGGGTTACATTATATCTTCACGAGCGATTGATGTTGACCCAACCAAAATCTGGGTTGTTCTTGAAATGATTCCACCATCAAACGAGTCTGGTATTAGATATTTTCTTGGGAAACTCGGTGCAATCCAAAGGTTCATCCTTGACTTGAGATTTGTTGTTCATCCAATCAACAACTTATTGAAAAAGAATTACATAATTGATTGGATGGAAGAATGTAATGAGGCCTTTGAATTAGTTAAACAATTTTTGTTGTCTCCTCCCATGCTAATGCCGCCTAGAACAAATCACCCTTTGATCTTGTATTCACGCACTACGATGTTTTTCTATCTTGCATGTTGGATCAAGAAGATGATGATAAACAAGAACATGTAGTTTATTTCATTATTCGACGTTGCTTGATTATGAGACATGTTACACACAAGCGAAAAGGAATGCCTTGCCATTGTCTTTCCAACAAAACTCTTAAGACATTATATGATGAATCAAGAAACAAGGGTTATCGTCAAGATAGATCAGCTACAGACATTCCTCACACAAGGATCTTTTTCTAAAAATGTCAGATGTTTCATAACCTTAATGGGTGAGTTTGAGCTAACATTTGTAAACCAGAAATCCGTTAAGGGACAAATCATTACAGAATGGTTGGCTGATAATCCATTGAATGGGGGTGATCTGGTAGATCTAGACTTTCCCGATGAGTGCGTATACTTTTTCGAAACCAGGCCCCTATCTTTGTATGTCCTTGGTACACCGACATTGTCAATTTCATCATAGACCACACATATCTAGAACAGGAAACATCGCAACAAATAAGGTGGTTGTGCATTATTGCTACTAAATATGTTATTTTAGAACATGTGCTCTATCGTAGAGCCTTCGACATAATGTTGTTAAGATGTGTTAATGTAGAAGAATTCGGAAGGATTCTTTATGAATCCCATAGCGGGATGTGTGGAGGCCACTTTGGTGGTCATGTCATTACTCGCAAGATACGTCAAATGGGCTATTTATGGCACACCCTAGAACATGACATAGTAGAGTTTATGTAAAAATTCCATAAATGCCAATAATTCTCCCACGAGGTTCACATGCCAAAGATATGCTCTACAACCAATTGCAACCCTATGGCCCTTTTCCATGTGGGGCCTAGACTTGATAGGGAAATTCTCTCCCTCATCAATAGATGGCCATAACTTTATAATCATGGCCACATAATACTTTACTAAATGGGTAGAGGCCATGCCTCTCACCACCGTACCAGGTTCCGTAATTGCTAAGTTCATTCTAAATCAAATCATTTGTAGGTATGGTGTCCCATAAGTCATTATCTCAGACAATGGAACATCCTTCAAGAATGATGAGGTCCATGAGTTATGTAGAAAATTCAAGATAAACCATCACACAACCTCTCTTTATTACCCCCAAGCCAATAGGCAGTGAGAACACAAAAAAACATTAAAAACCATTCTTCTCAAAATAGTTAAAGAGAACAAATGGGATTGGCACTTAAAATTATACCCAGCCTTGTGGGCCTATCGAACGTTAATAAGAACACCAATAGGGGAAACCCCTTTCTTGTTGGTATTCGAGTAGAAGCAGTTCTACCAATAGAGGTTGAAATACCTAGTCTCTGCATCTCATTACAAGGGATCTTAGGAGAAGAAATAGAGAGGCATGACTCTTTCAACTAGAAAGTATTGATGATGCTAGGTTAAATGTCGAAAAAGGCATAGGTCCTATGTTGATTTGAATGTGCCGGAAATATAACAAAAAGGTCTATGAAAAATAAATATATGAGGGAGATCTAGTTCGAGACTAGATAGCAGTTGAAAAGAAAACCGGTGAAGGAAGGAAATTCCAGCCCAAGTGGTTAGGCCCATACCGAATCATGAAATATTACAAAAATGGTGTGTATCTCTTATGTACACTAGATAGTGAGGAATTCAAAGGTGAAACTGTCAATTCTTTACAGCTCAAATGGTTTCATGCATAATGCATCAACATCACCATTTGTATACTATGTCCATCTCATTGCATTAATTACTTAATTAAGTTCATTATGTTCACTCATTTCGTACATTTTGTGGTCAAGGAACTTATTCTTAAGAAATTTATTACAAGTTTCTAAAAAGAGAGGAAATGCATTCAAATTATATCTCTTCAATTTTCATAATATCATCAAAATGGTTTCAAAATCATCTCATCGACTCAACGAAAAAATCTTGACAAAAACCATACCAAGGCCTGCATACTTGTTCATACTCATTTTCTTCTACTAGGTTAAGTTTCTCTTACCTACGGTCTATTCTAGAAGATTATTGGTGTCACATATATCCCTCTTACATCTCTTTGAAACAAGGACACTCCAAAATCACAGATCAGAAATATCAAGTCAAATTGAATCAAAAGTACTAAATAAACAAAATATTTAATTTTTACACACTTCTTTGCCCTACCAATCTTCGATTATGAGCCGACATATCTTATTAATGATGGGAGGTTGGGAAAGGAAAGAAGTGCCCTTAATCTCCTATGTCCCTTCGGTGATAATCCCATACTTCTTACTAGTAGCATGGGGCGGGGTGTAGGGGGTTCATTCATGTAAATTAATGAATCTTAGTATTTGACGTTTAGAATAAAGTGTTTTGTGAAATTAGGCATCTAATTTCCAAAGAGATTAAATCCTCAAAACCATATTTTTTCAACCAAGTTTCCATTTATGGATCTAAGTCTAGATAAACTAGAAAGTAAGTTGCATTCGAGCTATGTGGTAGGTTTGGGTAAGGTAAGTACGTAGGCCCAAATTTGGCTTCTATCAATACTTTAACCTCTCATCATTTCCATTCAATCAACTCATACAATTTGTGACCTTGCCAACTCTTGGTGTTGATCCCTCACATCTTACTAGTTGCATGGAGTTAGGAATGGGGAAATTTCATCTCATTATCATTATATATTCATCACATTTTTCCAAAACAAGAAGCAATGAACATTACTAAAGGAAGCTAAAAGTTCAAGACCTCATATATCAACATTGCAAACAGACAAAAGAAAACATTCTATTCAACATTTGTTATCACTTATCATCCACTTTGCATACATTCTAAAAAACATATAAAATCAAAGATTATAAAGCATCTAGTGTACACATGAGAAACAAACCACAAGATTCGATATACAAAAAGACCCGAATCCAAAAAGATATATATATATATATATATATATATCTCGTATGTGTATAAGAATCATTTTCTCGCATACAATGACATCATGCACTAGGCATTGTCAAAATGCTCAATGAGCCCGAAAAATACAAAAATAACTCATATAAATATCCAACAAAATCACTACATAAAGACCAAATGGCCTCTCACCCTCAGTAGGACCACTCGAGATCACGTACGATAATGCCTAGAACTCCTACTAAGGATACGATGTTGAGAATGTACTAAATGGTGCGAATGCTCATGGTGGCGACCACTAGCTATGGTATCACTATTAGAAAGGCTTTGCCTCATCACTCTCTCAAAGAACCTCATACCTTGCAAACCGGAGTACGAAGAGCTACCCAGCCTCTATCACCTTCTGTAGAAGGGTGTAAACACATCAATGTGTCTACCAAATTTCTTTGAAGGATCTCCCATGTCATCATTGAGTTGGGCCTGATTCTTCCCGAAGGGATCAATATGGTGTCTACACACACCTAACGAATCAGATCTCACCATCCCTAGGTAGTCACTTTGAAAATAAAAAGGGAAACAATATGTTAGAAAACCACCAAAAATAAGCCAAATTAACAAACAAAATAACAAAAACATAAATCAACTAAAATTTCTAGCTAAAAGGGTTGAGATAAGAGTGCTAACTCACTCGGATCTCCCGGCATCTAGGTAGGGTCTCTAGGATTTGTGCCTTCTATTGACGTTCTAATGACCGTGGAGTGTCCCCAAAACCTAGGATGAAATGACATCCTGTTAGTGATTCATCATCTCCTCACTATCTCGAGAAGGTAATCCCTCCGAGACCAAGGTCTCCTTCTCCACACTCACCTTCATCCTCAAGATATCCTAAGTGTCATGCCACTCAGAATGTCTGTCATCCTCCTAGGCCACCCCTCCGGCCTCACCTCTAACCCCTCTCCCATCGTCTCCTCCTCGCTCCCCTCCTATTAACTCCTCGATTTTGATTCGACATCAATGCGCTCATATCCCTCACCATTGTGAGCAGGAGCAGCCCCAATCTAAAGAAAGGGTGCTCAAGGAGAAACAATTGTCCCTTGAGCACGAACCACCCATCTAAATGCGATAGGTACTCCAGGAGTAACCGTGGCCCAACCTCGATCTCCTCTCAGGATGTACCTAGGCCTCAAAAAAGTCCTATACACAGCACCCCACCTTTGGAAGAAGCATATCAACATAAGGGGTGCCAAACTTGTGAGGGAATCGATCAAATGGGTGGATCTCCACTCTCCTTATCTTATCCACCAACTCACTTGTGATAGAACAAACTACCATTGTGGTCACCTCTTGTCCCCATATCTCTGCCATATCATGTTAAGGAGTAGCCTCCATATCTGCAGTAGTTAGTGAAGCCACTGGCTGATGTGGAATCCTAAGTACTAACATTCCCATCCACCTCGCTTCCCTAATAGCCCCCAAATCCTCTGCTAGAATACCCCTTCCATAGGGGACGATACGCTTGTACACCCAACTCATAACCAGAGTAGGGTGACTCAAAGACTACCCCTATAACCTAACCACCCTGTATAAATCATGGTATGTGGTCCTAAGAATATCTTCTCCCCAAGCATAAGTATGGCCATGGGCCTCAATCTGTGCAATCATGGGAGCCCAGCAATATAACAAAGTATCTCCTCCCTTATCCCTAATCAACCGTGAGGCCAAGATACCCATAATGGCCTTACAGTTGTGGGGATAGGAGCAACAACAATGGACTGGACCTTGACCCCCTTCTTCGACCCAAAGGAGACAACAATATCTCCCATATAGGTATCCCATTGAATCATTTGAGATTTGGATCCTACTATTTTAAGAGACAGCTGCCTCCTAAGAATCAAAACCTCCAATATACGATAAACATCTTCCAAGGTGATATTCCACTCACCCCTAACACCTGGTAACTGGAAAGTATTATATTCTACATCCCAATATGAGAATAAGTCACACAATATGTGACTGGCAGAGCAACATGAGGAACCCATGAAATCCTCAAGATACCGGCCCTCTGAAGAGTATCTCGCTCTACCTGGGTCAATATGTCTAACACTACCAAGAGCCAATCACACTCCCTCTCTCTACTCCACCGTATATACTCCTCCTTCTACATCCACCCAAAATAGAGAAAAAGAGCAAGTTAGCAACACAATCTGATAGATAAGCTCATCAAAAACATAGAAAAATATTAAAAATGCAAAAAAATTTACTTATACATCTTTTTTTGCTTTCTATTCAAAACCACCACCCTCCGTAGGGTGGTGGTTCCTGACCGCCTTTTTAGGGCAGCGGTCTTGTGACCGCCGCCATCATAGGGAGGTGGTCCCATGACCACCACTTTGTGTAGGGTAGTGGTCCTGTGCCGAATCATCGTACGACTCTAAAGCCCTAAAAATCTTAAAAACAACAAAATTTCACCATTTTCTAAAACAAAAGCCTACCCTATGGGTGCCCCCCGTAGAGACTCATTTAACACAAATATTTTTGAAAATAACCCCCCCAAGACAAAGATTTCAACATTTTTATATTTTAGGTTTTAAAACAATAAATTGAGAAAAACTAACCTAGGACTTCATGGGTCAATCTCCTGCTCTCGGAGGCATGATCACGATCTCACAATAAACTTTTTGGCTACACTCTTGTTGAAAAGGTTACCATGTGCCCCAGAGCTCAAAATCACCAAATTGATACGTGCAAATGAATAGGAAAATGAGCTCGTTTTATATATATAATATTCTAATCTTGCTTTGAGTGTCCTTTCGCAGAGTTGGAGCACCGACGAGGTAATTTATTATCCCCACACAAATGGCAAGTCCTCATTTCATTATAATTTATTATTTATTTTTTGATTTTATTTTATCTATTTGCACTTGAGTCCTCTTTTCACATTTTGCAGATATAGTGGGAATCTGGATGGTGACATAGCGACACACCTAACGTGTTAGGTATAGCTTCTAACTCCCCATTTTGGGAACACCATACTCGAGCCACCGTTTCTATGCCCCTTCATGGCTAAAACACTTCTCAGGGGGAAATATGTACATACACAAAATTATATGTACTATACTAACGAAAGAGGTTCTGAAAACCCCAATGATGATTCAGATCTCTTCACAAGGTGTTTGGAATCCAGAAAGCGTCCCAAGTATACATTTACATCCTAAAATACCTTATCTAGCCTTTGCATGCTTTGTTCTAACTCCTTTCCTCTTTTTCCTTGCATTTTGGTCTTTAGTGATAGAACTTCTACCCTGTCAAGGCGGCGGTCCCATGACCGCCACCCAGACAAGGCGGCGGTCCTAAAACCACTGCCCTACTCTAGGTGGTAGTCCTTCACGCATTTTCTAAAGCTTCCGATGCACTCGTCGACATGAAAATCAAGTTGCACTTGCAAATCTCAACCGCTTCTACTTTGTTTAGAGTTTCCACCACTTTATAACAAGAATTATCCATTTTAAATAATATATCATGGAAATTTGAACTTTCCTTCTAATGAGTAAGAAAACTATAAATACCAAGCTTGTTTAAAAGCAAATGGCCTCTTTCTCTCTTTGATTTATCATTTAGTGTGTCTAAAAGATCCTCAACAAGTCTCAATAGGTCTAGATTTCTTGTAAGTTCTAAGCCTCTCAGTTCAAGGTTCCTCTCCTTATTTTTGATTTAGAGATCACTTAATCTCTCTTGTTTCATATTATTCCATTGTTGTTCTGAAACACACTATCTTAGCATAAAAAAAATTTAGTTCTAAGTTCAGATTTAGTTCATTTGAGAATCTTGATTCTACCTAGATTTTTAGGTTGTTGTTTCGTCAGAGGAAGTATAGGTCCTAGATTTTTGGTATGTTTGTGTTGTATCCCTGAAACAATCCTACTAGGAATCACATAGAGAATCTCTGTTCTCTTGCGTTATCCCTCTCCTAATTGCATTACATTCCCTTTCGGGTTTACGTCCAAGTTGCCACTGTTCAAATATCTTCTGTTGTTTCCATTGTCACATTCCCACTTTTCTGGATTCACGAGAACATGTAGGAACGAAGAGATCACACTGAGGGGACAAGATACAATACAACTAGATTTTCCTTTGTTCTGTAAACTCCATGTTTGAATTGTCAAAGTTATAATTACAACATATCAAATAGAATAGTAAATTATTTCATTTCAGTTAAGCTCTCTTTCAATATTATGAGGGAAACTATAGGGAAAAATAACTTCCCGAGAAGCTATGATTTGTTCCTCACTTCTGAGGTAAGATTGAAGGGTTTTCAATTAAACTAGTTAGTTATTTAAATTTAGGATCAATTCACAAATGCACAGGCAAATCACTACATCTGGCTATCTTGCTTGTTATAGTTCCATTCTTAGATTAATTTCTCATTATCTGAATTTGTTAGATTAGTTGCTCTTTAGTTTCATTCAAGTTCACATATTTTGAAAATACAAAAAGAACAGGCATAGTGTAGATTTATTTTCATAATTATCTTACTTCATTTAGTTAAATCCAGTTATTTCTTATATGACAATTATGGGACCTAGAGAGCCCAGGGATTACATATTCAAACCAGTAATACCTCAGCCAAATCTCCTCACAACATTAGAAGATATAGATCAAGGTATTAGAATTCACGTCTTCCAAATAACAAACCCACAAATAGTTAGTGAGAAATTGAGAGAATTAAATATTGAAGACGACAAAGCATATGAATTCTGGTCAAACCAACCCAATTATAGATTAACTTGATAGGATTTCCACATGACCATAGGAGACATGTGGCTGTGATCCGTTAGTTTTTAGCCAAATGTAGGAGACCTTCACACGATATAGACACGGGTTTATGTATACAAGTTGCTAGAACACTAGTAAGATATTCTGAGAAGATTGCACAACTCCTTGTATTAAACGTAGAAGCTGAAAAATCTTACGATTATTGGATAGTTGGAAGAAGAGATTGATTCTTCACATGACCATAAAAGGTCCACAACAACCACAAACTCACGGTTGTGATCCCCAAGTCCCATAACCCAATGGGCCTACTAATCAATCAAACATTGACACTAGTTTACGTACACTGGTATTTAGATCCTCACCACTCCCACCGGATATTATCACACAATTTTCCATGTTGAACGTAGAAGCCGATTAGGCTAAGATTTTCTAGACTAGACCATAAAATCACCCATAGCTCCTACAAATCCATTACACCTCTCGCTATCATTTTCATGACCTTGTCTGGAAATATACACGAGGTGTCTACAGTCACTTTCAACGTGTCTAACAAACTATAAATAGGATCTCGACGGAGCTCGACATTGATTGGAGCCTCCAAGTAGCTATCATATCTGATCATTCTATTGCACTCGCTTTAAGTTAGGAGATATTTCTTTACCTTAGACTCTCGAGATCATGTTATTGTGTGTTGAGGATATAAGATTTCCCTACTAGTTTGTCCACATGCGCATACATTTTATTTCCACCGGATGTCTCGACATGACCTCGGGAGATTGGGTACTAAGAAAGGCTACTTGTCAATTTTCATGCTACTTTGTCACTTTTCCACCTAGTAACAAATTCAACAAGGGATTCATTTTCAGACTTTTTGATGGTAAAAAGGTCAGAAATGGTAATTTTATGAGTAAATTTTATAGAGAAATGATTGATAAATAACAGGGCTAGCTGCATGAAAGATAATAAAGAGTGTCGAGGGAGGGAGTTGTACCAATTTAAGGTAGGTGCTGCCGACATAAGAAAGGTTCTATTTATGAGATCTTGATTGTGGATGATGAGACAATATGAGTGTCTAAAGGATAGTATGTGCTGTTGAGGATCCTCCTAGACATGGAACATGGTAAACTCAGGGAATTCCCAATGCGAAGGATAAGGCTTATATGGTATTCATGGGTTCATTACAAACTTGATCATAAGTGAGAATGTGTTTGGGTCCCTTGGTAGTGGCTTCCAAATTGTCTAATCTGTTTAATAGAGCTTACAAGGGATCATTTTTAGGATTATATGTGAAGGAATTAAAATTTGAGTGTGGATGAGCATGTGATTGATTTGATTTATGAAAAATTTGAGTAGGATGGTTTTTTGGAAAGATTTTATGAGAATCGAATCAGAAATGATACACCACAAAGTAGTTGTACTCAAACGGAATCGTGATAGCTCCGAGTAATCACAAGGATCGATCGATAATGTAATAACTTGCTCAACAAAAATAAAGCTTATATATAGAGGAAAGACAACGGAGTGTCTTGGCATACTCATAAATCAGGAATTAAAGGTTACATATTGGGTCCTGAGTAAGCCTAGTGCATGACACACAAGCAAACCCTAAACCTAACCCAAGTGAGATGACTCTCCATATGTGAGTGGAGGACCCATAGGATCCCACGCACCAACACCCTCTTCATCGAAGCTAGGGTAGAGGCTATAATGAGTCAGATAGAACAAGAAGACACTCCTAAACAACTAAGAAAGATGTGTCAATGGGGCCCGACAACTAAAGGCCTGATAAGGTGCCCATATACAAACAACATCTTCCTAGAAGAAGAAGAAGAATAGAAGGACTATATAGCCCAAAGAAGATGAGAATCTGTATAAGAATTCACCCTAAGAAAAGACCGCAAGTGAAGAAACTTCACTTTAGTGAAGGGATTGGTGAATATATCTGTAATCTGATTAGTTGTTTGAATGTATAGAATTTCAATGATACCATCATGAATAAGATCTCATATGAAGTGCATATGGATCTCAATGTGCTTTGTTTGCTGATGCTGAAATGGATTTCTAAAAATTGAGATAGTGCTTGTGTTATCACAATAGATAATGGTAGGCCACCGAAATTGGATGCCAAACTCAGTCAAAATACCCTGTAGCCAAACAATCTTTGTGGCAATGTTAACTACTCCTCTATATTCTACCTCTATAGAAGATATCACAATTGCATTCTTCTTCTTGCTAGACCAACTAACATGACTGAACCAAGAGAGAAACTATAGCCAGAGGTAGATTTTTGATGATCTAAGTCACTGGCCTAATCAAAATTTGTGAACCCAATCAAGTCAATATCCACCCCTCCATAATAGTGAATGCCATCAGTATAGGTGCCACGAACATAATGAAGGATCCACTTAGCTACTTTCCAATGCAGCTCATGTGGCTCCTGCATGAATCTAGACACGATCCCAACAACATAAGATAAATCTAGTCGAGTGTGAGTCAAGTAAATCAAGCTCCCCACCAACTATCGATAAAGGGTACCATCAACCAAGGATTAAAGCAATCAGAAACCAACTTAACCCCGGAAAGAAAAGCAGTAGGAGAAGACTTGCAATCGGAAATCTGAAAAATGAGAAAGCAAGTCAAGAGCATACTTAGGTTGCGAAATTAAAATTCTCGAGTCAAATTGTGAAATTTGGATCCCAAGAAAGTAATGAAGAAGACCTAAGTCAGTCATGGAAAACCTATTGGCCAAGGTGATCTTCACAGAATCAATGATACATGAAAATCTTTACGTGATCAACAAGTCATCAACATAGAGAACAAGGATGAGTATAGAGTCATTTTTAGCGAGAATATAAACATTTGGATCGAGTGACACCTAGTAAAACCTTAAGTCAGTAAAAGGAGTCCATCTTGGCATACCAAGCCCGAGGGGCTTGTTTAAGGCCATAAAGAGACTTCTTTAACTTACAAATGAGGGAGGGATCATGGACATAACCCAGAGGTTGTTCCATGTAGATCTCTTCCTCTAAGTCACCATGAAGGAAGGCACTCTTAACATCCATTTGATGGACTTTCCATCTGTTTGTCAAGAAATGGAAAGGGTTAGTCGAATAGAATTCATATTTGTAACTAGAGAAAAGGTTTCAGTATAATCAACCCTAGCTATCTAGGAGAAACCATTAGCTACTAATCACGCTTAGTCTTTTTCCAAGTCTTTTTTTGGCTCAAAGCGGATGGAATTACTATGTAACACCAACTTTTGGTGCGCCCCTTTAAAGCCTTTGCGCATATTTTCTCGGTCAACACACCTTTCGGTCTTTTTAGTAGGGCGCATGTTGAGTCTTCCTCAACTTTTGCATGCGCCAAGGCGCATGCGCCTTCATGTTGGCAAAAATTTTGTTGTGTGCTGCCATGCGCCTTTTGTTAGTGCGCCAAGGGCACATAATCTCATGGCAACACAACTTTTGGTGCGCCAAAGGCGCGCTTAGTTCCATGCTGGTGAATGCTTTGGTGCGCCAAAGGGCGCATGCTTTCCTATGTCGACAGCAATTTTCATGCGCCCTTTACAAAGTTGGTGGCACATTTATGACTTGCTCACCTATATATATATATGCATTTGCGCGCCCACAAATGTCATTTTCACCAGACACAAAGCACGTGATTTTTATTCTCTCGAGCCTCACACCCCCGCCTCCGCCTCGTCATTTTCAACGCGTCAGGACCCGCTTGCACGTTTCTCACTATTTATCCAGGTAAGAGGTTCTTATCTCTCTCGTGCGTTTTACGTTTTTGGTTCTTTGTGTGCTTGGTGGTCTGGTTTTAGTTTGGAAGTATTGAAATGTTGATCTAGCCTCCCTTTTGCTGTCTTTCCATATCCCTCCCCCTCTTTCCAGATCTGCTGGTAGAGGAAGTTCTTCTAAAAGCATGGTCTGAATCCCTTTGGATTAACCATTTTATTTCCCAAACAAATCTTGGAAAAGAAAGGATAAAGGAGAGGCTAAACCATGTAAAAACTCTGTTTTTCCCTTTGGCGCATCTGTCTCCCTCGCAGCATGAATAAAATCCACGCCAATGGCGCACCCATCATGCTTGTTGCATCAAATACCTTTGCGCCCTCAAGGCGCGCCTCCTTCACATGATGCAAGCGCTAGCCTTGCGCCCACCTTGGCGCACCAACCTTCCTTGCTGCATCGCATTAACATGCGCCCCTCAAGGCACACCCCGCAACTGCGCAACACCGCTTAATCTGCACCAAGTATGAAGTTATAAAGGCGCAGTGCTTTCCTCGTCACAAAAACATTCATGTTGTGTAAACCCTCCGTGCGCCGCGCCATGTTCCCTTTGGCACACGAAAAGTTCTTGTTACACAAACCATACATGCGCCAAAGGGCGCACCAAATCCCAATGCAACATGAAAAATCCATGCACCTTTGGCGCATCCTGTCTCCATGTAACACAATGTTTTCATGCGCCCTTTACAAAATGCACCCTGCAGCTTTCATGCGCCATGCGCCTCTGGCGCCAGTTTAACCCTTGCAACACCCTTTTCCTGTGCGCCTTACCTATTTAGCCCTGTAAGCTGCATTTTCATGCGCCATGCGCCCTGAGCCTCAAAATAACTAACTCTTTCTTCTGTTAACACTTCAATGGAAAATCAAATGGCTAATACAACCTTTTTGGATTGGGTCTCGCTTCTTCTTCATGCAGATCAACAAATAAACTTGGAAGAACATATGTCAACATCCAGCAAGAGACCTACCAAATCCAAAGGAAAGGCCAAACTTACAGAAGAAGAGATGAAATATAAATATCAGAGGGTCAGAATGCCCGAGTCCTAGGCCGAGTGTAGCCTGGACGCCGAGACTCGTAATGGGGCATATTGATATGGAGAAATTCTGGGCCAGAACTCAGAAAGTCACAAGGAGTCCATGGATGGACAAACTGATAGGCAAAGTGCCCCGCACTTCACCGAGGAATCCTTGGCCAAAGCCGCCAACAATGAATTCTGATGGTGATTGCCCAATGTTACAACAAAGACACAAGGTGTGTCGTAAACAGCAAGGGCGAGGTAGTCATTAACCTCACTGCCCGTCACTTTGAGGTAATACTCGGCATACCTCACCACCGGCACTTTGTGGCCGCACTGCAGATTGCATTAAGGCCTGGGATGACAATGCAGATCGTGTATGCAATCGATGAATGAGGTTTACTTGAAAACAAAAAGGTAGTAACCCGGGCCCCAAATCATCCACCGCAATGACTTCTCGTGGAGCTCAAATGACACCATTACGCCTCCCGAGCAGGTCTTCGGCTTTCTCGACGCCCATTATTTCCATAAATGGATGTCATGCGGTACTTAGAGACCATGAACAAGAATATGCCTCGATCAACACTTTTGCTGGGAGAAATTATAAGCAAGACAATCTCTCGAGCAACCTACAACAACAATTTAGCACAACGGGGACATTCCATATGAACTCCTACGTGGTCTACGCTGCAGCATCAGAGAGGGACTATCCAGGCCTGACGCGGAGTGGAGTTTGGCCTCAGGTCAAGATATACGAGTACTACCCAGAATTGAGGCTGGAGAATAGCATCTCCCAATTCACAAAAATTAACGATGTGTTTTTCTATCACATCATCTGCCTATTGAGGCCGAATATGACTTATGGTCGCACGACCAAAAGCATAGTAGCAGCCACTGAGAAATGGGGGGCCCTGTTCACCCAGTTTCCCACATTCACCTATCTAAGGGCTGCCAACTTTTTAGGAGAGCCAACCAGGCTACCGAGGTATGCTGGACCTAAACTGATTCTGCTGGAGCTGTCAAGGCAGCTGATCACATACCACGAGAAATGCCTGAAAAGAAAGAAGGGTGGAACTCCTTTCCCCCTCACAGTGGGCCGATATACATGCTCTACCCACCACAAGGCAAGGAAATGTTCGCAGAGCTGGAGTTACTCAATTTAAGACATGATTTCCTAGCCAAGCCTACCTTCGACCCAAGGAGCTGTCTGCCAAGGGTGAAACTTGATCCAATCCACGTCCCTCAGATCGAGGACATTTACATTGACGTCATCCATGAGGTGGAGCTCAGGAGAAAGGATCATTCTCGCCTAGCCTTGGTAGAAATCATCCAATATGGGATAGCCATTGTCCCCAAAGGCTTCCAAACTACGGAAGATGAAATAGACAAGGTATATACTGACACAGATGGGGACAATTGGCCCTTTCCGGCCATTGATAGAACTAAGGCCCCTCAGACAATTGAGGAGAGGGTCAAGGAGACTCTGCGTAGGACAGAGCATTGGTGCCGGATGAACGGACTAATCTACCTTGGGGTTGATTTCACAACCTCCCCATTGGGTAACGCACCTCCACGATCCAAACAAAGCAGCCTAAAGGCAAGGGCAAAGGCGTAGAAGGTGAATCCAGCACCATTCAGGAAGAAGCCCCTGAGAGTCCTCCTTCCGCGGCACCCGAGCAGGTAATAACTCTGGTCACACCAGAGAAAGAAGCAGAAGAGGATATTCCCATATGGCCCATCCACTCAGGATGTCGGCATTGCTACAACAACTGAGGTCCCTTCTATCCCTTCTTCTTCTCTTCTTTCCCCTCCTCGAGTGACTCAGGTGACCATCCCTTTGGTCGTGTCCTCTCCCCCTTCTTCTTCTGCTGTTCCCCTCGCCTCTTCGTCTATCTTCTCTTCCCTCACTGATCTGTCCTCCTCCATTTCTTCCCTCATCTCCGAGCTCCCTTCCCTTCCTATGTCTTCCGCTATTGTAGTTTCCCTTCCTTCCGTGGGCACTTCTTCGGCTATTCTCTCAATGCCGCCGCCACGTGTCTCCACATTTTTCCCCTCTACTACTGCAGCTGTCCCCTCCTCTGTTTCTGGTCCTTCTACCATAGGTCCACTGATCTCTCAAAGAAATAAGTCAAGAAAAGAGGAAAGTTCCCATCACTCCGATGGACTTTTCCGTGATCCCATCTAAGGGGGCGAAGAAGCAGAAGCCTGTCACACGCTTCTCTAAAAGTGTCAGTAGGAGAGAGAGTTATGGAAATCGCATACCCCAATCCCCTCAAAGAGAAAAAGGATCTGTCTCCGACAGATTTTACTGTGACCCAAGTCACAATGGGGACATCTTCCGAAAGTCTTCAAGGGGAGGCTCTTTCTGCAGTTGACGCCCTCTGCAAGAAGCTTAAAGAGATAAAGGAAGAGAAAAGGCAACTGAAGGAGCAAAACAAATATCTGCTCCAAGCCTTACAGAAGATGGGTAGTGCGCCTCCCACAACTGCCACCGAAACTTCTGAGCTTCTCAGCCAGGAGAAAATTAATGAGTATGCCAAGATCGGCGAGCAGGGTATGGCCGTTTCCACTTGGAGGAGCCAAATCCTCAAAGACAGTGAAAAAGTGATCGCCGAGTTCTCCGACTTGTACCTGAACATCAGTAAGGTGAATAAAGAGCTCCAAGCGTTAGCAGGGCCCATATCAAGAGCCGAACATGCTAGACTCACAAAGACGAGACCTTTCCAACAAATGTTCGACTGCTCACCAAGATCTGGTCAAGTTCGGCGCTTCGCCATCCAGGGGCCCTCAACAAAATCATGTCCACTCTGGACTACCGGTGGATCAGCTAGAATTTATTCTAGAAAAGATTGACAAAGTCAAGGAAGAAGCCCTAGATGCGATGCACCAAATGGAACGGATTGTTCTTAATATGTCGCCAGGGTTACTTACTCCTTCCTTCACTTTAAGGAAAGCTGATGAAACCACCCGGATCTTCAAGGAGATCGCTTCTCAAGGAACGGGGCCAGAGGTCACATTTGACACAGAGTCTATCAACAACCTGCTGGCCTGTAGGGACTTCATCGGGTTCCTCATTGAGGCGGAAAAGGACTATTCCAAACTCCCAGAGAAGCTCATAGATGAGCGGGAGACTTGTGAGGCGATCAAAGCGAGCGCACAAGGATCCTTCCCAGGATCAACTAGGGCCAATAATCAACAAGTTCATGGAATACCGCTCTCAGTTCCATATCTCGTCACCTGAGCAGCAACAAAAGCAGTCCACCCCCTTTCGGCCGCAAGATGACGATGATGAATAGCTACTTCTTCTTCTTCTTCTTCTTCTTCTTCTTCTTCTTCTTCTTCTTTTTTTTTTGGAAATATCTGAGTATGTTGATACAAATGATGATGTCATCCATGTTGCATCATGGGATGATGTCATCCATCAAGTTGTAAAAAGTCAACATGACTTTTAGATATTTTGTAAATATCTTTGTAAATAGTTGTTGGCTCCTTTTTTTCCTTCTTCTTTTCTTCTTCTTCTATAAATACTCCAATACTTGTGTATTGTGGATGGATGAATATCTTTCGATGAAAATAGAAGTGAAGAAAAAAACTTTGAGCTTTTTTAATGTAAGAAAAATATTAATACAATATTTAGACTTTCAGTGCCAATACATGTGTTATGTGCATTAGATCTTTCTTACGTTAGATCTCGTGTGTTTATTCTCGTTGATCTCGCTCTATTTTATTGTCATTTATTTATCATCGTATTGCTTTGCTCATTTATGCAAGTAGGTTTGGCTCATGTTTACTACCAATCCCAAAACATAAACCTTCCGACCTTTCGCTTTGAATTCATTTCTTTTCTTCCTTCGACCTCGCTCTTTCTTCATCCCCTCTTCCTTTCCTTTCTTTTCGCAGTGAAACACCCCTACCGGGATGAGATCCCAAACCCCGAAGGCGTAATCATGAGACTTGCATAGATTCCTCGCTGTAGAATAGCAATAAACCGCCACTTTGCTTGACTCAAAGAGGGGCTATGCCCTCGCACACCGTTGGCTCTGCTATCCATAGATCTCGCCCAAGCCGATGATTTTCAGACCAACAGTTTTTGGCGACTCCACTGGGGATCGAATAGATCTATCAGATCTATGATGGTGGTAGGATAGAAAAATAGAAAAAATCAGAAAAATCACCGCCTGTTTGCAATCTCGAACTTTTTGTTAAAAATCCAAAATTTTGCAAAAGTGCTCCAAATTGAAAATTTTCTTCTGAGATCCATAGATCTGGCCTAGTTACAAATCTTTAGTTCGCTGAGTTTTTATAAAAATCAGTATTTTGCCGTAGATCTGAATTTTTGACTGTTTACCAAAAGTTTGAAACTCTTTGAAAAAGTCAAAACCAGATCCGAAAATCAGCTTGCTAATCTTCTCTGTCATTTTATCCTCATTGTTATTTGTCATTAACCGCAATCGGTTTTCTGAAAAGGATAGTTTTTAAATATTTAGAAAAGTATATGCTGCTGGTTTTTGACAGAAAAACCAGAAAATCAGCAAGTACAGCCAAAAAGAAATTTCAAATCTGCGCCATAACGTTGCAGATCTGGAAGGTACACTGGCGGGTGAACCTTTTACGCGCAGCAGGAGAGCCCGTGGAGAAGCTGATCCTACTTTCGATCTGCTTCAAAGGCATAATTTCAGCATAACACCGGCACGCTTTTCAGCGCTAAGCTCGGCTGACCGGTCATCCAGGAGTGTCTCGCCTTCACGAAGGAAGAATCTTTCGCAAGGGGCATCCACATCCCTTTGTAGTGCCTTACTCAGTGGAACCACCTTTCCAGCCATGTTCTTTTTCCATCCTTTCAAATGGCGGTACCATGGGGAAATGCTATGGGTCCCTTGGCTTTACCACATCCAGTTCACGCGCTCCCTCACGGAAACCGAAAGAATTTTCCCAAATTTGACGGGAGCGGAAATCAAAGTACGGATTCCCACATATCTGCATTCATCATGTCATGCAGTATTTTGGATGTAACTCATGAAGATGTGTCGGTTCGCCTTTTTCTGGAAACCCTACAAGGACCTGCAGCTGAATGGTTTCAACATTTACCAGCCGGATCTATTACCAGTTGGGCCACCTTGCGGGATGCTTTTGAAGACAGATACAAGCCTTCAGAAGATGCATTTGCATTATTATCATGGATCACTCACCTAAAGAAGGAGGCCAATGAGACCATGCGTGATTTTATCACCCGGTTCAATGCACTAATCAACCGTGTCCCTGTTGCCATGCTTCCAACACCGGAAAATCAAAAGTGTTTCTTCGTGAAACGCTATGAGCTCAAAAGTTAGTTTCTTACTCCTTCAAGAGCGAGTAGCTACCTTAATTCTCGCCCAAGCCGCTGCCATTCGCATAGAAGATAATTTGATAATATCTGGCGAATTGAAAAAGGAATCAGCCAAGCCTAAATCTTTGGGCCCTTCGCCCACTACTTCGCCCCGATCCAAATTTTCAAAAGATGGCAAATGACTTGCTTGCATTAAAGAAGCAAGCTGGCCCAGGCCTCCCCCAGTTCCTCATACCGGGATATTCCACGAGGAATTTCGTTCCTAACAATGTTTCACAAAGGCCGCGCTTACCCGCAACCACTCCGCGGTTGGCACTTGAGGCTCCTCCACAACGCTCCGCCAAATCAAGAAGAAGAGCAGATATGAAGAACCTTCATCTCAAGGTGAAGATGATCAAGATGTCGGTGAACCGACTGGCGACTCTACTATCGGGTATATGGAATTTGATGAGGAAGAATCTGATGAAGAAGAGGGTACCCAGGGATATGCAAGCGACAGTCATACGCTGTTTTTACTCGCTCGCAAGGAAAAGAAGCGGAAGTTGCTGCCCATGTCCAAAGCAGAGAAGGCCATGTCAAACGCGCTCCCGATCATCTAAAAGAGGTAATCCTCTTCCTACTCAACTCCCTGGCAAATCTTTTACAAGGAAATCCTTTCCCCCCATCTCTCCTCCAAATCAGTCCTCTCACGTTCCTACCAAGACCAGTAATCCTATTCCATCATCGCGAAGTGAGGGACTCATTCCTTCACCAACGCAACCCTTGGCCACATTTGATATCATAGATCATGCAAAAAAGACCAAGATCCAAATGTCTGAAGCCGAGTATCTTCAGTCAAATCCCGAACAACTTGTAAGATTGACCAAATATATTCAAAGTCAAGCTGTTGTATCTAATCAGGTTTCCCCAAAAGGAATCCTTTCCACTCCCCCTGAATCCCACATAAATGTTGCTTCAACATCGGCATCAGGCAAGATAGAGCCTTTCTATCTCTCCCTCCTAATCAATGGACACAAGCTGAGTAACTGCATAATTGATTCCGGGCTTCTGATAACGTCATGCCGGCAAAAGTCACCCATGCTCTGGGCCTCACTCTTACCAAGCCTTTCGGCAGATGTTATTCCTTGGAAACCAAGCAGGTTCCGTTGATTGGCCAAATTAAAGACGCGCAATTTACATTTGCGGCATTCCCAGATAAAAGAGTAAAGATGACAGTCCTCTCGTTGCCGATTGACATTCCTAAGCAATTTCTATGGAATTTTGCTGGGAAGAAGTTTTTGCAGCGAAGTTGGTGGGGAAATTCATATGGACTGGTCTAAAGCTAGAATTCCCATCAAAGGCGTAATGCAGACTTTGGAGCCGGAATCACAAAAGAAGTACTTGGTTACTAGCTCTGAGGACCCCAAAGCTCAAATCCTTTTTGAATCATCAGGGATGGGGAACTATTTCTTGTCTACCGAGTCCGATAAAATGGTTGTTCTCATTCAAGAAGGAGATCTTAACAAGATCTGGACCTTGCAGTTTGATGGCAGCTGCAAACCAGCCGGATGTGGCGCCGAGCCGTGCTAATATCTCCCGAGGAAGAAGTCATTCCTCTCTCTTTCAAGTTGCAGTTTTTTAACACAAATAATACTGCTGAGTATGAATCTTTGTTACTTGGCATGCAAGCCGCAAAAGAAAGAGGGATTAAGAATCTGAAAGTACAAGGTGATGCGGAGCTAGTTGTGAATCAAGTTAAAAGGATTTACCAAGTGAAGAATGAAAGGCTCAGGCATTACCGTAATGCGGTATGGGACAGCATTGAAGAGTTTGATGCTTTTTCGATTGAATCCATTCCAAGAGCCCAAAATGACATGGCCGATTCATTGGCTGTTTCAGCATCCCTCATGCTTCCTCACCCAGGTTTGAAACAAACAAATACACCATTGAGGTGGTTTTCCGCCCGAGCGTGCCAGATAATTCTCAGCATTGGCAGGTGTTCAACGATGATAATCAACTCATTGCCTTTCTAGAGAAGGCGGAAAATTTTAAAGAATTGCACTTTGAAGGATCTACTTCCACTTGCCGTGAATCAGTCACCGATCAAGGCGATGAATCTGAAGGGAACGATGGCATATGTCAGCTCAAAGGAAATAAAATCCCAAAGGGCCTGGTTTCTCTGGAGCGGTTGTTCGACAGGCATGACCGTTTTGTGAAAAAGAAGAGGCGAGATGACCCTGACTCATCCCCAGAAACCGAACCGGTCAATATAGGTTCGATAGAGCACCCGCAATTTGTGAACATTGGCAAATGTTGCACGCCTGAGGAGAAACGGAAATTTGTCAAGTTGCTAAAAATATATGGACGTGTTGGCATGGTCCTATGCCGATCTAAAGTCTTTTAAGCCAAAGGACGTTCAGCATGACATCCCGTTGAAAGAAGATGTCAAAGCCTTTCGCCAAAAGCAGAGGCACTATAATCCTAAGATCTCGGTACTATCCAGGCTGAAATTCAGAAGATGCTGGATGCGAGAATCATCTTTCCTATCCATCACAGTACTTGGGTAGCAAATATTGTGCCAGTGCGCAAGAAAAATGGTGAGATACGCATATGCGTAGACTTTCACAATTTGAATCAGGCTTCCTTGAAAGACAACTACCCACTTCCGATAATGGATCAAGTTCTCAAGCAAGAATCGGATCGTAGATGCTCGCCCATGCTTGATGGTTTTTCGTGCTATAATCGATTGAAGTTTCACCAAGATCAATTTAAAACAACATTCACTACTCCCTCGGGGTACATTTGCCTACAGCAGGATGCCTTTTGGCCTAACTAATGCTGGCGCCACTTTTCAGTGGGCCATGGATTTCGCATTCAAAGGTATGATGGGGAAAGTCATTGTGGTTTATCTAGATGACTTAACCGTGTTCTCTAAACAACGAAATGATCATTGTGATCATTTGGAGCAAGTATTGGCCAGGTGCCGAGAACATGGGATTTCCCTAAATCCAAAAAAGTCTGTTTTTGGAGTCACGGAAGGAAAGTTGCTAGGGCATGTGGTTAGCAAAGAAGGAACAAAGATAGATACCGAAAGAGTTAAGGCTATTCAAAGCCTTACTCTGCCTACAAGCAAGACTGGTGTTCATTCTTTCTTCGGAAAGGTGAACTTTCTCAGACGTTTTGTTCCTGACTTTGCTGAGAAGACTCGTCACATATTGAACATGATGAAGGGGTCACCAACTTTCAGATGGAGCGAAGAGGGGAAAAGGTCATTTGAAGAAATAAAAGCTTCCGTTGCTCATGCACCAGTCCTGGTATGTCCCGATTTCTCCAAGGACTTCATCATGTATAGTTATGCATCTGAGCATACTGTGTCCGCAATCTTGATGCAAAAGAATTCTCGAGGATGTTGAATCTCCGATTGCATTCATGAGTTCTCCCCTCAAGCCTCACGAACTAAAAATGACTCAATTGGAAAAGCATGCCTTTGCCGTTGTCAAAGCAGTGAAGAATTTCAGGTATTACATTCTAAACTCGCATACGGTGGTGCTGGTCCCTGACACGGCGGTGAAATCAATTCTAACTCAGCAGGAGTTAGGAAGCTTGCGAGGAAATTGGATCGCAAAGGTCCAGGAGTATGACCTGGATATTAAACCAACCAAGCTGGTGAGGGGCAAGGGCCTGTGTCAGCTTATGGCTGAAAACAAAGATTCAGAAAACCCTGATGAAAGGGGTGACTACACCGATGAAGCACAGACCGGCTGGAAAACCCGATTCGCTGCCTCTGGTCCTATTTGTTGCGACTAGTGATGAATGGTATTCCGATATCGCTTTCTTCCTCACCTACGGCGAATGCCCAATGCACCTAACTGCAAAGGAGAAGTGCACTATAAAGCTCAGAGCAGCTAAATATGTCATCTGGGATGACGGTTTATATAAACGTGGGATAGATGGCATCTTTTTGCGATGTGTTGACAAACCCCAGCAGGTAAAACTACTGGAAAGTTTTCACAATTCAGCCTGTGGGGGGCATTTCTCCTCCGTGATCAAAGACACAAGATCATTCGAGCTAGGTACTATTGGCCGACGCTCTTCCAAGATACAGCCACCTGGGTGGCAAAGTGTGAACCTTGCCAGCAATTCGTCGGCAAGCCCAAGTTGGCTGCTTTTCCCCTTAGGCCTGTCATTATCAACGAACCATTCAGGCAATGGGGAATTGATTTTATTGGTGCACTCAATCCTCAATCGAGTGCCGGACATAGCTATGTCCTTACAGCAATGGATTACTTCACCAAGTGGGTGGAAGCCATACCTGTCAAGCATGCCACTTCTGAGGTGGTTTGCAATTTCATTAAAGAAAATATCATTGTCAGGTTCGGCGTGCCCAACAAAATCGTTGCTGATAATGCTTCTAACTTCTCCTCACGGAAGTTATTGGCTTTTGCTATGAATATGGGATAACTTTGGCTCATGCCTCAGATTATTACCCTCAGGGAAATGGTCAGGCAGAATCCAGCAACAAGAACTTGGTGACCATCATACGGAAGTTAGTGGATGAGAATCAGCGAATGTGGCACAAGTCTTTGTACGACGCTTTGTGGGCCGATCGTATTACTCCCAAGAGGTCTCTCGGTATGTCACCTTTTCAAGTGTTATATGGCACTGATGCCGAGCTTCCCATTTCTGTTGAACTCCCTGCTCTGCGCTTGGCACGAGCCATTGAAGATGAAACTTTCTAGAATTCTCTAGAAAAGAGGATCATGTATCTGGCAGAACTTGAAGAAAAGAGAGTAAGGGTGGTCGACAGGATCACCGAACATCAGAATCAAGTTAAGAGACTGTTCGATAAGAAGGCCAAGCAGAGGGATTTTCAAGTGGGAGATCTCGTCCTTTTGTGGGACAAGCGAAGAGAGCCAAAGGGCATGCACGGAAAGTTGGATTCCCTGTGGAGAGGGCCCTTCAAGATCAAGCAGCTCAATGGAGAGAATAGCTTCTATCTCTCATATCTGGATGGAACCGAGCTCCCGCTTCCTTATAGCGGGCAACATCTGAAAATTTTCAGGAAGTAGAGCTTGCTCTCTTCTTTGTACAGTTTTCTTTCGTTGTGTGTTTGTTTTCGTTGTGTGGTTGCTTTCGGTTTGTTGTGTGTTTCTTTTTCTCTCCCTCCGGTCGCCCTTGTTTTTGACTCTGTTACCCAATGGATAGGCACATGAGATCTGGGATTCTCTACCCCGAGTTTACTCAGGGATAGTCCCCAGAAAGAGCCAGCTGTTATCCCGTAAAATTGACAAGGGCAATTTTACCGATAACCATACCGAAAATTTTGTTTCGATCCCTCGTTAGGGATCCCTTGCATTTGGAACGTTGCAAAATCCCTTTCCGGGAAATCTGGTTTTCCGAACTTAGTCTTTTTGGTCTTTTTGGTCGGGCGCATGGAATTACTATGTAACACCAACTTTTGGTGCGCCCCCTTTAAAGCCTTTGGCGCATATTTTCTTGTGTCAACACACCTTTTGTGTGCCTTATATGTTGAGTCTTCCCTGCATGCGCCAAGGCGCATGCACCTTCATGTTGGCAAAACTTTTGTTGCGCCACCTTTTGGTGCGCCAGAGGCGCACATAATCTCATGGCGACACAACTTTTGGTGTGCCAAAGGCGCGCTTAGTTCCATGCTGGCGAATGCTTTGGTGCGCCAAAGGGCGCATGCTTTCCTATGTCGACAACGCAATTTTCATGCGCCCTTTACAAAGTTGGTGGCGCATTTATGACTAGCTCACCTATATATATATGCATTTGCGCGCCCACAAATGTCATTTTCACCAGACGCAAAGCACGTGATTTTTATTCTCTGAGCCTGTCAGCCCCTGCCTCGTCATTTTCAACGCGTTGTGGACCCGTTGCATGTTTCTCACTATTTATCCGGGTAAGAGGTTCTTATTCTCTCGTGCGTTTTACGTTTTTGGTTCTTTGTGTGCTTGGTGGTCTGGTTTTAGTTTGGAAATATTGAAATTTTGATCTAGCCTCCCCCTTTGTTGTCTTTCCATATCCCTCCCCCTCTTTCCAGATCTGCTGGTAGAGGAAGTTCTTCTAAAAGCATGGTCTGAATCCCTTTGGATTAACCATTTTATTTCCCAAACAAATCTTGGAAAAGAAAGGATAAAGGAGAGGCTAAACCATGTAAAAACTCTATTTTTCCCTTTGGCGCATCTGTCCCCCTCGCAACGCATGAATAAAATCCGCGCCAATGGCGCACCCATCATGCTTGTTGCATCAAATACCTTTGCGCCCTCAAGGCGCGCCCTCCACATGATGCAAGCGCTAGCCTCAGCGCCACCTCGCGCACCAACCTTTCCTCGCCGCATCGCATTAACATGCGCCCTCAAGGCACACCCCGCAATCGCAAACACCGCTTAATCTGCGCCAAGTATGAAGTTATAAAGGCGCAGTGCTTTCCTCGTCACAAAAACATTCATGTTGTGCAAACCCTCCGTGCGCCGCGCCATGTTCCCTTTGCACACACGAAAAGTTCTTTACACACAAACCATACATGCGCCAAAGGGCGCACCAAATCCCAATGCAACATGAAAATCCATGCGCCTTTGCGCATCCTCGTCTCCATGTAACACAATGTTAACATGCGCCTTTACAAAATGCACCCTCGCAGCTTTTCATGCGCCATGCGCCTGGCGCCGCTTTAACCTCGCAACACCCTTTTCCCGTGCGCTTACCTATTTAGCCCTGTAAGCTGCAGCTTTCATGCGCCATGCGCCCTGAGCCTCAAAATAACTAACTCTTTCTTCTGTTAACACTTCAATGGAAAATCAAATGGCTAATACAACCTTTTTGGATTGGGTCTCGCTTCTTCTTCATGCAGATCAGCAAATAAACTTGGAAGAACATATGTCAACATCCAGCAAGAGACCTACCAAATCCAAAGGAAAGGCCAAACTTACAGAAGAAGAGATGAAATATAAATATCAGAGGGTCAGAATGCCCGAGTCCCAGGCCGAGTGTAGCCTGGACGTCAGAGACTCAGAATTGGGGCATATTGATATGGAGGAATTCTGGGCCAGAACTCAGAAAGTCACAAGGAGTCCATGGATGGACAAACTGATAGGCAAAGGCTCCTCGCACTTCACCGAGGAATCCCGGCCAACACCGTCAACAACGAATTCATGATGGTGATTGCCCAATGTTACAACAAAGACACAAGGTGTGTCATAAACAACGCAAGGGCGAGGTAGTCATTAACCTCACTGCCCGTCACTTTGAAGTAATACTCGGCATACCTCACCACCGGCACTTTGTGGCCGTCAGTCAAGCAGATTGCATTAAGGCCTGGGATGACAATGCAGATCAGTGTATGCAACTGATGAATGAGGTTTACTTGAAAAACAAAAAGGTAGTAACCCGGTGGCCCCAAATCATCCACCGCAGCGACTTCTCAGAGGAGCTCAGCGACACCATTACGTTCCTGAGCAGGGTCTTCGGGCTTTCTGACGCCCATTATTTCCATAAATGGATGTTGCGGTACTTAGAGACCATGAACAAGAATATGCCTGATCGCTTTTGCTAGGGAGAAATTATAAGCAACGCACAATCTCTGAGCAAATACAACAATTTAGCACAACGGGGACATTCCATATGAACTCCTACGTGGTCTACGCCGCAAAGATCGAGAGGGACTATCCAGCCCGACGCGAGTGGAGTTTGGCCTCGTGTCAAGATATACGAGTACTACCTGAATTGAGGCCGAGAATAGCATCTCCCAATTCACAAAAATTAACGATGTGTTTTTCTATCACATCATCTCGCCTATTGAGGCCGAATATGACTTATGGTCGCACGACCAACCAAAGCATAAGTAGAGAGCCCACCGAGAAATGGGGGCCCTGTTCACCCAGTTTCCCACATTCACCTATCTAAGGGCTGCCAACTTTTTAGGAGAGCCAACCAGGCTACCGAGGTATGCTGGACCTAAACTGATTCTGCTGGAGCTGTCAAGGCAGCTGATCACATACCACGAGAAATGCCTGAAAAGAAAGAAGGGTGGAACTCCTTTCCCCCTCACAGTGGGCCGATATACATGCTCTACCCACCACAAGGCGAAGGAAATGTTCGCAGAGCTGGAGCTGCTCAATTTAAGACATGATTTCCCAGCCAGGCCTACCTTCGACCCAAGGAGCTGTCTGCCAAGGGCGAAACTTGATCCAATCCACGTCCCTCAGATCGAGGACATTTACATTGACGTCATCCATGAGGTGGAGCTCAGGAGAAAGGATCATTCTCGCCTAGCCTTGGCAGAAATCATCCAATATGGGATAGCCATTGTCCCCAAAGGCTTCCAAACTACGGAAGATGAAATAGACAAGGTATATACTGACACAGATGGGGACAATTGGCCCTTTCCGGCCATTGATAGAACTAAGGCCCTCGACAATCGAGGAGAGGGTCAAGGAGACTCGCGTAGACAAAACATCGTGCCGATGAACGGACTAATCTACCTTGGGGTTGATTTCACAACCTCCCCATTGGGTAACGCACCTCCACGATCCAAACAGCAGCCTAAAGGCAAGGGCAAAGGCGTAGAAGGTGAATCCAGCACCATTCAGGAAGAAGCCCCTGAGAGTCCTCCTTCCGCGGCACCCGAGCAGGTAATAACTCTGGTCACACCAGAGAAAGAAGCAGAAGAGGATATTCCCATTGGCCCATCCACTCAGGATGTCGGCATTGCTACAACAACTGAGGTCCCTTCTATCCCTTCTTCTTCTCTTCCTTCCCCTCCTCGAGCGACTCAGGCGACCATCCCTTTGGTCGTGTCCTCTCCCCCTTCTTCTTCTACTGTTCCCCTCGCCTCTTCATCTATCTTCTCTTCCCTCGCTGATCTGTCCTCCTCCATTTCTTCCCTCATCTCCGAGCTCCCTTCCCTTCCTATGTCTTCCGCTGCTGCAGTTTCCCTTCCTTCCGTGGGCACTTCTTCGGCTATTCTCTCAATGCCGCCGCCACGTGTCTCCACGTTTTTCCCCTCTACTACTGCAGCTGCCCCCTCCTCTGTTTCTGGTCCTTCTACCATAGGTCCACTGATCTCTCAAAGAATAAGTCAGAAAAGGAAAGTTCCCATCGCTCCGATGGACTTTTCCGTGATCCCATCTAAGGGGGCAAGAAGCGTAAGCCTCGTCACACGCTTCTCTAAAAGTGTCAGTAGGAGAGAGAGTTATGGAAATCGCATACCCCAATCCCCTCAAAGAGAAAAGGATCTGCCTCCGACAGATTTTACTGTGACCCAAGTCACAATGGGGACATCTTCCAAAGTCTTCAAGGGGAGGCTCTTTCAGCTGACGCCTCTCGCAAGAAGCTTAAAGAGATAAAGGAAGAGAAAAGGCAACTGAAGGAGCAAAACAAATATCTGCTCCAAGCCTTACAGAAGATGGGTAGTGCGCCTCCCACAACTGCCGCCGAAACTTCTGAGCTTCTCACCAGGAGAAAATTAATGAGTATGCCAAGATCGGTGAGCAGGTATGGCCGCTTTCCGCTGAGGAGCCAAATCCTCAAAGACAGCGAAAAAGTGATCGCCGAGTTCTCCGACTTGTACCTGAACATCAGTAAGGTGAATAAAGAGCTCCAAGCGTTAGCAGGGCCCATATCAGAAGAGCTGGAACATGCTAGACTGCAGCACGAGACCTTCCAACAAATGTTCGACTGCTCACCAACCAAGATCCGGTCAAGTTCGGCCTTCGCCATCCAAGGGCCCTCAACAAAATCATGTCCACTCTGGACTACCGGTGGATCAGCTAGAATTTATTCTAGAAAAGATTGACAAAGTCAAGGAAGAAGCCCTGGATGCGATGCACCAAATGGAACGGATTGTTCTTAATATGTCGCCAGGGTTACTTACTCCTTCCTTCACTTTAAGGAAAGCTGATGAAACCACCCGATCTTCAAGGAGATCGCTTCTCAAGGAACGGGGCCAGAGGTCACATTTGACACAGAGTCTATCAACAACCTGCTGGCCTGTAGGGACTTCATCGGGTTCCTCATTGAGGCAGAAAAGGACTATTCCAAACTCCCAGAGAAGCTCATAGATGAGCGGGAGACTTGTGAGGTGATCAGTGAGCGGCACAAGGATCCTTCCCAGGATCAACTAGGGCCAATAATCAACAAGTTCATGGAATACCGCTCTCGCCCCATATCTCACACCGAGCAAAGAATAAAAAGTAGTCCACCCCTTTCGCCGCAAGATGACGATGACGAATAGCTACTTCTTCTTCTTCTTCTTCTTCTTCTTCTTCTTCTTCTTCTTCTCTCTTCTTCATCTTTCTTTTTTGGAAATATCTGAGTATGTTGATACAAATGATGACGCATCCATGTTGCATCATGGGATGATGTCATCCATCAAGTCAGTAAAAAGTCAACATGACTTTTAGATATTTTGTAAATATCTTTGTAAATAGTTGTTGGCTCCTTTTTGCCTTCTTTTCTCTTCTTCTTCTATAAATACCCCAATACTTGTTGTATTGATGGATGAATATCTTTCAGATGAAAAATAGAAGTGAAGAAAAAAGACTTTGAGCTTTTTGTAACAGAAGAAAAATATTAATACAATATTTAGACTTTGTGCTGAATACATGTGTTATGTGCATTAGATCTTTCTTACGTTAGATCTGTGTGTTTATTCTGTTGGATCTGCTTCTGTTTTATTGTCATTTATTTATCATCAGTATTGCTTTTCTCATTTATGCAAGTAGGTTTGGCTCTGTTTACTACCAATCCCAAAACATAAACCTTCTGACCTTTCTGCTTTGGAATTCATTTCTTTTCTTCCTTCGGACCTGCTCTTTTTTCATCCCCTCTTCCTTTCCTTTCTTTTCGCAATGGAAACACCCTACTGGAATGAGATCCCCTACCGGGATGAGATTCCTTTGGTAATAGCAAAAAACCGCTTTTGCTTTTGCATCCAAACTAGGCTTCAAAGGGTGTCATCCCTCTTACTTCCTTATGTGGAACAAGGTTCTCAATTTAATTATCACAATTCACTACTTCAACCCAATACTGTGGAGGAAGAGACTCGAGTGAATCATACAATTGGCCATATCCGTATGAGTACGGTTCTTTCTTTCTACTACTCTAATCTACAAAGGGCTATAAGTAATTGTATGCTATAAGGAGATCCCTTCGAAGTATAAAAATCGATGAACTTATTATTTACATATTCACCTCCATTGTCGGTTTGAAGAACCTTGATAGACCGTTCTACCTGCTTCTCGAAAGAGCCTTAAAGTCCTAAAAATGTTCAAAGACTTCAAACTTAAGCTTAAGAAAATATACCTAAGTATATCGAAAATAGTCATCAATGAAGGTGAGCACATAAAGAGCTCTAGTAAACAAAGGAGATGGAAATGGACCAGAAATATCACTATGAACAAAATCTAAGGGACGAGTAGCTCTCCAGGATATTCCTGTGTCAAATTTCTTTTCGGATGCTTTCCAAGGGTACAACTCTAACAAAGAACCTTAGAAAACTTGACACAGGGTAACCCGTTGACCATTTTGTTTTGGCTCAATTGTTCAAGGTAGTGATAATTTAGATGTCTGAAATTCTCATGTCATTTGCATGAGTGAGGAAGGAAGTGGGTGTAGAATCGAAATAAAATGGGAAAAGGTATACAACCATGAATGCAGATCCACCTTTCCTCAACCACTATAGTATCATCATTAATTTCACGAATAATCACTGAGTTAGGACCAAATTCCACACATATTCCTTCTCCAAGGTGAGTAATTTGGTAAAATGATAGGAGATTGGTAGAGAGATCAAGAACACTCAACACTTGGTTGAATGTTCCCTCATCCATCTCTACCGATCCACTATCGAAACCTGACACTATCATGTCATTACCCATCATGATTTGGGACATACCACAAGGCTCGATGTTGGAGAACTCAACATGTGAAGAAGCCATGTGGTGCAAGGCACTAGAATCTATAATCCATGTCGATGAAGGAGAAACTTTGGCTACAAGGGCCTTTCCTTTCTTCTTATTAGATTTAGACCCTTTTGTAGTAGAAGACTCAGCCTTTGGAGCATTTTGTTTGATAGACTCAGAACACCTATTTGATTTTTCTCAAGTAAATGAGTAAGGTGATCAATTTGTTTTCTCATACACATATGCTCTTTATGACCAGTGCTTCTTACAATAGGAACACAAAAACTTGTCTTTTTGTGCTCTAGGCTCAAAAGTCGAAGTGTTCATGTTAAATTTAGTTTTGGTCTTGGTTTCCTTCTTAGGTTGATCCTTTCTTTCTTTCTTATTTTCAGTCTTCTTTTCCTTACTAGTACTTGCTACAAGGGCATGTGACTTGGACTTGAGAGACCCCATTTGAATGAGTTTTTCCTATTCTCAAATGAGTTGGGATGAAAAATAGTCAAAGGAGGGCATATTCCAATCCTTTCCCAAGGCAGCTTTTGTAGCATAAAATATGACATAAAGACAGAATATTTAGGACCTAACTTAGAGAGAATTGACAAGATCAGTTGAGAATATTTCTTCTCTACTTGACATTCCTTTAACAATAATCTAGTGTGGACAAACTTAGAGAAGAATGCTTGTAGGTTTTCAAAATCACTAGGATTTAACCCTAGTAGTTCATTTTCCAACTCCCGAGCTCTCATGCCATCTTGTTGTCCAAACATTTTATCCAACGCTATCCACGCATAATTAGGTGTTTTAGATGACTCAATGTGGAAGAGCAAGTTAGGAGAAACAAACATGAAAAGAAGACCTAAAGCTTCATCACTAAGGTTTAACCACTTAGATTTTTCTGTGGTCATTGTCTAGTTCAGTCTTAGTTCCCATGGTGATGCCAACCATTTACCCCTTAGTTTTATAATCATTTTCAATCTCCATTTGAAGAAGTTGAACGACATAAGAAAAGGAATTAAAAGTGTATCTATAGTGAAGAGAGAGAGAGAAGGAATGTAGAAAAGATACTCAAGAATCACAACCACCCAGGACAATATAATAACCCCTCTACTTTCAGCACTTTATAGTTTAGTGTGTTGAATACAATCGAGTCTAAGCATGCTTCTTGAAATAGTTGGTAACTCACCTTATAATCATTGTAATAACGTCCCAAGAGAGGAGACCGCAATCGTGTTTCGTGGAGCACAACAAGGTGACACCCTATACAAGCACAATTTGTAAAAAAACCTAAGGAGGTGAAATCAACTCTTGGTTGTGAGAAAGAGCATCTCACATTGAAAAGGATACCCCTTGTTGTAAAATGTGATAGATGCACTCATTATTCGCAAGAATAGTAAGGGTAAATAAATTTTTAGATGAACTCAAGATGAGTCCCGATGATCTTCGTAACACCGAAAAAGTGCTCGAAAGGCAAATAGGTGCTCAAATTTTCATTGCACACTTAAGCGCATGATTAGTAAAAAAATCGACACTAACACCTAAAAACTATCGCTTTAAAAGCACGATTTTAAATTACTACTAATTGTAAAAGAAGAGATCGTAATTAATAGAAATAGATTTAATATAATTAAATCTAATTAATTATGAATAGAAACTCTAATTAAGATCTAGTGCAAATTAAATCCTAGTTAAAATTCAAATATACTTTCCCTTTTTAAAAGAAATACCCACCCAAAAAAAAAACACCCCCTTACCGAATATACCCCACTTTATAAAAATCCACCCAAAATGATTTTTTTAAAAAACTTACTGTTATAAAAATACCCACTTGCAAAAATTTCCACCAAGGTTTGAAAACTGCCTTAAATGAATTTAATAAGTCCACTTAGCTCGGATGTTTGACCTCAACATGGATAATGGCATGGATCTCGTGTGGTTGGGCTCGGTGTGGATACGGTTGGGTGGATCCCGAGTTGGGCGTGGGAAAGTAGGCGAGAGGGAGGAGGGAGCCCAAAGCAAGGAGAAATCTCATGGGAGTGGGAATGAATCCTGAGTAGGGTCGTGAGGGCCGAGAAAGGTAGGTGCAGAAGCAGGTGACCCGAAACATGGTCGGGGATGAAGCTCGAGGTGGGAGTGTAGGCTCCTAGGGGCAAGAGAGGCAGGGAAGCCATAGGCACGAGCAGGGTCGCCAAAGGAGTGGGAGTGACAGTCTAAGTGAGCATGGGCATGAGCAGGTTAGGAGAAGGTTGCCAAAGGAGGAGGAGCATGAACCATGGCTGAGGGAAGGACACCATGTAGAGGATGAGAGAAAAAAAATGACTCGGCCTCAGGTAAAAAATGAACACACGAGCCAAGGAGTCGTGACAAGTTGAGGAGCCCAAGATAGAGAAGAGGAGCTCGGAGGTGAGTTGAGGAGCTCAGTGGAGAGCTCGGTTGGGAGAAGTGCACCAAAAACACCAACTTCAAACCTATATTCTGCAAAATACCATGCAAACATAGAGAGAGACCAAAAATAGAGATCTAAAAAATTTCCAGGTTAATAAAAAAATTAAAAACTAGAAAATAACCTCTTATTTTAACTGATCTACTAGATTTAGCTGCAGTTAGCTAAATGTAGCTGTAAAACCCCTGAAAGCTTCAGGAAACCTGCACATGCATGAAGAACACAAAAAAAAAAAAAAAAAACTTTCCAAGAACAACTTGTTAAATACGTTAGCAATAAATTTCTAGAATATAACGATCAAAAACTTGCATGTGGAGTTAAAAAACAAGACCAAGAGTAATCGCAACTTTCGGATGAAAAATGCACATTTACCTAATCTTAGCTCTGATATCATGAAAGATTTTGCGAGAATCTAATCGGAAATGATGCACCATAAAGTAGTTACACTCAAACGGAATCGTGATAGCTCCAACATAATCACAAGGATCGATCAATAATGGAAGAACTTGCTCAACAGAAATAAATCTTGCACATAGAGGAAAGACAGTGGAGTGTCTTGGCATACTCATAAATCAGGAATAAAAGGGTACATATAGGGTCTTAGAGTAACCCTAGTGCATGACACACAAGAAAACCCTAAACCTAGCCCATGTGAGATGACCCTCCATATGTGAGTGGAGGACACATAGATCCCACACACCAACATTTTTTGGATGGGATTGATGTCGAGGTTGATAAGGGGTAGCTTGAGATGATATCATTTGTAACATAGGTTGTGATAAAGGGATGTTGGGAGAAATTTGGGGATTTTTGATATGTTGTTGTTGGATGAGAGGGGTTGATTGTGCACGAGAAGGGGTGCGTGTATAGGTTATGCTAATATTTTGGTGAGATTGTGATTTAGGAGAGGATGTGGGGAAGATCGGTTGATGCGATATACTTGACATAAGCTTAGGAGCACTAGCTTAGAAATAATACGGGCGTAAAGGATAGTCGTAAGGTTATTGGATAGGGTTGTTGTAGGGTTGTATGATTGGATGAAAGGTTGAGGCTCCATAGGAAAGAAAAGATGACCTATATGGCTATGGAAAAATGTCATAGCTAAATGAGGTTGAGTGGGATGTGGTAGGTTGATGATATTGATAAGGATTAGATCCCATGTAGGGGATATTTTGAAATTTATTGGGATAAAAAGATGTAGAGGTAGTGGATGAAGATGATTGTAAAAATGACGCATAGTGATTAGAGGGATATACAAATGTAGAGAGTTGATCCCTATTAAGTGACAATCAACTAGAGATGAAACAAAAATGCTTAAGAGAACTACAAATGTAATAGACAAGTCAAGTAGAAGAATTTTAATTATCTTGATTAGAATTTAGATGTGGAGGAAGAGGCTCAGAGGGAACCTAATGATATAGATGTTCTAAGACTGGTTTCAGATAATGTTAAAGGCTAGGGTACTCGATATACCCAAAGGTACGTGAGGCTAAAAAAATTTGGTGTCGCTATGAGGTTTGGTATTGGGGCCTACCCCTAACTTCATGGTCCCGCAATGATAAGGGAGTTGAGTGCTTAGCCAATATACCGATAACCAATTGTTTATACTTGATCGAACACTGAGTCGGTTTCCCTATTGGGTGATGAAATCCCAATAGTTATCACCAGGTAAGAGTGTTTGATGCAAATTTTATATTTGATGTGGTTTGGTTGTGTGTGAGGGAGATTAAGTGAATGCAATTAGTTAACCTTCCTAATTAAAGCTATATGCTAAAAAAATATGCAATGTTCATTTTAAATCCAAAAGGACGATTGATTTCAATGAGGATAGACAACAAAAATGTAGTATGGAAAGCAAAAATAAAGGGAAAAGGACTCACCTTAATAACACTTCATTTTAAACTTTTTGCACTTTTTTAGTAATATAGCGATCCAAGAAGAAAAAAACTTGAGAAATAGAAAACCTGCAAGAGAAGGTTAGCAGAAAAGATAAAACAATAGAAAAATAGGGGTTAGAGGCCAAATATTAATTAATAAAAATAATTTAGAGAAATCATTGGTGATTAAATGAATCATTGACAATTCACCCAATCACCGGTGATTGACCAAATCACCAAAGATTACAAAGAAGAAAACCTAAATGTGAAAATATGAAATTTGAATAAATGAAAGAAGGTACTTGGGTCCCACCTAGCATGCCATAATGTTCACAAAAGATTTTACCTTTTTACTCAAATTAATAAAGTGAAATAATAAAAACCAACCTCGATGACACGGTGTTTAACGATACTCGTAGATGATAGATGATGTAGTTGATGAATGAAACCTCCTTCCTTCTTTCATTGTGAAAGAACCTACAAATCACGAAACTAAGAAAATAATAGGATTAGATATATATATATATATGGAAGATTTCCTGAAAAAGTAAAGTCCCAGGAAGTCAATGTAATTCCTTACAAGGATTTCAATCCGTGTTCAAGAAATAAATTTGATAATGATAAGCTAAATAGATAAAAGCAGACAATATAACAAATAATGCAAAAGGCAAAAGGATTGAAACGGTCTAAGGCTATATGATGGCTTGATGGTGATACTTGATCCAAAGGGGGTCTAACAATCACAAAATGACTCAAAGGAGCAAGGTTATAGATAAAAACACTTACAAAGGTAAGATGGATGATAGGTTTGGTTTAGATAATTAATAAAATGCTAAAGATGGCTCAAATGGGATTGATATTGTTGGGCCATGAGACACTTGGAAAGTCAAAGGAGTAATCAAAATGGATTTTTGGATATCGAAAGGAAGGCTGATGTAATTAATTATCCGACAGATAGGAGTCACCGGTGATTGGGGAGGATCGTTGGAGATTAGGAAAATCATCGGTGATTATTGAAGAAAATATGTAGGTTGATAAGAGGAATGATACCACTGATTTAAATTTGTAAATGATAATCGAATAATTTAATAAAGAAAGAGGATGGCGATTACCTTGCATACACCGACAGTAATAATGAGAAGATAGAAACTACTTGAGAGATGAATTAGATGTCGAAAACTTGTTGAGTTGAATCCTCGACGTGTAGATGACCTCTCGAAGGATGAAGGAGAGATTGTTTGAATATGTTTGTGATGAAAAGGACTCGATATAGTAATGCTACAACATTAATTCCTTGAGCGAAATCTTACTAAAAGCCAAGTCTAGATGACTACCAAATGACCTTGAATGAAAGACTATAACTCATATTTATAGAGTTTGATGTAGTCAAGGGTGAATTTCCGAGATTCGGGGAATCGTCGGTGATTTGGGAAATATAGGTGTAGACACTAAAATTAGGTCTCACTCGCTTTTGTCGCTCCACATATAAGCACCCTTTATTAAATTTACCTAGCCATGATGCCCCTTCACCCCACTAATATTAATTTTATTAATTTAAATAAATTAATGCATTATCCTCACTATATTTATTATTTAAATATCTTATTTAAATAATATCCACACATGCAGTTCACTTAGAGATCTCACCAAGCCAACTCAACCTAAGACCTATTCTTAGCAACTTCCCATAACTAACTAAGACTTATCCAAACCCTAAAAATCAATCCCTACATTCCCTCTAACCACATTCTTGCATGCTCACAAGAAGCTCCCAGTCTAATCTTCGGATAATGACACAAGATATAAGGAAATCAGGAGGATATCCCTAGTTTAGTAAACCTAGGAAATCCTACCTTGACCGACGTCGGTTACCCCTAACCGTCGCCGGTTAATCCGAACTTCCATCGGTTACCCCTTTTAACCCCAAAAAAACCTTATTCTCAAGGTTGGAAGTTGGAAGCAAGTTTTCAAACTTTGGGAGAAAGTTGACAAAAAGAACACATCTCAGAGAGATAACACATCTTCAGAGAGCCAATTCCAACGAAAACTCACATCCAAGGAGGGAGATTGAGCATCTTCTCCTGCACAGCCATCCTAGCCATGATCTGATCTATCCAAGAAAAGAGGAGTGTACATGCAGCCCATGCAAAATCTTTTCTTCAGTTGGTGATCACTTACAACCTTCAAACTCATCATCAGCACCTCCATCCCTCACACACAGACACTCAGAATGAAATCCAAGTAAGTACAACATCATACTTTCCTGGTTATTTCATTTCTTCATCATTTTATCATCCATTGTTTATCTTGCTCCCTATTGACCTTCTCCATATTTTCACCTCTGTATACCCATTGAAACCTCAAAAAAGCCTACTCCAGTCACCCAATACCTCATCTCGACCAACCAAAGTCTTTTGTGCAATCACAAAGGAGACCCCACTGTTTTGTGACATTTCAAGATCTCGATAAAGAATCGGCACCTGATTACACCTAACCGCCGTCGGTCATTCTTGACCGACACCAATCTCTGTGTTTTCCCACACAGCCCTAAACAGAGACCTACCCACCTAATTTTATCTCACCCTCTTTCACCTGTGATCTACCCGAGACCTCTGCCAAACTTGCAAAACCTAGAACCAATCATTTGACCTTTGGATTCTATTCTAGCTTAGCCTATTAGATTAGATCTATTTCTTATTGTGTTTTTAAGTGAGATACCTAAATCATTTTAAAATAACAATAGGATTTATTTTGTTTAAAACATTGAATTGTTTAAAATAGTGGACTAACAGCCATCTAGGAAGTATCACACTTCCTGGATCAAGCACATGCTAGGCAGTTCACTGCCCATATTGTTTAATTCTTTTTGTGGTCTTGTTTTCATTACAGTAGTTCCTCCTAGCCAAAAGGAAGCTCTCACAATCATCTCGTGGATTCGGAAGTTATACACACGCAGCAACCCATCAACCGACATTTGAACAGTATTCCTCCTATGCCCAACTACTCTATCTATTTCACAATGCTTCTAAGAAACAATCTAAGAAAAAAGGTGAAACATTTTGGCATGCACAGTGGGACTGATCCAAGGTTCCTTGCATTTCATTCATTCCTAGGAAGAAAATTGTGTGTTTTTTTCCTTCTAAAAAGCATACACACTAATTTTATTCTTTGGTAATCCACCTCTCCTTTCTATTTTCTCTAAAGAAAACTTTTCTTTTGGTGTAATTAAAAGAATCTTTTCTTCATGTTTTCGTATCATTGTAGTGAAAGAGAATCCCTCTTCCTCTTCATCTTATTGTGTCATCCAATTTCACATTTTCAATTTGGGTTTAAAAAAAAGTGCATTCCATTCTGATTTATTACATTAGCTCACATTAATTGAGGTCAACCTATACACTGGAAGTCATGACCAGCTGATGGTTAACAAATGAATCATAGAAAAGCACTTCTATCCTTTACTCTTTCTCTCGAGTCTTACCAAACCACAAAAAAATTCAAAATACATACATTCTTAAACAACATCCTACCTGGAAGAAGTTGTAGGTGATCACACGATCACGCCACAGTCGACACCTAGCTCACTACTCTACCAAGTCATACTTCAAAGCGAAGCCCACCCCCATCAAAACATACCTGAAACCTCACCTTTTAGATCTCCTTCTTTGTAGGAAGCCATCCTCGCCAAAAACTCTATTTCACAATTCATGTGTCAGTCCCTAAATAGCATAAGCTACACAAACATAATAGAAAGGGCACTCCTAGGATCACATTTTCTTAGTGTTTTTGCTTGGCTTGCGTTTTGAGGTGAGAGATCACGTTCATCAATTTTTCTTATTCATCCTTGCATGCTCCTCATCATAGTTGGTGTATTCCGGCTTCACTTGAGTGTGCATGGGCCATATCATCATCATTCCTAGAATTATGGGTCTGATTCTACATCGATTTTAATTCACAACCACTTTCTTTCATCATCAAGCTGTTTCAATTTCACAGTAACCGTTGTCGGTTACCTCTAACTACCATTGGTTATACCCAACCGATGTCAGTTCCAAGTCCTTTTGCTAACCTACTCAAAAGGACATTTTTACTTCACTTTCTTCCACTTTTCACAGTCTCTGTCAATATAATTATTCCCATTGATGTTTTAAACATCCTCATATTTGGCATACCTACTAGATTTTACCTTCTACCTTGTTGTTTAGTCACTGTCCATTTTCTACAGTGACCGACACTGGTTATCCCTTACCGGTGTCGGTTTTCCCTAACCGTCATTAGTTATTCTGTTTCACATTCCAGCCATCATTTGGTCCTTCATCAACTTTTTATCATCAGATTCACATGTTCCTATTGTTCTTTATATCATTTACAGAGAAGCGGTCTTACCTTATTAGTCTTGGTTCACATGGTGACTGACAAGGTAAGAAAACGCCCTCGTATTCCATGCCAGTTGTCAACCACTCCCACCTAGTCCTTCACCATCTTATATTTTATCACCAGCCATGGATCTCATTCAACCTACTATTATCGCTACCGAGATGAGGATTTTGTATGAATCCTTGACCGAACCTCGCCGCCTTGAAGTTTTACCTATCCCACTCGTCCACTCAAGATGCCTTGGGTCATTTGATATACGGCATGCTCGTATCTATCCCCCGACTCTCATACCCACTTCCACATTGGCCCCATTTGGCTCCATGCTTCCCGCATCTACAATACCCCAGTCATTTCATAGTTAGGTCCTATACCCATTATGACTGCCGGGTCTATTACCTCTGTGGCCCTCGTTACATCCACCGTACCCTTGACGACTACCCCAAACACAACCTTATCCACCCCTAATGTCTCACATATACCTATAGCTACATTACCACCTCCAGTGTTGGTGACCCCTACCCCATTTCAGAATGTGGTTCTTTCCATTCCACAATCATTAGCCCCTATTGCCACTAGGGTTACCACGACCCTTCCACCCCCATATACATACTACCAACAACCTCTTGTTTCATCCATTACTCATTTTGGGTATGTACCCCCTATTTCACTACCTTCTTCTCCACCACTTATGTGGCAACCCCATACACTAGAGTTCCACCCCCGTTATACACCCAAAACCAACCTTCTCATGCTACAAGAGGCAGCCAATCATCATAACCCACTAATGACCTAATTAAGTTGATGTTGGACAAGATGCAAACATTGGAGGCATTGGTTTCCGGCTCCCGCAACACTCTCACCTATAACGAGATTTGAAATGAGCCTATTCACCCATCCACTCCTATCTGTTCATACCCTATGCATTGGGAAATGCCTAAATTCAATCGCTTCAACAACAAAGAAGACCCGGTAACATTTGTGGTCATTCAAACGTGGTTGTTATCGATCACTCATGATGATGCCTTGCTTTTGAGAAATTTTCCCATGTCCCTCACTAGACTGCATTAGATTGGTATAGTGGGTTACCTAAAACTCTATATTCTCATTCAATCAGTAGCCCAAGCCTTCTTGGACCATTTCTCTATCAATATCGTCAAAGAGGTTACCATGACCTATTTATATTCCACACGCCGGATGAGGATGAATCCATTGCAGATTTGTCGCTCACTTTAAATAGCTTTGATCAATCAACTTATCTTCCAACTTGCACAAACTGAAATCATCGAGCTCTTCACACGAGCTTGTGCTAGACATATCTCCCCGACCTTGCAGTCCAAACCTTCTAAACATTCAACGAGGCATTCACTATGGCATGAAAGTTACAGATTCACGCCATCAAAGAGAATAAGATCCAATTACACAATAAGAATTCAACATTCAAGTCGAATGATACCTCTTCCTCTTCCAAACCAAAACCACTTATTAAAAGCTAAGGGAATCGCTAACGCAGCGGTGCACTAAAGGTCAGCCCATCTCATCCGTTGAATCGGGCTACACCCTCATCTAATCTCTCACCTATCCAAGCTTTTCAATTCGACGAGAGCAACAAAAATATACCCCAATTGGGAACCTTACTCTTTTTCTTAGAAAAACTTATTAAAGTTGGAGCCATCACCCTTCCACCCATAAAACCACACACTGGTTTTGACCCTTCTCACCCCATGCCCACATGGTATAAAGAGCATGATTTCTGTAATTATCATCGAGTAAAGGGTCATAGTGATGGCAACTGCATCACTTTCAAGAATATCGTCCAAGAAATTCTCGAGAAAGGTGAGTTAATTTTGGATAATCCCAACACCACCCCAACCAAAATCTACAAATCTTCAAAAACCATTCCCCACCATGCCCCTCATCCAATCAAACTAGTGAAACATCAACTCACGATACCCATACCTAGGAGGTTCACGCTATCTTTAACGAGGTACCTATCGCCTCTCAATTACCTCACATCCCTTCCATAGAGGAAATCCTAGCCCGAAATCCTCCTTCCACATTAGAACCTACCTCCTTGTATCTTCACCAATAGAGGAAAATATTTCATCTCCTTCATCACCTACGGAGGGGTCTTCCACTAACATTGAGACCATCTCACCCCACAGCTTCTCCACTTAGAGAGCCTTTACCTCTGATACCTCCTCCACCCATGAGGAGCTCCTATTACCTCCTCCACCCACGAGAGGAGCACCCATTACCTCTTCCACCCACAACGGAGCACCTATCCATTCCTCCATTTATAAAGGAGCCCCCATCATATCCTCCACCCATCATAGACCTGGTTGAGATACCTTTGCCTCTCGTGAGCATTATCCATCTGTTACAAAAATCCAACATGAGACCTACTTTCGGCTCTCTTTACCCACGGAAGCCAAGCTGGCCAATTCTCTGTCTCTAAGACACATTTTATAGGAATTCCTATTAGGTCCTCACCAACTCCACCCATAAACATGCCATTCTCATGTTTGGCTGATCACTTAGATTATGTGGATAGGGCTTTATTATGGGGCTCCTCTTACTCCCTATCTCAACATAGATGTAGAGATCCCTTGCTGATACCTCCACTATCTACCCAAACACATTTTGACCCATCAAACCAAATACAACCACTGCTGTCACAACCCCTTCCACGATACCTATTAGTGCTCAAACCACACCCTTACCCATAACCCGACCTACATCTAAACCCAAACCCACACCCACAACATTTGCCTCAACTAAACCTATTACCACTTTAGGGGTCACCCCGACCACCAGCCTTACTCATCCACCTATTAAACTGGATTTAGCTACATCCTCCAACGTCAAAACCACACCTACTCCGACACCCAAACCAAAGAAACAAACTCATCAACCTCATACCCTTACCACACCAATCACGCCCGCACTTGTCCCATCTACCTTAAAACCTCAGTTGTCCAACATGGTCAAGCACCCTTCACCCATCCATAAACCAATAACACAACAACCCATTCCTTCCTCACAAACCTCTAACCTACCCAAGTACACAACACAACTTACACCCGCACCTACAGTCTCTTTACCACCAATACCTCCAATACCCTCAGCTATTGCTTCACTACCCACTACAATTCAGTCATTGTCCCTCACACCCCAAGTATGACCCGCGTCATGTACCTTCACAAAGACCCCATTATCCCCATGGGTAACTCGCCTTCTTCCTTCATCCGATTTTCATTCTAGACCTTGTGACAACCACATCACCTTTACCCAAGAAGGTGCACTCAAAAATAAAACCCTACTACCCCATAATAAGGTATTCAAAACAAGCACACACCCTCCTACCCATCCATCTACTGTACCCCTACCCAAACAAATATTGCCGATACCTAAAACCACACCGGAACCTAAAACCGTAACTTGACCCATTCCTACTCTTCCAAAAACAGTTCCTCGACAATCAACCACACCTACACCCAAACCCACATTCACTTCCCATTTTGATCCACTAGCAGTGTTCTATGCCAAAATTTTAACCAACCTCCTTGAGACTTTTGTCATCACATTACCGCCACTCAGGCCTTATGACCCTATCAAACCCAAGCCAAAAGGGTTTGATGATACTAAAATTTGTGCATACCATTGTGTGCTAGGGCATGATGTGGAGAGCTGCAAGGCCTTGAAAATCATCCTTATCCAATTGTGTCCACCAGAAACCAACTTTGACGATGAAGACCTTCTCAAAGAGGATCCTGCTTCACCAACACCCATCCCCACATTTCCCACTCAACAACCACAACCCCCACCCTCATAACTTCTAAAGCCACACCCAAGATTTGAAATTAACATGGTTTACATTAGAGAACTTTCCATGTCACCACCCAAATGTCATTGCACCCAGCTGACCTCACAGGGTTTTTCTCCTTTGGTAGGTTTTTTCCCATTGTGTCGTTATACCACTCACCCTACACCTTCTCTATTTGCCAACTTCCCTCAAATCAACATGATACATTTCACTACACGTGTGCAGAAGGGCAAAGAAAAGGCAATTGACCCACCAACCAATCCTATACCCAACATACCATCTGCACCCATACCTAAAATAACTATCCGCAGCCCTACATACCCCATTTCTAATGGCATCACACATTGCACCATGCTCAAACAATTACACCAGTCTCCTCTCAAAATTTCCTTATATGACCTCATCCAAACCTTGGAATCCCATCATCAAGCCCCCATGGAGGTTCTTCAATCTATTGAGGTTTTACCCAATGACCCTACACCCATAGCCTTCATTATCACACCTCATCATGTAGCCTCTCTCACTAAATTACCACATTCATCCTCACCTCACCTTGTTCACCAAGTGGCCTCCCTTAGCTTCTCAGAGGAAGAGATCACACCATACCAAAACTATGAACTGGACCCAACCCTCTTCATCTCTGTCCACATCGATGACATATGGGTATGCCACGTGATGATTGATGGATGTGCTAACATTAACATTATTTCATCCCATGAATTTTCTCAAATGTACATACCTGAAAATTACATGCATAAACATCCAGCTATGTTGCGTTCATTTAATGACACTATCACTTCCATACTAGGCCTTCGTCATCCTTCACGTTTACGTGGGCCCATGCCTGCTTCAATTGTTTTATGTTTTGGAGGGGGAATTCCAATATAATTTGTTACTTAGTAGACCACTGGATCCGTGTCATGGGTTATGTTCCTTTCACTTTGCATCGTTGTGTAAAGTTTAAACATGAAGGACACACTTCACCATTTCAGTGACCCATCACCTTTCAAAACATGTAACATGCTTTACCGACCCAATGATGTGCTCATACCTGTCAAGTTGTCTACCTCTGTAGCCAATACCACTTCACCTACACCTCCACCTACCAGTATAGCCATTGCTTTCACCACACATACCTCCTCCATTCCTACCACTGCTATAACCTCCACGGCTGACCCATTAGCTTCCCAATCTGTTAACTCCACCTCCGCATCGACCTTCGACACATCACCCATTCCAACTACCTACATACCAACCACTGATCCCTTGGAAGGTGTTTTTCAACGCCTCAGTCTAGGGGAGTACCTCCTATATAGTGTAAACACATTCCTTACTCCGCACGAGTATGGAAGCCTTCACCAACACCCTCGCTATGATCACCGTATAGGAGAACACCTCCTTTATGGTCCTCCTCATCTTCGTACTAGTCTCACCTATGGGGGACTTGATACTACCACTTACACACTTGAACCACCATCACAAAATTTCACCCATTTTCTCGATGAATTCCAATCACTTACCAATTGCCATTTCACCCACACCTTCCTGCACCACTGTGCATGGAAGGGTTTTGGCTTTGGCTTTTACGAGCAAGGCTGTCATATCATTATTCCATGTACCACCTGCAAACATAATGACCGTAGTGGTATCGACTTCCCTGAACCTCCTATTAAACAGGCCCACATTGAACTCATTGAAGACCCTAGCCCTCCTCCACCTTCATCTTCATCACTACCTTCACCCGCTCCACCTTCATTTCCACCTTCACCGATGGATTCGATGTATCCCAAATCTATCCCTCCTAACCTTTTTTTTATTCATAAACACCATTTCCTTGGGGCCTTTGACTTATCAACGCAAAGGCAAGGCCCCTTCCACTCTTCCATTCCTGTATCCTGAGATGATCAATGACAACACACCTACAATTAATGTCGTTCAATGTCAGGATGATGAATCCATACTCACCTACCTTGGTGTAGAAGACTCATATATTCATTGGTCATTACCATCTGAGATGCAAACCATGTTGAATGAATCGACTATCGAGATCAACATTCATACTCAAGATGACCCGCACATCCTAAAGATCGGACAATCTTTAGATGTTGTTGAATAGGAAGCCATCACTTCTTTTCTCCGAGATCATAACCATGATTTTGCTTGGTCTTACGCAGACATGCAGTATTGAGCCCACCATAGTGGTCCACAATATCATAACCATTCCCGATGCCAAACATATCAAACAAAAGCTGAGGAAAATGCACCCTTGCATTGCTCTTCTTGTAAAAGAATAAATTCAGCGCCTTCTTTCCATTTCCTTCATCTTACCCATTGATTCTCCTCATTGGATTTCTAACATTGTCTATATTACTAAAACAATAGGGGACTCCACATTTACATGGACTTATGTGACCTCAATCTCACCTGTCTAAAAGATGAATTTCCTTTGCCCAAGATTGATCAAATGGTTGACCTTACCACTAGTCATGAAATGCTCTCACTCATGGATGGCTTCTCGGGTTATAACCAAATTTTGCTTTCCCCAGAATATCAGCACAAGACCACATTCTTTACCCCTTAGGGAACCTTTTTCTATTGATTCATGCCTTTTGCCCTTAAAAACACTTTGGTGCTACATATTAGTGTGTTATGATTTACATATTCCATGATATCATGCATCACATATTGGAAGATTATGTGGACGATCTCTTAGCCAAATCTAAACGTCATGCCAAACACCTCACCATCCTTGAAACCATCTTTGATCGCCTCATTGAATATTACATCCACCTTGAACCTAAAAAGTGAATCTTCACGCTTATCTTAAGAAAGCTCCAGGGATTTATTGTTTCCCTTTGTGGTATAGAAGTTGACCTGCTAAAGTTAAGGCCATTCTTGAAATTCCTCCGCCCACTAACTTTACACAACTCCGTAGCCTATAAGGTAAATTGTAGTCCATTTGCCATTTCATTTCACAATTATCTACTCGGTGTCAACCATTTCATCATCTGCTTAGGAAGGATTTTTTTACTTTAAATGGGATGATGACTATCAAAAAGCTTTTGAGGCCCTAAAACAATACCTTCTCTAGTCACTCGTACTCATTCCACCTAAAGACAATCAACCTTTTTACCTATACATACCAGCATTACCGATCATTCCTTGGAATCCATGCTCACTCATTGCGATGAACAACATAGGCAACAGGTGGTTTATTACATAAGCCATACTCTTTTGGACTATGAAACCCGATACAACCATCCGAAAAACTTTGCTTAGCCTTATTTTTCATTGCCACCAAACTCTGCCATTACCTACTCAACCACAAAACCTATGTCATGACCAACACTCGACCCCTTACACTTCATGTACACCAAACCTTATCAAAATCAATGCACCGTGTGATGGCTTATGCTTTTAGCTAATCTTGACCTTGAATTCATTCACCAAAATTCCATCAAGGGCCAAGCTATAGCCGACCAACTGGATGATGCACCTATTTCCGGGGATCAACCCTCTAATTTTGACTTTCCCGATGAGTCAATTGCTACTCTTTCCCTGGACGAACCCCCTTACCAAATGACATTATTCTTTGATAGTTCTAAGTGTTAGCGTGGGGGTAGGGCTGGTGTTATCCTCATTCCTCTGGATGGAGAACCCATGCCTTTGTCTTTCAAACTATACTTTGAATGCACCAACAATATTATCGAGTACGAAGCGCTCGTACTAGGTCTCTAGGCCGCATATGCCCTAGATGTCAAATCAATCCACATCTTTGGTGATTCACAATTGGTCGTAAACCAATTCAATGGTATGTACTAATGTTGTAACGAGATACTTCAAGAGTATAAACATCATGTAGACATACTTTTGACCACCTTTGATTGTTACACCCTTCAACCCATCCCATGTTCAACCAATAAATTTACTGATACCATGGCCTTTTAGCTCCCAAATACCCACTTCCCCTGCCAATTCCAAAATATTTATCACCATACAATTCCTCCATTCACCTTCTTATTTACCTCAATGTTTACTCAATTGGAAATGACACCCCTAACTTTGAGTGACCTTTGTACAAACAATTCTCTCACTACCTTTCCCTCTCCATCTTACCTCTTGATCTCACTTGTAATAGACAACGCTCCTTCCTTAGAAGAGTCTCCCATTTCATTATTTTGGGGGACTCCTCTATAAATGCAGCTTTGATGGTATTCTCTTACGATGCCTCACAAGTTATAAAATTCTTTATACCATTAAGGAGGTTCATGATGGCATATGTGGGGGTCACTTTAGTGGCCTTACTGTTGCTAAGCATATTCTTCGTCTGGGCTATTACTAGCCAACCCTTAACCATGATTGTTGCCACTATGTCAAATGTTGTGTGAAATGCCAACAACATTCCAACCTTCATCATACACCTAGTCATGCCTTATAGGTCGCTTCTGACCTGTGGCCCTTCTCTCAATGGGGTTTGGATCTTATAGGAGAAATCAATCCTCATTCTTCCCAACGCCATAAATGGATCATAACTACTACCAAATACTACACAAAATGGGTGCAAGCCATACCACTCATCTCCATGAAAGCCGAGAATATATGTGAGTTCATTAACCATCACATCATTTATCACTTTGGTGTTCCTCATCACCTCACCACCGTGACAATGGAAAACAATTCAAAAACAAAATATTACAAAAACTTTGTGACACCTTCGGCATTCACTTAGTTTCTCATCACCTTATTACCCAAAACCAACGACCAAGCCAAATCCACTAACAAAACCCTCAATAAAATTCTCGTGAAAGTGGTTGACAATACTAGAAAGGATTGGCATACCCACATTCCTTTTTCCCTATGGGCATACCGCACTAGTATTCACACTTCCATTGCGGCCACACCCTTTTCACTGGTCCATGGTACAGAGGCTGTTCTGCCTCTCAAAGTCCGATCCCCTCACTCTACATTTCTCTCCATGACATGCTTACTGATGATGAATTTTGTCAAGACCGGTTGGCACAGCTAGAGTTATTAGAAGAACATCATCTTAACACTCTAGATCACCTCTAAGTTTACCAACAACGTATCAAACGTGCTTATGACAAACGTATTCATGAATGAACCTTCCAAGTTGGTGACCTTGTCTTAAAAGAAAATCAACATGTAACCAAAGCGTAAAAAAAGTAAACGAGGAAAATTTACTCCTAATTACCTAGGACCATACATTCTAACTCATACCTATGGATCAAGTGCCTATCATTTATCCTCGATTGATGGTAAACCCAAACCTGAGCCCCTTAACACATTGCATCCTTGACCATTCTATTGTTGACTTATTGTTCTATCTCACCCTTTGTCTCCATACACCTCCTAACGATTAAACAAGAATCATGTGAGTTCCCGTCACTTGTTATCTCCTCTTGAATATGTGTACCATGGCATCGCACATAGCATGATTCTCATGAATACTTTTCGTCTACCTTTAGATGAGATCCCATGGTCATTCCACCTTGCCTTTTGAACAAGAGTCCTATCCTCCACCTTGGTCTTGTCCATGATTTTAAAATCTCACATGGGACCAAACTCCTTGTGTCAAACTTCTAATAAAAAGATGACTCCCTCAAAAGGACATCTTCTTCATGAAAAATTTCTACTATAAATAGATTGCTCCTCGAAGGACAGCTATGTGCAGCTTAAAAATAAAAAATGAGAGAACCGAAGCTTCCCACATCGATCACTTCACGAAGACCTCAAGGAGTACCATATTATTTATCCCATATAGACTTCCCACATCGATCAGTCTATCACAAAATAAAACTTTTTAGTCATGGACTTGCCCATTGTGACCTCGGACCTCTTGCCTAAAAGCCCTATCACTCAAACCATATACAATTAATTACCTTTCACCTACCTTACCATTTCCACTCTCATTTCCCCAATTTCCTCAAGGGACATCTTGGACTTTCAACATTTGGTGATCCTATGACTACCTTCATCATAGAAAAATTAATCGTCCAATGCATTTTGGGTCTTGTGTTCATCACCCCCTCCAAGGTATGAACTACTTGATATGATCCTACCCAATCAAGTGGCTTTATTGCCCCCCTCTTATCTTTCAACCATCTTTGTTTACATTTTGATTACCTTATACAGGATTTGGTACTTGACGCTTACCTTTGGGGTAATCCTCCCCTTTTCACCATCATCGCCTTCACCTACATCATTTTACCTATAATCTACCCACACCTATTAAACCTAAACCCACAACATGCCCACAAACCTACCAACTCATTTTCATATTCTTCCCTAGCTCATGGGAGAACTACATCGGCATGAGGTCCCTTTTCGTTGGGACTATGTAGGCAGCACTCCGAGGGCATGGGGCCCTTGGAGGTTAGCTCAACCATTCTCTACCCTAAACCAATTCATCAACCATACCTAACTCACCATTTACATCACATTTCACTTAGTTCCCCTTTTATAACAAAATTGGAAATTAAGCCACATACATAACAAGTTGCTTACTATAGCATACATTTATTACACCTACCATCTCTATATCATCACTATACATATATTATACAACATTTCACATATGAGCCATAGTATCATTCATTGCCAAAATAATGAATCATAACTAAACCTACTTTTAACTCAACCATGCCTATAACATAACTCAATATATGCCTAAAACCTAACTCAACCATGCCTAAAACTTGACTCAACCATGCCTATAACCTGACTTAATCCAATGCTAAAACTTGACTCAACCATGCCTATAACTTGACTCGATCCATGCCTATAACCTAACTCCACGATGCCTATAATCTAACTTGATCCATGCCTAAACCGACCTAACTCACTTAATTTCAAACCACATCAAATTAACAAATCCATATCTCATCTAACATGAGCCATACATCCAATATCTCATAAACATATTAACACATCACAAAATACCATGAATCTCATACATCAATAAATGTATATCTCAAAATACATGCCTATCTCATCACGCCCATCATCTCAAAAATGTTGGCACACATGCCGATATACAATACAAAATGTCATCGACACGTAGGTCGGTCTCATATATACAAAAAGAATGAATGAATCCATACAAAAAATCTTCGGCACACAGGCCGGTATATGCTCACAATATACAAAAACTCACTTGTACATCCTCACTATCTTTGGCACGTAGGCCGGTATGTGATAAAAAATACAAAAATCTTCGGCACGCAGGCTGGCATATATATCAACAAAAGTCACTCGTATACATCAAAAATCAGGTGGCTGCATATCAGACATCTCACCGGATGTCCTCCATCTCTATGTCACCTACACCCTCGGCCTCCTGTGGCCCTGCTGGCACATCACCTCACTCTAGTTGCCATGCGTTGGTGGCCTCTCCCTGATCAAGCCTCAAATATCACTGCCATCATGTGCTCTCCACACTATGTGTGTGGGATCTCGTCCTCTCACTGGATTCCTGTTGTGCCCTATACTCTTCGTAAGAGAGGAAGTTTGTCCCGGCTGCCATGATCTAGTCTTGATAATATCTCACCTCACCTAGGGAATCCCATAACCTAGATATAAGAATGGTATGTGGTGGTCCCATAGGTCTTGGCCCCCGTATCCGTCCCTGTCGGCTGTGAACCGGGACCAACTCCTGTGCTCGTGGTGGTGCCCCTGTCCTTGTTCCTATATCTGGTCCTGTAAGGCCCAAATTTATGTCTCAGGTTATGGCCAACTAGCCACAGTAAACCTACCACCTAAGTTAGTAGAGCTATCACCTAACCATCTTTGTCTCCATCTCCTCCATCACCTCCACCTCTCCCTCTGCCATCTGGGCTCATGGCTGCCACTCATGCTCGTAGCTCTACTAACTCGCCTCGACCCTCTAGCTATGTCTGCAGGTATACCTATCTCGCATTATCGGTGTCACTACCTCCCCCTATAGGGCATCTCTCTGCACTGTAACGTTAGCTAAGTCAGGCTACCTCGGTCTAGGTGGTATGGCTCGTAACTAAGCTGCCCACCACCGCCTATACCTATCTATGCATATGGTGTCATCAATCCGCTAATCCACTGGCTCCTCCTCCTCTCCTATAGGAACTATAGGTTGTGGTAGAGGTAAGGTCCTTTCCACGTCATCTCTCCGATACTATGGGAAGGGTGGAGGAGTATCTTGTACAAGCCTAAACCGCTATCGGACCACGTCTACTAAGATCATCTCATCCTCCCCGGCATGGTGACCCTGTATCCACCTCTCTAGCTAGAGCTCATTTAGTTCCTCATGCATGTGCCTATATGAGGGGAATCCCACATATGGCCTCCAGATAATGTCCACTCTAGATAACCCCTCCAATAACTGCTGAAAATGGGCCACATCGTATGTTGGCCTATCTGACCTCCACTCTCCTGCAATGGCACCCATCTCCTGTATCCCAACCGTACACATCTCGGTGGGAATGCATCTACTTAGGGCATCCCTATAGGTTGAACACATACTATGTGCTCATAGGCCCAACAGTGTAGTATAAATGTACAACATAGGCTGAACCTGTGCAACCACCCATATGCCCACAACTCTTTGTATAGCTGCACCAAGAATGCTTGGTGCCCAGGAAAAGCATGTCTCATGCACCATCATATCATGGAGCACCCCATCAGTGATTAGGGAAAGCATCCACCCTCTGCATTAGGTAGTGCATAGCAACACACTACCTCCATCAATAAAACCACTAGCCTCATCTCATCCTGGACGGGCTAGGTACATCTCGCCATAGCTCAAACTGCACTATGGAACCTCAGCTCTGCCACCCCCTCACCAAAAACTATCTTGATCAACTCCTTTGAGGCCTCGGAGGAGATAGAGTAAACATGGGCCCCTAATATGGGTAACCATAAAATCTGGAACACGTCCGCTAGGGTGATATTCATCTCACTGACCAAAAGGTGGAACATGTTGGTCACGGAGTCCCATCTATCGATGAGCACAACCATCAAACTGGGCTACCGAACAACATGTCAGTAATGCCAAATACCACTCAGGCCCACTTCCTCCACGTGTTGCAGCTCCAAAGGGGTCGATAAGCCCATGCAATTTCACCAAGAAGAGCAACGAAACCCTTTCCCGCATATGTAACTGTGATCTCACCTGCATCCAATCTAAGAACAACATTAATCTACATTTACCATGACCATATTCATCACTTATCATTACCCTCCACCCTATTTTTTTACTTTACCCATCTCAACTACTTGGCCCACACCCCTCTTGGACCCTTGTGCCCAAAATCCCGGCAAAAGCCGGTTCATCCTAAACGACTCCGGTCACCCTTAAGCGCAAATCGGCATCGGTCACCTATTTGGTGTGATACCAATTCCTCTTTACCGACCATGGTTACCACGTAACCGGCATTGGTCACCTATTTGGTGACCAATCCCGGTTCTACCCAATGATGCCGGCCTAGGCTTGATCGATGCCGGTCATTTTTGTGGAAAAATCTATGACTTCCCAAACCCTCTTTTCTATAAACCTCCCCGCCCCTTCTACCTCATGTATAATGACCTAAACTCCCCTTAGACCCTTACTCACCCCACTTATACAATTTTCTACCCTCCCCACCCTCTTTTTGGCCCGTTATTCCCCCCATACCCGATTTACCTTTTGCCCACCCACAAAATACAAAAAACCCATAACACCCTCAACATAACAATTATCAAAACCTCTACACTAGCTAATTAATACTATAGAGTTAGGCGCTTACCTCATCTTGGTGGCATGTCTAGCCACTTTGTGCCGGTGGTCCGCCCGATCCCTCTCCAGCCTCTGCCATCCCTAAAAATCTACCCGTAACCTTTGACCAATCACCTCTCTCGCCCTGATCCCATGGACCCACTACTCACCAACCCAATCCTCGTTAAATCACACTGCCAACTCACTATCCCATTCTGTCCAAACACTTTTCTCACTTTTTTCTCTTTTTTCTACCATTTTCTCCCTTCGAAAAATAACAAATGAATAACAAAAACATGTGGATTTTTTTATATACAAAACCCAACCTAACCAAGGTCGGTTCCCATAGATCAAAGATCGGTCTCATGCCCTACCTCACCATAATTGGTTTTCCTCTCGACATCGGTTATCCATGACCGCCATCGGTCAACCTAACCTACACATTACCCCTACTTTTCCATTTTACCCCACCCTTTATCTTGCTTCTTTACCCCACCCCACCTGTACCCAACCTATTTACCTTACCTTTCCAAACCTCATCATTTACTAGCTACTCTTGTCCTCCTTTGGGGACTCGTTATTTTACCCATACCTTGGCCTTACCCATGTCATGACCTAGATATTTGGACCTAGGCCATTGTTAGTGACCTTTGACCTTATGTGTTCACTATACCTTATGGCACTTTTGCTTCTCGTGTTGTTTCCCTAATGACCTTACCTAACCTATTGTCATGACCGCTTATCCTAACCCTACCTTTGGTGTACCGGAACATACCTAAAATGTTCCTGCACCTAACCTACATTGTGTTTCCTTACCATATCCTATACCTTGATACTGAATTTACTTCAACCTTGTTCGGATAAAGGAGAAGAAAGGGCAACAGACTCCAGTACTCATGATTTGGCTCTGGCTCTTTTTTCATTTTTGTTGCCTTCGTGGTGTTTTTGCTTTTGCGAGGCCGTGTCCATTGTCGGTTGCCCCTTACCATGCAACACTTTGTATTATTTTGTATTTAATATAAAGTAGGTTCCAATAGTAATTATTTTCCACTTAGCTAACCCTAAGACTTAAGTTGACAAAGGTAACTTATGTAATTAAAAAGATGATTGTTGCAACTAAAAGTCATATGTATTTCAACATAGGGAATAATTCTAGCGTAAATTGTAAAGCGCCCGCAAAAAACTACGGATATTACTTGGCGAATGTGTGAAAATGAATTTCAAAATCATGGCAAATGCCATGAAACGAAACAAAATGTTGTCATTGGTAGAACTTTTGCCAACAACATGATGCTACCATCTCACAATATTATGCTACTTAGACGACAACATTATTTTGTCGGCCATGAAAATTATGTTATTGTCACCGACAACATAATGGTGTCTACTAATAGAAAATTTCTCTTACAGGCATGCGGAGAAGGTAATTTGGATATAAATTTTGGTTATTAATGTAAATGCCAATTGTCAAAGCTAACTAACCAAAAAAGTAACTTGTACCCAGAAAATTTGGGAAAAATAGGAAGTAAATTAACTACTTAAAAATAACCAAATCCAAATTTTAAAAACCTAAATATTCATGAATTAATGAATATTCTCAACTAAAATTCGCATTGATCAATTCTTTGTCTGAACTTTTCCCAAGCCCATGAGGTTTTTCAAGTTTAACATTAAATTAGATCTAAGATAAGAGCTAGTGTGTAGATAGACAAAGGATGTAATCTATAAATTGTGGAGTGATTCTTAAAGTTCTAAGTAAAAGAATTAGTCATGAAGCAATTGACTTAGGGTTTGTGATAGAGAGAGAAGATATAAGTCTAGTCAATTAGTAGATACATGAGATAATGTCATAATAAATGCCAATGTAATATTGCCAAATGTTACATGGACAAATTTTAGTCTTGACAATGTATATATATACATATTATGAATTTCAAGTTGTTGTTTTTATGTGTTTCATGACTTCAATGCTCTCAATATTTTTTCTTATTATTGATTCATCGTAACTTGTTTTTCCATCTTTTTTAATTTCTTCTTATATTTCTCGTCCCTAATTTCCACTATTTTGGACATTTTTTCCAAATTTTTCTTATATGGTTTGGACCTTATGCTTTTGTTTGGATCTTATTTACATGTCACTCAAGGTGTTTTGTTACTTTTTATATTTACCACATATTGCATGTCATCTTGCACACCAAAATGGTACTAATTGAGAATAGGAAAAGGTGCAGAGGAAACATGGGGGGGCCGCCATGCAAAACCGAACCGACCCACAATCCTGAGTGGAAAGAGAACACGGAGCTTTGGGAATACCTGCAAATCGGGGGCCTGTCTAATTTCATTGAAAGGATCCAAGGCTTCGACCAAGACATCTCTATCAAATTCGCCCGGGTTGGAAGAACAGAATAGTCAAATATAGTAACATGAAAATGGAAATCACAGAAGAGCTCGTAGCTCAGATCACGGGCCTTAGCCTGGAAGGCACAAAAATTTTTAATAAGAAGGTCGACAGGGAGGTTGAAACGAAGAAATTTTTGGAAGAGGGAGAGAATCTTGAGTTCGTGATCGGCCTCAAGGTGGAGTCGATCCCTAAACCGTTTGCTGAACTAGCCAAAATGGTGGTAAGGTATGTTACCCTTGAAGGAAGATATGTGACTATACCTCAAAAACATCTGATTTTTCTGAATCATTTTCGTAGAAATAACATTATCAGCTTTCCTCATTATCTGATTAACTCTCTGGAGAAATCTATAAGGGAAGTTCAAAGCCACTCTAGGGCTGTCCCTTTGCACCAGGGCCTTATCCTCTTGATTCACCGCCATTTCTCCAACTGCCCTCCCGTGAATCCTATCCCACCTCCCTCCTCCATACCTACACCTGCCCACACTGCTCCCACTCCCCCTTGCTAAAAAGAAAGAATGAAGATGCGACCTCCAGCAAGAAAAGAAAGAGCCTCAAAGCCAAAATCCCTACTTCCCAACGAGTCCTAAGGAGCCACAAGGACTTAGAACTAGCTGAAAACCTCCTGCATATCAGCAGGCCGGTGGAGGAGCCCAAAGAGGAGGAATTGCTGGAAAGGGTGGACAGATTAGAAAAGGAGCTTCAAGAGCTCAAAGGGGCTATAAAAAACATGGAAAAAGCTAAGGGTAAAAGGATCCTTCAAAGTGAGGAGGAAGAGGGGGTTATTGGTGAAGTCTTCAAGAAACTACAGTCCCTAGATGGCAGACTGGGGAATGCTAAAAGCTGAAATGACTGCATTTTGTCTGCCCTCAAAAGCATTTACAATTTCATTGAGCAACATGTCCACAGTGTTTGCAGTTTAAGTGGGATCAATGAGGACATATGGGGCCCTAAAGAGAAAAGGGACATTGCAATTGCCCAGGCTGATTTACAAGACCCCTCTCAGGCCACTGCCATTGCCTTCTTCATGTCACTACAGGCTATCAAGACCAAAATTGACAGAGCCATCAAGTAAAGGGCTGTTGTGATGCTTGTTTTTTGGCTGCGATGTGGCTGTCATCGGGTGGTTCTGGAGCTGTTTTGTGGCGAGGCTCCTTATGTTGTTTCTCTTTTGGTTCCTTTTTGATCTTGCCTTCTTTTCTCTGGATCTTTGTACGTTTAGATCCTTTTTTCTCCTATATTGTAATATCTGGCTATTGAGCCTTCCTTGGTTGGCTTTTTTTCCCTTCTCTGGGCTGCTTCTCTCATCTTTACTATCTGGCTTTTGAGCCCTTTTGTATACAGGGTATAGTCCCTTCAAAACTATTTGCCCTTAATAAAAAAAAATGGTACTAATTAAAATGCAAGATGCATATAAATAGATGGAGGTTATTTAAGACAAAAAAAAAAAAGAAACAAAGGACAAGGAATTATCTATTTAAAAGAGTGATATTAGATTTGTAAGAGTAGAATTTATTTTTTCAAAAGAACCCCCATGCTAAAAGCATAATTCAAGCATTTAGAGATAATATTAACATTTACTACACATTGAATCCATTCGAAAGAATAAGGTTTGGGACATTTGTACACAATGTATTTATTATCATATTGCATTAAATATTGATTTATATACTTTATTCCTCAAAGGGGATGTGATTATGACATACCTCTGAAATTTAAACCTTATTTTCATTGTTTTGTAATATTTTGAGGTTAGATTATGGTGTGAAAGGAGGAGATAAATTTCCTAATGAAGCGTCTTGAATTATGGGAAATGAGAAAGGTTTGTGGATCCCAACAAAATAGAAAATAAGATTTTCCATATTTCTTTGGCAATTGTAAGGTGGATTCAAAACCACACTCTTATAATTTTGGTTGAGTGGTTGTATTTTTCTTGTTATTTCTTGTTAAGTGATGCATTATTGTCTAGACCTATCTCCCAGAGCGAATTACTAATGTTTATCTCTAGTTTGGCAAAAATAAAGATTTACACTAAAAATATCAATTATCTAATTTTTCAAGCGGTGCATTTATTTTCAATCCATTCTTGAATTCATGCATTGTCTATCCTCCTAGATTTTACATATGTGTTTGTAATCAAGTATCATTTAGTATATTATATTTAGTTAGGCCTAATTACTCTATATAGATACTTGATTTGGCAATTTACTCTTTGACACTAGTAGTTTTGAAAATGTACTCTTGCTAAAACAAACATAACCTTTCCATTCCCGCATAACACATTTTGAGGTCTCTTATCTAGCTTGTTTATCATTACACACGACATGCCATCAATTTATCGGACTAAATTGCATTAAAATCATAGATAAACATCAATTAACAAGTTGTAAACTTTATACTACATGTTTTCCATCCTTGAGAAAGGTCATATAGTTTGGTCAATATTTTATATATAGTCTGGTCAACATGTATGGTCTTGTACTAACATGTTCTTCAACTTTTCTTTCAATTTATTATTCTTTATTGGGTGTTTTAATCCCTTTGGTTACTTTTTAGATATATCACCTACAAAACCCTAAATAAGAAGGAAAACAATACGTCATTTGCTAACCTAGAAAATCCTATGGCACTACAATAATACACTCATGCTAGCACTTACAAAAGGCATCCAAGACCTCCTAAATATCATAATAACACATTGCCGAGTTATTAGGGTAAAAATCGCTACAAGTCTAAAGCTTCTCACCAAGTTAAGGAGTCACCCATCTTACCTACAAACAATCAAACATCCCTTCTCCAACTTTTGTAGAAAATCCAAACTCAACGCAAGTATTGTAAAAAGGGTTGCCAATTATACTAGCATTCATTCTAATATCATATGTTAGGTAGAGAACAATGTGGAATTTGAGGCCTCTTTGGAGTAGTGCCAACCCATATCCCAACTAACATATATTTTGTAGTATCTCCCACTCATGGTTAGGTGTTAAGGTCTCATTTAAGATGTTTAGAGAGCTTTTCTATGTGATCATAAATTAGGGTTTTACAACTATAAACATTTTTAGGTAAGTTACCATCTTAGGAAGTTTCAAAGGTAGAATATAAGCACGTTCAAAACCATATAGAAGGGTAAAAACCATACGGTGCAACCCCGACAAAAGTCTACTGACTCTGCACCAACTCAATTTATAGTCATAGTTCCCAAATGAAGCATCACCAGCTCTAGATCTCCTTATTCAAGAACTCGCACTTTCATTGCTTCTTAAAACCATCTTTAATTAGCTAAGTGCACTCTCAAGCCCTTTTATTTTCAAGTTTATATCTTTTTTAGTACGTCACATGCAAGTATTAATGCATTGGTCTAATATTGGTAATTAATGTTGGAAGTCAATTAATCATAATGACCTCATGTAGCTAACCCTTACATCCTTTAGTGTGCCGATTCACTAACCTTAGATTTCACATAATCTAATACGGGTGTAACTTTTCTCGAGCTTGTGATTAGTGTTGAGAATTTATTATTAGAAACCACTTTCTACATGTACACTACACGACTCACACCATCTTCTAGAAAAGAGATTGAGGTTTTTCGATCCTAGGATGATAAACCAAGTCATCAAAGTAGTATTGTCTTCCCCTCTTCTCTGTTATCTCATGTTCTCAAAACCATATTGTTACAATTCTTACCATGTCATTAATGTTTCTTATGGTTGTGGTCAAGATTCTATATATTTTACCTTATTTTTCGGGATAATTATTTCCATCGCTATGTGGACATGTTTTCTACAACTTGTTCTTGATGAATGTCTATGGAATTTTGATTAAGTGTGTATGACTCTAAAACCTTATTCTCTAACATTTTAATTATTCCACTTTTTAAGTTTCTAAAAGGAAACATGGTTGGTTTTGTTATGTTATATTCAACAATTAGCAATGTGTTATGGTAAGTTTGTAGTGTATTTGTTAGTTCAATGCCACTTTCCATGTCTTCACAACCATATGTTAGTGGTAAGATTAATTCGGGGTTATGTTTTTCTAATTGTGACATCACTTTATTAGCATAAGGATCATAGTCAATTTAATAATTTCTATGTTATTATTGTTTAACAAGGGAGAAGAGGGAAGGACAAACAGACAAACAAACATACTTATCCACAATCAATCAACTATTTTGTTAGTAAGAACGTCACCATTGAATTTATCTTTTACAAGGACCAAACCTTCCCTCGAATATAAAAGAAATCAATTTTATTTATAAATAAATTGTATTTAAGGATTTGTAAAGGTGTAGAAACAATCCGGAAGACATTGAGAACTGTAGAAACTTATTATTCAGTGATGTGTAGTATGCCTTGCAAGTTAATGCGTCCCCACCCGCTTTGATGCAGGTAGCTCTTGAACAGATTTAGTTTATCTCTATGTTAGTTTCCAATGAGGAGGGTATGAAAACAAGAGAAAACTATTTTCAAATGGAAATTTATAGGGGTTGGTATGATTGGACATTACCATTAGTTTGAAAGCAATTGAAGCAGACACCACAAGCAATAATTTTGTATGGTGTTTCGATAACCACGATGACTCACTCACTTGTCTACGTGTACTGTGTGGACATCATTACATCGTATATCATGTTTAGAAACGATGATAAATACGGGTATTGTTTTTGACATGTATTTCACCAACTCTGAGATTTCGTCTACAATGCTTTTTGCTTGTACATCCTCTGATAACAACGCATAACAGAGATTCAATGTTTCATTTGAATCTGTGCAAACCATTTTCGGTTTTAGCTTGTACTTTTTAGTTTTAATTAAAAAGTGGACGGAGTTTGCTCGTTACCACATTTAATGTACACAAAAGCAAACAGCCATGTCGTTTTCATTCTCTCAGACTTTTGTTCATATGCATAAGTGGGACCGTATGGATCCCATCTTCCATTGGTAAAACAATGACAGTTTTGTAATCTTGATGTTGTCAAATGCAATCCTCATATCTTGAAATGAATCAATAATTAATGTCAAATAAATGTTTAAATTGGTTGATGTGAGTGAAAAGTATTATTCCGAGGAACAAGAGTGCACAATAAAAAGTTATCTATTCAAAAGGAAAATTGGAAAAGAAATCATGTAAAAATTAGCGAGTATAGTTAAATAAGAGCTAATGTGTGAAAATAAACTATATTGTGGGTCTCATGTATCTCATTATATGTATAAATAAACAAAGTTATTTACATTTGAATTAAATGAATGAAATAAGCAATTCTCTTAGTGTAGAGCATTGTGAATAAAGTTTTCAGGTAGTTGTTTGTGAAGATCAAATATATCTGAAAAGAAAAGAGCTAATCATCTATAATTCCTTATAAGTCATGAATATTTAAAGAGAGTTATAAGTCTCTAAAGACATACAAGAATCCGCATTGATCCTAATAATGACTCGTGACCACCATGGAAGAGGAATAATTTAGTTTGGAAGAATTCTAATTTTTGAAGAAAATTTAGTAAGATCATATATGACAGCTTAAGGATATATTCGGAAAAATTTATGAGATTCAAGAGCATCTATATTGAGGTTTTAGCGACATTAGTATTTCTTAAGACATGAGCTTTCCACTAAGATATTATAATAGAAAATAAGAGAAAACCTAGAAACTTTAGCCCCAAAAAGGTGGTCGATTGCTATTAACAATTCTTTTAATACATCATTTATTCATAGGAGTTGTTCTATTCATATGTCGATGCATGTTGAAAGGATATTATTAGTTTTGTTTAGCTTTAATTTAAAACTCATTTTCGGATGTATATGCATTTTGAGGTGATGTTAACATTGTCAAATTTCAATGAAATATACTTCTACTACATTTTTCTTTATCAATAACATAAGGATTCAACGTATTGTAATTCATAGTGAATAGTTTATCTCTCTTACACAGAATATTGTATTTTTCACAAAGAATCTAATTTTATCATAATAAACTCTTGTTTCACAATCTTGCAAATTTGTGGGAAATCTATATAAGAGTTTGGATTTATTATAACACATTAACCCATAAAAATTGGTGTTTTATCCCCATATTAAACCCTTTATTTAAATTATGGATTGCATGTTATCATACTTTGAGGATAGTTTCTAAATACAAAATGATTCTCATTTTCAATCTCCAATATGTTTACATCCTAGTTAGATTTCCTAATGAAAATGATGTAACATTATTTAATATGTAAACTATAACGATCTAATTAACACCCAACAAACATTATGCATGACCGAGAATAATGAATTCAAACTTCAAATGAACTAAAAAAATGATAAAGGATGAGTAACTTGTTCAAAATAAAAGAGGGAGAGAAAATTAGCTTGTTTGGTAAGACTGTGAAATGAGTTGAGTGTACTAAAAAGTGGAACAAAAGAAAATAGAACTTTGTATCCTACATAGAAGATTAACTGAGTAACTTACATTTTAAGACCATACGAGATCCATATAGTCCATGCATGGATTGTACAATCTAGGATAAGGATGTACACTCTTGGATCGGAGAAAATGGAGCTTTATAACTTTTTGGGTGCTTCTTTTGTCTAGAAAAAGTGCTCCCTATGTATCTCATTTCTTCAAAAAACCTTAGGATGATGTGTGATGACCTGCAACCAAGTATAAACCCTAGAAAATTGTAAAACCCTTTATCATAACATTAACAAACCAAATGAGAAACACAAATGTTTCTTTTTGAGGTTAGAACACCTTGGGTGGTGTTGGGCTCATGATTGATTGTATTCTTTATTCTTTTAGTCCATATGGACTTGATATTCTTTATTCATGATTCATTATTCTTTAGAGGCACGCAAGGGAATTTCATAAAGGGATACACATGATATGAGTAGGAGATCGTGCGGAAGGTAACTACACAAGAAAAAGGATAGGAAGTATGCGCATTAGAATGACACCAAAAATGCGTATGCGAAGAGAAAGGAACCACGTAGGATTGTGTAGAACATGATAAGATCAAGGAAAGGACATGTAGAGTATGAGGAGATACGGATAAACATGAATTCAAGAATAGACTAAAGCTTCAATTGGACACTTGCATGGAAGGCGACAGAGGGTTGGATAAGGATAAGTATAAGCAATGTCTTATGTGGAAGATCAACATGCAACACATGATTACGAAAATGAAAGGATAATTTTTCTACCAATCGAATGTATTAGTTAACTTAAACTGTAAACTTGAGGGCTATTATTATCTCTCTTACAAGAGACTAGGGAAGGACAAGTTCCCACTAGTATAAATACCCATAAAGGGGTCTAGAATGAAGGGAATGGTAGTTTTAAAGTAGTTGATGTAGAGGTTTGGAGGAGTGAGGTATGAATGAATTGTACTTAGATTTCAACTACTAGATGGCCGAACTTATAAATGTGCATCAAGTGATATATGAGCATTGTGTTTAGGCTATGCACGGTTATGTTATATGTTAATATATTAGGGATATAAGTCTAATTTATAAAAAGATAATTCATTTCACCCTTGCTAACAATGATGGGACTTTGACACCCCTCGCCCTTCGAGTGAGCGCACCTTAGTTCATCTAAACTTGATATGATAGTGCGTGATGATGGGGAAACTTTTGTGCAAATATTATAGAAATGACGTGTGCATAGGGGAATGATCTATAAATAGGTTAATGTTTTACTCTGTAATTTTTAACTCAACAAATTCTTTATATTTATCAAATTTTTTGATTTAAAAGAATTAAAATATGATTAAAATCCGATTTAAAATCGAATTCAACTGATCAAGAACTAAATTTAATGATTCCCAAAATCATTTTTATTCATTGTTCAATCAAACCATTCAGATGTCCATTTTGCCGATTTTTCACAAATCTCGTACCAAATATGCTTGATTGAAATTAAATTTTACTGATTTAGTTACGGAAAATAATCATAATTTTGAATGTAATAAATTAGAAAAGAAGACACCATCATTGTTTACGAGTTTAGAAATTTTCGTACATTCTCGGGTTCATTTGAACCGATCTATTAAGAACTATCTAAACTGCAAGCACAATCAAATTACAATTAACATTAATAGATCCATAACCTACAATTTTGTGTCTTCATACCTTTGAAGGACCACGATGAATCTCATTGTTCATCCTTCACGGTCTTGAAGCACTTGCAGAGTCTCTTTCCTTCGAGTTCTCTATCTTCCATAAACTTTTGTGCCTCAAAAAGACATCAAGAAAACTTGAATGGTAAAAAGCATATGCACGAGGAGCATCTTAGAATTCTATACAAGTTTCCAATTTAGAAAAACTTGTGAAAAAACTCCTAATTGTCTGAAAATATCACTTTTACAAAACTAACATGTTATGACAATAATACGATCCATAGGACCAGCCTTGTACAAATTACAGCTCCTCCACTTATAGTTTTGTAAACCACCAATGGCCTAGTGACGGTCTATATTTTTGGAACCAATTTGTTAAGAGTTCAATCCCCATAACCTCCACCACATCTTTGTTAACCAAGTGGGAAGAAATCCCACATTCATTGCATAATATCTGGAAATTGGGTTAAAAATTAGCATGGCCGAGATGGTTTATTAGTGCGAGACGCTTTTGTAATTCGCCACCTAGTGGCGGTGTGCATAGTTGCTAAGTTGGAAAATTATTTGGGAAAGAGTAAACTAAGTATAGATTGACGAGTTGGTTAAGTATTCGGGGAGACGAGGAGTGTGGTGAGTTTTTGGTAGGGAGTTGGGGTATTTCGAGTGGTGTGGGATAGTGAGGAGTTGGCAAGTTGATGAGGTGACAAGTCATCGAGTTGAATATACATATCATGATTTATAATACATGAACTAAGTCCCATATTTATAGTGTGGTGAATAATACATGAATTTAAATATATATGTTTGATAATAGTGATATGAGGAAATAGTGGCAAAGGAACCCCTTTGCAAAAAGAGTGTGTCGACCCAGGTTAAGGGCCCCTAGCTAGCAAATAGCACGTCCCACCCGTCTGATAATGAGTTTCTAAGATCATAGGCATAAAACATATTTTTATCCAATACCACATTTCCAATTTTCACTACTTTATTGGTCCACATGATGAATGTGTACACGGCCAACTCATCTCGAACTTGCGGGTAGTCCCATATTTTTAGTAGATTGCCAAAACATTTAGCATGTAGTAAATTCTGCATATGACCTCCATTTTCAACTTTCAATATACCACCGTAAAGATATCGACATGCTCTTCTGTAACAAATGGATTTAGGGAAATTTTGGAATCATTCAAAGTGTGAAAAATTATCCGATCACACCTCCTCAATGAGAAGGATTATGTTCCACAAATTCTATTTTTTCCAATGTCAATCATCTTCATGAATCTCATAAACATACAGGATTCATAGAAATAACATTAAAGGGAAAATGTTACTGCATATTTTTGATAAGAAAATCACCAAATGTTTAGTGTAAAAATGGAAAATCTACATGCCACAAGTCAGAAGGCGTCGAGATAACTTCCTTGTGATCTTCCAATCTATATAAATATCTTAGATCAATTTAAAAGGATAAACCATTTCCAATAATAGGTGAATGTCTAATTGAATCCCTGTAGATCTGTCAACCATAGTTCTATACCTCTAAATATTTGTCAGTGTAATCATAATGTGCTCTAACGTTGTTACCATATTTAGAAATCACATTTATTTCCCTAAAGCATGTGATTTAAAAGTATGGCCACATTGAGATTTCACATTGTGAGCACAATTACAAACATGCCCAAAATATGGGTCTTAAAATGCACCTAAAATACACATGCCAAAAATAGATGCATTCCCAAAACAACAGCTTACTTTGTAATATAAGTATAAAAACTAAACATTATCAATGTGCCCAACAAATTGTGTAAACTATTGTAAAAATATCTAAAGATGAAAAATATGAGTTTTAATTCCCTATACCCAAATTGTACCGAAAATGTAATAAATAAATAAGGAGATCTAAAGGAGTTTGTTTCAAATTTTAGACACTTATAATTTGATCAAATCAATTTTATTGTAATGAAATTACTAGTATAATTTAGATTATGAGCAGCAATATAACACAAAATAACACAATATTTCGAATAATGATCTCAATATGCAATTGTAATAGCTTCGCCACCTCGAGGGGCAACCTCCAAACCATATAATACGACTCAAATGCTCAAATGATAATGAACTAATACCTACAATACTCTATATATACTATTCATATGTTATGGTCATCACCCGGCTGACCTATTAAGCATGAGAAAGTATAAATGATATAATAAAATGATATGGTAAGCCATAAGTCGGCTACTCATATCCTAATACAAGCAATAGGTTAAGGGTGTAGCATGCCCTTCCCCTTCAAACCAACATTGTCCTCAATGTTAAATAATCTTAGATGTTGCTGCAGAAAACCTTCATCCTCCCGTGGCATCTTCTATGCTCGATTCTTCCACTTGATCAGATTTTCCTTAATGTCTCTCGGTTCTCACCTCTTAGTACGTGTTTGCAGAATCTTATCGGCTCCAAAATGATTCTTCCTTCCTCGTCAAGTTCTCGTAACTCTTTCTCGGATTTCAAATTTATGTCCAATAACCTTCTTCAAGCATGAAACATGGAATACTTTGGGTGCATGTGTGAAGATGGAGACAACTCTAGTTTATAAGCAACACTTTGCAATTTTCTCGTAGAGCCCGATAAGGGCCATAGTATTTAGGAGAAAGTTTGTTGTTCTTTTTCTATTGCTTTAGAGACATCTATTTGTAAGTATAGAGACATACAAAAATCTAGTCACCAATTTCAAAATGTCTTTCACTACGATGTTGATCTGCTTGTTGTTTCATCTTGTTTTTTGCTAATGCTAAATTCTCCTTCAAACTAGCCAAAACCTATTGTTGATGTTGAATGTGTTCCTCAACATCTCTGAACTTAGTTTACACCCTCAAGGAGGAAGTGATAGAAGGTGGATGGTAACCATATAATGTTAAAAATGGGGTCATTTGAGAAGAGGTATGAAAAGATGTGTTATACCACCATTCTACAAGTGGTAGCCATTTAATCCATCTTTCCTGGTTATCCGATACAAAACAACGTAGATACCCCTCTAAGAATTTGTTGACCACTTCCATTTGCCCATCAGTTTGAGGATGATAAGATGAACTGTGAGCTAGCTGAGTACCCAAACTTGAAAATAATTCCGTCCAAAAATTACTTGTGAAAATAGGATCACGATCACTTACAATTATTTTTGGGGTTCCATGTAGCCTTTCAATCTTTGTCTCTCCAAAAAATAGCTGCATCAGTACTAGTGTAAATGGATGTGATAGGGCAAAAAAATGGGAATATTTTGTGAGCCTATCCACAATCACGAAAATAACATTCTTACCATCTCGAACAAGGCAATCCGGTGATGAAATCCATGGAGACCTCCTCCCATCTTTGCTAGGAATCGGTAAGGGCAAGCTGCACTGTGTCTTAATTGTTTCCCTTTGTTCTGTTGGCACACTAAACACTTTGATAAAAAGTTTTGTACATCCCCTTGAGTCCTTCCTAAAATAATTCTCTTTTTATTCTATTATGTCTTCAAAACCCAGAGTGTCCTCGAACAAGTTAGGCATGTAGCTCTCGCAAGAATCTTATGCTTCAACTCGAATCTTTACTCAAGTATAACCTTGTCCTTGTACCATAAGGCATTACCTTTCCACTCAAATTTTTTATATGTCATAGACCCTTGCTTGATATTATGTATTAGAGATTGTGTATCCTTGTTTTGATCCCATTCCAATCTTGCTTCATCCACCCAATCGGCCATCAACATGGACATTCCACATAGTAAGGCATCTGTGGATGTATCCCTTCTGGACAACACATCAGCTACTACATTTTCTTTACCCTTTTTGTATATGATTTCAAAATCATAATCCAACATTTTTTTACCCACTTTTGTTGTTCCTCAGATGATAACCTTTTCTCCAAAAATTATTTGAAACTATCATGATCAGTTTTTACCTTGAAGTGTCTACCCATGAGATAGGGCCTCCATTGCTTGACCGCATGAATAATAGCCATCATTTATTTCTCATAGACAGGTTTGAGCAGATATTTTCCTTTGAATTGGTGACTCTCAAATGCAATTGGTCTTCCTTCTTGCATTAGAACTACTCCCAATCCTGAACCTGAAGCATCACATTCAACAATGAAGGTTTTTGAGAAGTTGTGAGTAGCTAAAATCAAAGCGGGGTGTTGCATAAGGCTTCCTTCATCTGCTCAAAGGATTTAGTGGATAAGTCTCGTCCCAATGGAAGGCATCCTTCTTTAGCAATGCAAAGTGAGTGGGGTTGCTATTCTACCATATCCTCGCACAAATCTTCTCGTAGTACCATGTTAGTCCTAGGAACCCACGAAGATTTTGAGAGTTTTGGGCCTTGGCCATTCCACCATAGCTTTGATCTTCGAGGATCAACTTTGATACCTTCATGGGATATAAGGTGACTCAAGTACTCTACCTCTTGTACACCAAAAGAACATTTAGATGGCTTTACATAGAGAGTATGTTTCTCCAAAACTTCCAACACTTTATTTACATGTTGTAAGTGTTCTTCCCATGTCTTCTCAGTAAATCACTATGTCATCAAAGAAAACTAATACAAATTTCCTTAAAATGGCACAAAACAAAGTGTTCATCAAGCTTTGAAAGGTTGAAGGTGCATTTGTAAGACCAAAAGGCATTACCAAAACTCATAATGTCCCTCGTGAGTCCTGAAAGCCATTTTATGAACATCTTCCTCTTTTATTCTAATTTGATGGTACCCTGAACGAAGATCTAATTTTGTGAAATAAATAACACCATGTAATTCATCAAGTAAATCATCAATTACTAGAATAGGAAACTTATCTTTGATGGTATACTTGTTGAGTTCTCGGTAATCTGGACACATCCTCCATGTTTCGTCCTTGTTATGTACCATGACCACTGGGGAAGAATAGGCACTATGGCTAGGCCTGATGATACCTGCCTTCAACATTTCCTAAACCATTTTCTCGATCTCACTTTTTTGGGAATATGGGTATCTGTATGGTCTGATGTTAGGTGTTTGGCTCCTGGAATCAACCGAATGGCATGATCATGATCCCTAACTAGTGGTAGTCCTTTGGAATTTCATAAAAATAGATGAGTGAGCATCAACAATCTTCTCAAGATCGAGTGGCATTGAAGACTCTGTATTTTTTACTTCTATGGAAAATAAATTTGATATAAATCCATCTACTCCTTTTCTGAGAACCTTCTGCATTTGATGAGAGATAATAATTTGTGGATACTTAGCTACCATCCCATTCAATTGTATTGTCCTTCCATCTGAATGAAATCGCATGAACAATTCTTGGAAATTCATCTCTATAGTACCTAAGGTTGTGAGCCATTGGACACCCAAAACAATAATCGCTCCTCCCATAGAAATAACAAACATATGTCATTCTAACATGTAGTATCCCATGGAAAGCTTGATACTATGGCACTTTCCTATGCACTTTATTGTCCCACCATCTCGCAATCATAACTTGCATTTCTCGGAGCCGTGTAAATAAAACAATTGAGACGGCAACTAATTTACTATTTATGAAGTTATGAGTACTCCCAAGTCAATCAACATTGTCACCTTCTGTTTTTTGAGATAACCAATAACCTTGAGTGTTTGAGGAGTACTAATACCTGACAATGCATAGCAAGAAAGTTTAGGTTGGTGATCCTCTACTTCCTCTTCTATTGGTTCCTCAGCCTCTCTTATAATTTTAGCATCCTCGTCATCCTCATTACCTCCATAAATATAGAAAAACTTCTTCTCAAAGACATTTGTGTCTCACCATATTTCCTATCACAGTTAAAGCATAATCCTTTTTCTCTCTTTTCTTCCATTTGTTGAGGAGTCAGTCTAATTGGCCTAGAAAATGAAGGGGAAGAGATACTATGGTCTTTGGTGTTAATGAAAGGTGGCCTCCTACTACAAAGAAATTTTTCCTTTGCTCAACATGCCATGATAATAGAATCAGAAAGCTTGAGTGGATTAAACATACATACCTCATGCTTGATGTGGTCCTTAAGACCCCCAAGAAATAGGTCATTCAAATTCTCTTCTGGTATATTCTCCACCCTTAAGGATAGGTTTTGGAATTGATGCACATAATCTTTGACCAATCTTGTTTGTCATAACTTTGCTAATTGACTAAAGTAGTTCTCTGAAACACTGGAACTATAGTGCAATTGCAACTCCTCCATAAAAATTGTCCAAGTAACAATGAGACCATTCTTCGCCTCTCGAGCACATAACCATCGATACCAACCAAATTGGTCAGTTCAAGATACAAGGATGCAAATGTCACCTTTTTCCCCGATGGTGTTTGATGTAGCTCAAATAATTTCTCCATTTGATTTATCCAATTCAGGGGATCTTTACCATCAAATTTACGCATATCCACTTTTGGCATCATGTTTCATGGTTACGAATAAGTTAGATTTTGATTAGGCTAGAAAAGTGATCCAACATGGTTATTTTTCCATGATTTTGAACTCAAGATCATCCTTGGTTGATATGGGATGGATTTGGGCCATACTATTTACCCTTTACATGTTACATGATATCATCCAACCGATGATTGATTTGGGCTATGTCTCCTTTAGCGGCCATCTCGTATTATACATTTCACATACTCATACTCAAGTTGACTCACCTTATGATCAACTAAAGTAAACCCTAGTGTTGAGGAATCTATATTTACCCCTTCTGAATCCATCTCTTCAATCACTATCTTATCTTTATCTCGGGGTTTTACTCGGAGTAACAGGATTTTTTTTTCTCTTGTGGAAGGCCCCGCCATGATATCAAACATTAGGGTTTAGGGTTTTGATACCAATTTGGTGGAAGAGGAAAACACACAGAGAATATACTAATACTATTTTTTCAAATCTTTCCGAAAATGTAAAGAACTTGAAAAAATCCACAATTTGCACCTTAGGGAGAGATTTTATGAAAAACATAAATTTTTAATAACTTGTGAAAAATAAATCAAAAAAGTTTGAAATTTTTAGGAAGCTTACTTAAAATGTTTCTCAACTCTGGTAAAAATATCTCCCACCAATTCACTTTGATTAAAAATGTATTGTGGAAACAAAAATTAGGGTTTTTGCCCTAATTTTGGCCCATATCACACTTCTCGATACCACTTATAATGAAATTACTAGTATAACTCAGATTATAAGCAGCAATATAACACCAAATAACACAATATTTCATAATATTGATCTCAATATGCAATTGTAATAACTTCGCCACTTCGAGGGGGAAACCTCCAAACCATATAATAAGACTCAAATGCTCAAATGATAACACTAACTATTCTATTCCCTACAAATTGATGACACTTCATCAATTAGGCTCATTTTCCCCTTCAATTCCTCTTAATTGACCATTATACATTGATTAAGCCTCTTATCTTGTAATTTACCAATAAACCTTCTTATTGGCTAACTTTCCCACTTCCAAAGCTTCCAAAATCTATCAAACCTCCTCCATATGCTCCCGAAAAGATTCCTAAGCCTACTTAGGATCCCTAATTAATCCTAAAAGATTAATTAGCCTCTAAACCTAGTAAAATCTTGCTTTGACTTGCTAAAAGTGCTTTTTGGACTTACCTTTTGTCCCACATGCACCAAAATCATTCCATTCTTGAAATTGAAACCTATAAATAGAACCCTCCTCCTCATCATTTCTAAGAACACTTTCCTCCCTCTAGCATAAACTATAGGCAATTAGGATCTTGAGCATTTCTTCATTTCTATTGAGCTATTATCTTCACCATTACATCCATCAAACCAATATTTGAGTAATATGGAGAGAACCATATGGCCTTGTAGCCATTAATGGTGAGACTCATTCTTGAAAGCTTGAGAACCATATCAAACAATCACATTTGATTGCTAGGATCTTCATAGGTTCATGTTTTATTAGCATTCAAAGAGTAGAGAGTAACTTAGACATGTTAGTTTGATGCTTTTTCAAAGTTATATGCATTGTTAAAGAAGTAGCTCTCTTTAAGCTCTTATCTTGATGATTCTTGTTAGGTTAGTTAAGCTTTGAAACTTCTTAGGTGTTCTAGTTTCATTTCTTAAGCTTTCTAATCTTTACATGAATACATTTGGCACGCCCGATGGGGGACTTACTCCATAGTCCATTAGAAGTTGATTTTAAGTTTTTTCATTTATATCATTTTTCTAACCATTTTCATGCATTTTGAAGGTTAAATAGTTTTTCCAAGAAATTTACTAACCTTATAGGTGTTTAATCTCCCTTTTGCATGCAAGATTAATGGGTATAAGTTAGAAAGTGATTTAAATAGAAAATTTCTAACTTGTTGGAAATTTCAAAATTTATTTTGTCGTCCTTTTTGTGTTGTTTCAAGCAGGTGTACAAGTGTTATAAAATGACACACACACGATAACCAACCACGTGCACACATATGTTTCCCAAGCATGCACACATGCTTCTCTTCCCACACATATGTTGGCTTGTAGTTTTTGACCCTCTGTGCTAAAATTCTACAGACACGTACATACGTAAAGAAAGGCAAACATACACCATAATATATGTGCATACATCTCTCAGGATGTGCATACACTAAAGTGACCTTTGTGTTATCTAGCTTTCCTGCAGACTCACGTATATGCTTGCAAATGCGTGCGCAAATTGTTAAAACAGGTGCACAGGTGCCTCTCGGCCCATGCATCCATTATTGTTCACTATGTTTTCTGAAAGAGCATGTATACATTATAATCCACATGCATATTATCCTAGGGATGCACATGCATCATAAGGGGTGCGCAGGTGTCACAAAGTGTAATGATAAATAGTTTCTTAAAATTTACAAAGTTTGTTTTCTTGATTATTCTAACACTTTACAGGATCTTTGTGGGACTAATAAGTGGTTTGTAGGATATTTTGGAGTTCATTTTGTGTTGGTTTTCTTAGTCAAATTTGATGAATGTTGAATTTTTACTTAGTAAGGTTTGGATCATGTATGCTCTTCCCTCACACCTTCTAGGTGATCTTGGGAACCAAAAATGGTTCAATACCTTTCTCATGCTTTCAAAACAACACTTCAATTTGGATAAAAAGGAAATAAATTGTGCATTTGGTTTATAGGCATTTTTCATTGTTTTTAAGCTAGTGAGTTTGTTCATTGTGTATGCTCTTCCTTTGCATCTTAGGATGATCTTAGGAATCAAAAAACATTCAAATCTCCTTTTTATGATGCCTTGAACTACTAATCTTGGTGTGTAGGACCAAATATCACTTGTAAAATAATCAGAGTCTAAACAAAGGCTAACTCATTTCTTGTAGGTTGTCAAATGGTGTGCGAAAAAAACCACATTAAGCTCAAAAGATAAAAAAAACACACCATATTCAAAACACTTGATTTGTAGGTTTGGATAAGGGTAAACCCATCTGCTTTGAACTAGGAAAATTCTCTTTGGCATAAGCCTTAAGCTACAACAAAATAGATGTTCCTAGGAACCCCAAAGTAGTCCACAAGAGGGAACCTTGTGGATGAAATGGGAAGCACTCCGCTTACCCACTTGACTAGTTATACATTTTGAGTTAGAGTCAAAATTATCTCCATTGTGACCCCAATGAAAACACAACTGAATGCATTTTTATGCTCATTGTGTCAAGGGGGTAAATAAAGTCGGATACTCCAAGACTAGTCAGTGCAACTTTCTTGGCAAACCGAGCTCGCAGAGGTAGTTTGGCACCTAGTTGAGAGAACTACATAGGAAGCCATATCATCTTGGAGCCCACTTTGTTATATCAAGCCATCATGTTTTATAGAGCTCTCACAAAGTGAAAACTTTTTTGGAGTCAAAACCTTGTTATTCGAACAAGGTGAGAGTCCACTTAAGTTGAAACTAAGTGTTATTCATCATGGAGACCTACGATGTGTTACTTTGTCTTAGTTTTCCACTTGTCTTAAGACAAGGTGAAACTCTACCAAAGTTACGCTTAGTTTGTTTCATCCTCACTTGATCTACACCTTTGCTATCTTGTTGTCCATTTTGGGACAAAGAGAACAACACATGGATACCACTAGAATAATCATGTCCACCACTTTTGTAGTCTACTTGCATGACTAGGTTGCAATGCCGAAATGCAAGTGTTGAAAGTGTGAATGGTACATACTCATATTCTAGTAGGCCCCTTGTCTCAAATCCATATTGAGACACATTATCATCATAGTTAGGCTTGAATCATCATTTGATCCTCCTTAGAAGTGTTATGTTGTTTGCATCACCTTACCACAATTACGATACTTACATCTCATTTCTAGTAAACGTAATCTAAGTGTCCATATTGTGACGTTACGCTACCCACATCTTAGAAAATCCTTAGCATACTTTGACATGGTTTTATTTCAAACATTACCTCAATTTTGAAAGAGTGTTGATTACTTTGTTTGCATCATCTCGATACTAGTGTGATACTAATACCTCACTTTCTCATAAAGATTGGGTAACGTATCTTAGTAGTATTATTGCATGGCTCACATACGTAACCTCCACTTGTTTTAGGATTTGGGTCTTTCTTGTCTCTAAACTTGTCATAAGTATCCTTTGATTGGAGATCACATCAACCCCTTGCTAATACTTACGCCTTGTTCATTTCAAACTTGACTTAAGTATTAACATTGTGTTGATCATATAACATCAAACTATCTTTGAAAACACTAACATAGGGTGTAGTTTCTTGATTGATTGATTGATTGGTTTACTAGAAACTTGCATGATTATTTCATATGACTTGATTGATTCCTTATTATTTTGGTCCATTTATTGACATACTTTGAAACCATAGAGAAAATTGTTACACAATACACCTAGGTTTTTTATACCTTGAGTACATTAGATGAAACCTTGTGTAAAAAAACTTACGATGGTCCATATCATGAAAATGGAATCCAAGAGGTGAGAGTTAAACCATTTTTAGGACACAATTTAGGTCCTCTCTTCTCCAAGTAAAGGAAATATATGAGTTAGTTGATCATAATAGAGATGAGAGTGATTCATTTAAATATATCGACAACATTGATGTCTCTCAATTGGATGAATTCCTATTCCGAAATAGAGATCAAGTGCTTGCACAAGTTCTAGAGCTAGGTGCCATAGTGCCACAAGAATGAGAATCCCCTAGCCAAGATACTAATAGAAAGGAAGAAGAAACACAAATACCTCCCATGGATGATAGCATTGAAGGAAGACATGCTTCTACCTCTCGGTACCCACATGGAAGGTGAAACATCAAGACAAAGAGGTGGTTCTCAACCACCACCCCCTTAAAATGTGCATCACCAGTTAGGGTATTTGTGAACATGAGGAGTTACCTCCTCATCAAAATGATGAAGAAGAGGACCCTCAAAATAAATAAGTCACTATACAAATCCAAATACAAACCCTTAGCCAACAACTAGCGAACTTAGCTTCTTATAAGTAAGAACACAGGAAAGGGTACATGTCAAGAAAAACCTAGGACTAAGGTTAGTGAACTTTATACTGAACCTCCAGAAGATGAAGCCTTCAAGAAAAATTGAGTGCTTAGACCATCTTCTCCTACAAAAGAACAACTCTTTACGCAAGAGTTACAATCAATGAAAAATATGCTTACAACTCTTCAAGAAAGTAATGTAGGCCATAACAAGAAATATCAATATGAGGAGCTATGTCCTTATCCTTTCAAAAGAGACATGTTGCTAACACCATTTCCAAAAAAATTGATTGCCCAAAATTTGATAAATATAAAGGCAAGGGTGATCCTCGTGATCACATCAAATAATTTTACATGGCTTGCCAAGAGGTAGCCTATAGTGAAAATTACCTCATACGTTTGTTCCCTCGTAGTTTAGGAGGACAAGTGTTGGAATGGTTCCTTCATTTACCAAAGGGTCTATAGTCACATGGCCCACGCTAGCAAAAAAATTTGTGCATCACTTCTCATTCAATATGGAAAATGACGTAACCATGCTAGATTTATGCAATGCTAAACAAAGACCAAATGAAACTTTCACCAGTTTCTTACAATGGTGGCGAGGGCTAGCTAGTTGCTTCCCTTGTATAATTCCTGAGAAACAATTGGTCAGTATCTTCATGCCTAATTTGAATATGGACATTGCATTCCACTTACAAATGCACTGTGTTACTAACTTTGAGGAAGTTATTGAGAAAGGAAGCCAAATTGAGAAGGCTTTAATAGTGAAGGGAACAATAAAAACCTTCTCAAAAGACAAAAAGAGTCAAAACCTACGAATAAACCTAAATTATTTAACAAAACAAGAATTTCATAGGGATGGCATCATAAATCTCTAAACAAGTTCAAACAATTCAAGTTGTTCAAAGTGGTCCTCTTCTAAAACTGACAAAGGGACTATTCAAAATCCGGTCAAATGATGAGTGTTTACTCCCCTCACCGATTCACTATCCATGATTTTGAAACAATTAGAGGTGGTAAACATGGTTCAATATCCAACCACAATGCCTTACATAGATGATGCACCCAAACCAGGATGGTATAGAGATCATGACTATTGTGATTTTCATCGTGTCAAGGACACAAAATAGATAGATGTTTAAAACTAAGACACTTTATTCAAGATCTCATAGAGGATGGGAAGATTGAAGTGGATTCACTTGAATCAGACAAGGGCCTAATGGAAAAATGGGAATCTTCAAACAACCCTTCCTAATCATAATAAACAAGGAACAAAGAATTTGGATCAAGGTCAGTCATCTGATGACTATAGAGCCACAAATTATGTATATACTTCCGCTGACAATCCCTTTGATTCACTCATAGGTTGTATTCATTCATCCAATGAATATGTAAACACTATTAGAATCATTAGTAATGATTACATTGTGTTGTGTAACATGATGTGATCATCTAGTGATCCCAGAACCTCTTGATATCTACCCCTCAAAAGAGTCAATACAATTTGGTAGATCAACTTGAGAAAACTCCAGCTAAGATTTCAATCTTAGACCTTCTCAAGATATCAAGATCTCATAAAGATATCCTTTATAAGACCCTTTAGGGGTCAGGAGTGTCAATAATGTCGATCCTTCACACCTTCAAGCCATGGTGGCCAATCTTTCCTAGAATGATTATATCTCCTTTGACCAGAGTGAAGTCCCACTCAATAACCACACACACTTACCCTTGTACATTGAGGTATTTTTCACTCACAAAAATATTAAAAGAGTGCTTGTGGATAATGGGTCAGGTCTAAATATTTGTACCTTGAAGCTCGTCAGACAACTAGGGCATACAAAGTAAGATTTGGATTCTCATGTAATCACAATCACGACTTATGATAATGTTGAGTGGGAATCATCTAGAACCATTGTGTTACCTATGGAAGTAGGGCCCAAAAATCATGATACAAAGTTCCATCCTTGATCTAGATCTTCCTTATAACATGTTCCTAGGTCATCCATGGATCCATGCCATGCAGGTTGTACCCTCCACATTTCATCAATGCATTAAGTTGTATCATGAGGGGAAATGATCACCATCTAGGAGATCTTGAGCCATTTACACATTGTAGAGCATTACATAGTTTCTCTCGAGAAACATATGAATGTCCTTCAGTGGACATTGTTATACCATTACAAAGGAAGCTCTGAAAGCTTGGGTTGATCCTGACACATTGCAGGATGATAATAAGGATCCTTCCTCATCACTCTCTCCCTTTGCTTCATGGGAGCTAAAGGTTGGATCGTATGGCCCAATTGAGGATTTTAATCTTCAACAGCCCTTTTGGTCTCCACCTCTCACTATCACCTAAAACACATGGTAGACCTGATTTCCAATTCACAAGCTCTCTGGGCTAGCTGTCCTAGCCCCTTCGAGAAGTTTGTTCCTCATGGTATTTTTTCAGATGAGAAGATGCTAGATACACCTACAAGTTGGATACCTAAAGGAACAAAAGCTTCATGTAATCAAGCTCCACAGTATGCCAAAGCACACAGAATGATGTGTCATGGGGTATCAAGGATTTAGATGTGGCCCAGATGCACAAGGTAGACTAGAGCCTCTTCCAGTCCCCCTCAGAAAGAAAATAAGCATGGCCTTGGTTTAAGCCTCATGAGGTTCCACCCTCCAAAATTGATGACACTTCTTCAAAATTTGAGGATGATTCACCTCATTCAGATAATGACATGGATTCCTATTATAGCATATACGAGGACCTTTCCTCTACTAACCTTTTCCTAGATTCCATCATCTTTACCCTATCCCATTCAAACCCCAAACCAATTTCCAAATCACCCTTGTATATCCCAACCTCATTGATTGGGGCCAACAACTTCATGTGCCAGTTGATTTCTTTGAAAATGATGAGGCCATTACAAAGTTTTATGGGTACTCGGGACACCATTCGATCAATGACCATAAGAAAGGTTTCTCCATCAAATTAGATGCATGCATGTACTTTGGGAAGAGGAAATTGTGTGGTCACTTAAGAAAAAAATAATAAGAAAGGGAAAATTTCTACAAAAAAGCCTTGCAAAAAGAATAAGCATAAGTCCCATAGTGAAAACCTCTTTGAGGTGCTTGTGGATAAACAAACAAAAAAATCAATGGAAAAATAGTTGACCCATGAAGATAAAAAATCTTTTAGCCACATGTGGAAGTGGATCTTACTCTCCCCCTTGATCCTACACACATGGAAGATACATCTAAAATGTTGATTAAGGAGACTATCAATGTTAATATCGATCGAAGAGGATCCAAAATGGTAAAGCTGGGAGCTTCACTCTCGGCACAAGAGTAAAAAACATTTGTGGAGTTACTAAAATAATTTGTAGACATATTTGTGTGGTCTTACACAAATATGCTAGGTTTGGACCCAACCCTAGTTGTGCATAACCTTGTTGTGCACCCAGATGCCAAACCTATCAAGTAAAAGTTAAGGAAGATGCACCCACATGTTTACACTTCTAGTAAAAGAAGAATTAGAAAAACTATTGGCAAGGGTTTCATCAGATCGATTGATTACTCATAATGGATATCAAACATAGTGCCAATACAAAAGAAACTAGTGGGTATCCAAATCTACATGGACTTTAGGATATTAACAAAGCATGCCCTAAAGATGATTTCCTTTTCCTAACATCGACATGATTATCGATTCAACTATTGGGGTATGAAATGTTGTCCCTCATGGATGAATTTTCAGGCTATAATCAGATTAAGATCACAGAGGAAGATCAACACAAGACTACATTCACAACCCCTTGGGGAACATTTTTCTACCAAGTGATGCCCTTTGGTCTAAAGAACACCAGAGCCACTTATCAAAGAGCGATGACCATCATCTTCCATGACATGATGAATGACATCATGGAGGATTATGTGGATGATATTTTGGGAAAGTCTAGAACCAGAGAAGAGCACCCAAAAGTGCTAAGGCATATCTTTCAACGCCTCATGATTACAAAGTTAGACTGAATCCTAAGAAATGCATCTTGGCATATAATCAGGAAAGCTCTTAGGTTTCATTGTGTCCAGAAGAGGGATTGAGGTGGATCCCACTAAGGTTGCAGCTATCACTGAGATGCCTCCACCAAAAACCTTAAGCAACATGCAACTTATAAGGTAAAATTCAGAAATCCACCGATTCATCTCACAACTTGTGGATAAGTGTCATCCTTTCACACATCTTCTCAAGAAATATGTTACCTTCAATTGGGGACTTGAGTGTCAAAATCCTTTGAAATTCTCAAACAATACCTAACTAGCCCTCCTATTCTCATGCCACCTACCCTGGTGAACCCTTTTATTTTATATTTCAGCTACCCAATATGTTATTGGTGCACTACTTTCCCAATATGATATGAGCCAAAAAGAGAGGGTGGTTTATTACCTAAGCCACACTTTGATTGCATATGAGCTGAATTATCCCTAGATCAAGAAATATTTCTTAGTTGTGGTCTTTTCTTTCCAAAATCTTCACCACTATCTACTCAATCACAAAACCAAGCTGATTTCCAAAGTTGACCCTTTAAAATACCTTCTATCTAAACTTGCACTCACCGGATGGATGGCTAATTGGATCATCCTCCTAAGTGAGTTTGATATTGAATTTGTAAATTAGAAGTCACTCAAAGGACAAGTGCTTGTAGATCAGTTAGTAGAAGCTCCCCTACCAGGAACCGAACCATTGTGTTTAGATCTATCAGATGCTTCTATGATGTACATTGAGGATCCATTGTATGAAAAATTGAATTCGATGGATCATTCAATTATCATGGTTCAGAGAAGGTGTGGTGTTTATTACCCCAACAGGAGACTTCATCCCATATGCTTTCGGTTAAGTTTCCCATGCACTAATAACATTACATAGTATGAGGCACTCATTGTTGGGCTGAAAATTTCTATTAGATGGAATATCAGATAACTAAGAGTCATGGGTGATTCAACATTAATCATCAAGAAAGTAAATGATGAATACAAGGTCAAAGGATGACAAAATCATCCCATATAAAAAGATGGTTGAGACTTTAAAGAGTACTTTGTAGGTATCACTTTTGAACATATTCCAAGGGCATAAAATCGATCAAGTAGATGCCATGGCCACAATTGGAGCTTTGATTTTCATCCCACCTCAGGCAAAAAAATGCTCTCTTTGTGGAACATCTGCAAGAACCAACGTATGACCTACCAAAATCATGTCTGGTATGTGAAGTTGTTGGTCCTTTCTCCCCTGGTATGAGCCCATATTTAATTACCTACAAGACAATACCTTTCCTCTGACATTTCCCACACTTGAAAAAGATCCCTTATCCACCATATAGCCACTATACCCTATTAGGAGGCACCCTTTATCGTAGAGGCTATGATGGGAATCTATTGTGTTGTCTTGATTTGGCTAATCTATCTCAAGCAATCAAAGAAGTACATGAAGGAGTTTGTGGAGCACACACAAGTGACATGGTGCTTGCTAAGAAACTACTAAGAGTAGGTTATTATTGGCCCACCATGGAAGAGATTTTCTATAATTACGTCAAGAAATGTGAACTTTTTCAAAAAGTATGGAACTTGATTCATGCACCAACACAAAATTTACAGCCAATCACAACACCATGGTCATTCTCAAATGGGGATTAGATCTCATAGGGAAGCTCACTCCTACTTCCTCAGATGGCCATACACACATATCATAACTGCCACCAAGTATTTCACAAAATGGGTAGAGGTTGTGCCTCTTACATATGTTACTGGTGCACAAATATCAAAATTCATTATGAACCACCTCATCTACCATTATGACATCCCCTCCACCATTGTAGCAGAAAATGGTAAGTATTTCAAGAACAAGATAGTTAAAGTGTTATGTCAACGCTTCCAAATCCATTTAAAGTGGTCCACTCCCTATTACCCTCAAGGTAATGGACAAGCAGAGGCCACTAATAAAACACTTGTTCACATCATGGAAAATATGGTAAGTAAAACATCGTAATTGGCACTTACAAATCCATCCCACCCTCTGGGATTATAGAACCTCCATCCACACTCCTACTGGTGCTACCCCTACTCACTAGTCTTTGGCACTAAGGCCATCATACCATTAGAGATTGAGCTTCCTTCCTTGAGAATATCTCTCTGGGACTATCTAGACAAGGATGAAGACTACCGAGTGGCTCAACTAGCAGAGTTGGAGCTACTAGATGAGAAAACATGCATGGGCTTAATCACCTAAAGGTATATCAGAATCAAGTGTCATAAGGCTACAACAAGTGGATGATACCTCACTAGTTTGAGGTAGGAGACTTGGTACTCAAATAAAATCAATTCAACACCACTAAGGACTAGGAAAAGAAAGGAAAGTTTGAACCCAACTAGTTAGGACCATATGTTGTGGTTGCTAAGTATGGTTTGAGCATAAAAATTACTCATTCAATGGTGAGGAATTAAAGGAACCCATGAACACAATACATCTCAAGTGGTTCTATGCTTGAGTATGAGGTTCCTTAGAAAATTAAAAAAAAAAAAAAAAAAAAAAAAATCAAGAAAAAGTAAAAAGAAAACAGGTCATCCAACATGAAAACCACGTAATTGTGGCACATTGGGCAAGTCCTTGGGTGAAAACCGGTTTCCGGCACCTTCGGAGGATCCATTATTCACAAGCATATCTCATATCTAAAAGGAGTACACTTTCTTTAATTTAGGGCTAGGTTTTCCTAAGTATTGAGATCCTTTTGATCCTATCCATTGTGGCCTTGATCTAGTTGATCTATTCTTGTATATATGTGAAGGATTCACCTTTGTATATTCCCATCTAATGCTGGGGCACCTTCACATCTTCACATCTTACACATAACACATGGCATTCTACCCTTGTATATTCCCATCTATCATTGGGGGCATCCACACTTCTTCATTTTTTTGTACATAGCTTTGGAAAACCTTAAAAAAACAAAAACATTCAAATATGTTAGAAAAACCTAAACATCTGAAAAACCCTTTTAGGGACAAAACCAACAAAAACAATGTGAATAGTAGCCTTGAAAATTATCTTTGAGATAACACCAAAAATAGTGAAAAATGATTCAAAATTGTCCCACAAAACAAAGTAGTGGTTTGCTTACTTTTAGTTGTCTTTGTTTGAGTTTTGATTGCATTATCTTTTCATGTTGTATGCTTTAAATTGATTCATTTTCTTAGTTTAAAGTGTTACTTTAATCTATTGTACATAGGCATTGAGTTCATTTTATCTTGCATACTTGTATATAGTTGTGTTGTGTTAATTAGATTTGATTAGTTGTGTTTGTTGTGTTTTTGTACATTTTTTGTCATCATCATATATCATCTATCATCACATCTATACATCATATATCAATAAAAATATAAGCTACATCATCATGAACATGAAAATTAAACATGTATGCTAAGCTAACATCATATAATATCACCAAGAGGGGCAAGAGGGACCGCCTTTATCCCCCTCAAACATAGACCATAATAAAAATGTGGACAATCATAAGTGTCACATGAAAAAATCACATGATATCATCTACTTGCTATCTCATACAAAAAATGTGATAAGTAGAACATGAAGTATCTCATCAAAACATGTGATATCATCTAAAGCTATCGCATAAATCAAAAGAACATGTGATACAATCATAAACATCATAAGTAAAGTCCATAATCATAATCATATATATATATGTCTATCAAAATATCAATGTCCATATACAATGTGTCTTTGTATATAATCATCTGGATACATGGTATGCCATCATGGGCATCGATCAAAAAGTGCCTTCATAGCGAGGCATACACTAAAAAATAATACATATACATCGATAAAAAATGTGCCTTCATATCGAGGCATACATCAAAATACATACATCTGTAAATACATCATGAATAAAGAGTCATGTTTGACTCGATCCCTCATGGGGACTGCTTGGCCTCTAAGGTGGTGGTGGAGGCCCATCACATATGGCCCCTATGTGTGCCTACTACTGGCTCTAATGATCTAGCTGAGGTTGTTTCTCTATGAGACCATGAAGCTGACCTGGTCATAGAATGTTGACTAAAATTAGGAGCTCTTTGTCCCTCTGGGACAACATCATAATACAAAGATCTATAATAGGAACCTATCCAAAGTTGCACCTAAATCCATGTGTACCCAAGGTGTAATGCTAGCCACTCTACTATCTAAATAAACTATTCTAAACTCCAACCACCTCATCTTTGTGCTATAGTTTTCTCGACTTGAGCTGATCTCGCTCCATCACTTCACTTACTGTAGATGTTCCCCCATGGTGGCACATAGTTGATCTCTCTCTTTTATATATGATCTCACTCCACCGTAACCTACTACAAATGTTCTTCTAATCTCTCTCTCACCTTGGAGCTAGGCCCTATATGTAGCTGCTTGATCCCTCTCCATAATAATAACTCATGTCTCTCTTTGAGGTGACCTACAGTTGAAGAGTTATGACTTGTTTTAGTTATTTACCACAACACAGCTAGCTCAACTACATCCTATGGAATCTAATCCCATCCCCCACCTCTAAGGACTCTATGGTGGAGTCCCCATCCATCTCCTCTTCTCCTCCTCTGGGGTGTGTGGAGGGCTAACAATGGGATATTTCTATGGAGGTTGTTGTACATGTGCCTATGGAAGTACCTACTACAAAGGAACATCTAAGCCAACATGTATGCCCACCTGGGGCATATGAATATGGGTGTGCACCCATGGCTATGCAGGAACCTATCTCGGTACTCTCTGTCTCTGTCTCTTTATCCCTGCCCCTATCCCTATCCCTGTCCACCCCCACCATCTCCATCTCCATCATCATCATCACTCCCATCCTCACTCTCACTACTTTTGACCCCTCCATTGTCCTCTCCATCTCCGGGGTGGCTTCTTATAGTGGTGGCGTACTCCTACATCCCATGCAGCCTATGGGAGATAGTGAGCCACCTAGGAAGAACTATAGCATACCATGTAACATAGGCCAATGTAGTACTTGATCTATGATCTATCGTAAAAAGGAGCCCATACCATGGAACCATTTATGATCAAAGCTATCTCTAGCCTGCTAGATCTTGATCAAAGGGCCAATGTCAAAAGTCTCCTGCACGATGCCCATACCACATATTAGGCCCAAGAAAATCCTGTACTACCCCAAACTTCCATATAACTTCAATCCTTTAGTACTCCATAATATATCCATGGCTTCCCAATCATAAAATGCTCAACCATAACAACACTGAGCTCAACTGCATCCTCTAGCCACTAATAATGTTTATAAGGCCTCCAAAAATCATCCGTAGCTAAATGTCATCCAAAGCATGGCAGATAAAAATAAGTATCCCCCATGTGTCCACATACATCATCACCAATGGGAGCCCAACCAAAGACGAAGGCTCATCCATGGCCCGAGCTCATAATGCTCTTGCAGGGGGTGACCATAGCTATATATGGTCCCAGGCCCATATATATAGAAGTGTCGTTGGACCCACCATCTTCTGATGGTGGTAGGTAATCAAATGTAAATCCCAGTATAGATGTGTCAAGTATACATTGTCCCCAATAGTATCACTCTCCTTTGAGTAGGCCTCAATCACACTAATCAAGCCTAAAGGAAATGATGTGCCTATCTTGTCATAAAGTAAAAATGCCACTAAAAAAGCCATAAGATATACTCTTGACACATGATGTAACCTCGATATATAAAACACTAATGCATATGTATTATCATGCCTCATCGAGGTATCTCATCTATGCCAAAGAGCTCAATCAGGTTATCGGTAATCTATGTGGCAATCGCTCTCATACTCTATCAATCTCCCTTGGATCGGGACTCACAAAATCCTCCAAACATCCTCAAGCGTAATAGTCATCTCACTATTCGGGAGCCTGAAACATTGGCTCTCACTATGCCACCTCTCAACTAAAGTTGTAAGGAGGTTGTGATCCATGGTGATATGTGGCATCTGCACCATGTAGGTAAGCCTTATCACATATAAAGTGATGTCCAAATACTTCCTCTCACATCGTGAGAGGGTCGCATCAAAGTTGGCCAATCGGCCATGTCACTCCCACACTCGCAAACAGTAGTTGCCTCTTGAAATCAAAAAAGGAATTATTATTTCTTTCTTCTATCTAACATCATCTAACACTTTGCCTATTCATCCCTATATTCTTCTAACATTTCCTAAGTTCTTCTACATTCTTCTAAAAACTTCCCCTTTTTCTTCTAAGTGTTCCCAAACATGTCTTCGACACATGCACCCCCTAGCACACATGTGCCCTTTTTGGCATGTGCGGAACTCAACAACACATGTTCCTAATTTCTAGTGCATCCGCCCAATCCTAGCATGTGTGTGCGTGACCATTCTAACCCCCTCTTTCTGACACATGTGTGGCCCCATGATGCATGCATGTCCCTTTTTGCATATGCACCCATACAGCATTTTCCATAACCTCCTATATGCTTTCATGCCCCTTTTTCATATACACCTATGCACATATATGGATTTTCAACATGTGTACCCATTCACACACATCATCCCATCGCTTGTGCATGCCCGACAACATATGTGTGCTCATAAGGTGCGCGCATGATTATCACCCCCTAAAAATTACCCTAATAAATGCACTTAAATGCTGATAAAATTAAAATATGGATAGGGTACTCACATAGGGTCCATCACCTCCATCCATCACATACTCTCGGACTATGTCTTCTCACCTCGTACACCTTTGAACTCACCATCTCTCCTCAGGGTCAGAGAAAAAGTGAATAGTAAAATGGAAAGCTCCGTAACAAATGAATTACTCATGATGATTTACCCCCCCAAAAGGGGTATATGTGGTCATTTTGACCCATTTTGTGATGCATTTTTCTATGATGGTAAAAATGTGATTTAAATTCCATGATCATTCTAACTTCCTCTATTTCTCGTCATGATGATTATTTTTATTAAATAATTATTTTTGACCTATTTTTCATCCTCGGGGTTATATTTTTGCTACTCGACTCCCATTTCTCTTCTCTCCTGGGAATTTTTTTGCTTTCATGCAATCTTCCCTTTCAAACTTCTTCTAAAAAAACAAAAATCAATAAACAATAAAAAAAATTTTTTTAAAAAATCAAAAATTAAAAAATCGTTGCAAAAAAAAATTAAAAATTGGTAAAAAATGATAAACATCTACGTAAAAATCATGTGTCGTCAAAACATTGTATTTAAATTATATCTTGCTTACATTTTTTCTTGTTTATGTAATAATGACTCACGGATCATTTAGATCTACCCCATTAACAAAGCTATGGTATGTTGATTTCATTTGTACTATCTTGGCACAATGAGTTACCTAGTATTGTTTCATAGTGCACGAATGCTTTTTCATTGGACCCCTACATCCACCATATTTCCCCTTGACATGCATCCTTTCTTAGGGCACCAATTTTAACCCTTGTCATTGATACATGAACATTTGGGAGCTATAGCTCTCATAACAAAACATTTATGTAACTATCTTAGACATTGTTAGTTTAAGTATGTGTGTTTGTACTTGTTTCCTTATTAAGTTGGCTTGTTTACTTTCTCATATTGCATTACATTTTATATGTTGCATGGATTTGGTGTTGTAATAATGGACAATTTTTTGTAGTATGTATTTTCATGTCATCTACACTTCTGTCATATGCTTACATTTTTAATAAGGACCGATGATGAAGATCCCTAGCAATATGATGAAAAATAAGTTGTTTAAAATGACACTAGATGGATTTTAGCTCAATCCCCCTTCCTCATACTAATTTTTCTTCTCTCTCCATCACACTCAACTTCACCATTCTTCCTCTACATTTACACACACTTCTCTCAATATAAATCTAAATGTTTGGTGTCTCGACATTCAAGTGGACAACTCCCCTGTCAACTTGATTATTTAGTATGACATGGAAGATGAGAAACACCAATGAAAGCTGGAGAATTAGATTTCATGGGTAATTCATACTCAGTATTAACAAGACTAATATGGATTCCCTTCTTCTCTTCACATTATTCTACCCTTTTACTTGGGGCATTCCTACCCCTTCATCTTCTTCTATCTATCATCTTCTTCTTTTCTATCGTCGATCGACCTTTCATCACCCCATCGACACTCGAGGGGCATCCTTCACTCTACTAATTTTTCTTCTACCCCTATCAAAATTTTTACTTTTATGCTTGTCTACTATCTTTGAAGTGGCGTAGCTTACGCCACCCCAAAGAGGGGAAAATGTAGACACCTATAATTTGATCAAAGCAATGTTATCACTAAAATTACACTAACTATTCTATTCCTCAAATTGATGACACTTCATCAATTAGGCTCATTTTCCCTTCAATTCCTCTTAATTGACCATTATATGTTGATTAAGCCTCTTATCTTGTAATTGACCAATAAATCTTCTTATTGGCTAACTCTCGCTTCCAACGCATCCAAAATCTATCAAAACTCCTCCAGATCCTCCTAGAAAACTTCTTAAGCCTACTTGGGATCCCTAATTAATCCTAAAATATTAATTAGCCTCTAAACCTAGTCAAATCTTGTTTTGACTTGCTAAAAGTGCTTTTGGACTTACCTTTTGTTCCACATGCACCAAAATCATTCCATTCTTGGAATTATAAACCTATAAATAGAACCCTCCTCCTCATCATTTCTAAGAACACTTTCCTCCTCTAGCATAAACTATAGGAATTAGGATTTGAGTATTTCTTCATTTGTATTGAGCTATTATCTTCACCATTGCATCCATCAAACCAAGCTTTGAGTAATATGGAGAGAACCATATGGCATTATAGCCATTAATGGCGAGTCTCATTCTTGAAATCTTAAAGAACAATATCAAACAATCACATTTGATTTGCTAGGATTCATAGGTTCATATTTTATTAGCATTCATAGAGTAGAGAGTAACTTATACATGTTAGTTTTGATGATGTTTCAAAGTTATATGCATTGTTAAAGAAGTAACTCCCTTTTAAGCTCTTATCAAGACAATTCTTGATAGTTTAGTTAAGCTTTGAAACTTCTTAGGTGTTCTAGTTTCATTTCTTAATCTTTCTAATATTTACATGAGAAGATACTGAGCATGATAAACTTGTCTCTTAGTCCCACTCATGAATCAACTCCAAATCAAAGCTAAACAACATGTGGAAATTTTACTTTCACCACACAATGAAATCCCATAAAAACAAATCTATGAATCATTTACGGGTCATTTATCAAGATCATCTATGCAAACATAAAATGAATGAATTTTTTACCAACCCATTTTAACATATTTTCCTTTTTAGTTGGTTTTATTTTCTCACATAATTCCTAAGTTGACTCATCAATAGATGGTGGATTAAAAACTTCATTTACCTTTGAAAAGGTTTTTATTCCATCTCCATCCTACCATGATTCTGATGGTGTGATGGATGAAGTTAACAACAATTTTCCACCCGCTTCTACACATATGATAATGAGAGCAAAAATTCCTCTGCATGCGAGAGGAAATTTGTGTGCCATTTATTTCCTTTGAATGAAGAGATTGATCTTTTGTACCTTGTTTTTACAAACAACATCAACTTCTTCAACAATGTGCTTCTCTTCAAACAACTTAAAACATAATAGCTTACTAAATCCATAAAAAGTGCAAGGAAACTCATGCCACATTTTTTTAATATCATAGCCATATTGCTTAAACTTAAAGAGTGGATAAAACTTTCTACAATTTTCCTTATTTTTATGATAATAATGAGGAAGTGGAATATCATTATCTCGTCTCTGTGATTTCTTACCAAATCCATCATATGATGATGAATCACCATTTCCTATACCAAGTCTTCCTACGGAATAGTGGGGTAATCTCTTGGTTATCATAATCTTGTCTCCCTTTAGTGTTCTTAGAGCACTCTCCAATTTCCATTCACACACTAGGATAATGCAAGCCTAAAAATGAGGAAAATCCTTGACATGTATTGAGTTAATAATACCTTGGCCATTATTACTAAGACCTATTCCATCAAATCCCATCTTAAATAATAACTTAGATCCAATGCCCTTAGTGTATTTTTCAAAATCACCAAAAACAATACCTGAATTTGAATATGAATGGGAAGAAGAATCACATGGTGAATAAATTATAGTGCACTCATTTTTCATGGTTTATGCATTTGAAGTGGAAGGTAAATCCTTCTTCATCTCAACACATTGCAATCCTATCAAGAGCTCATCCTTGGATTCCATCTCTAATTTTCAGCATTCAATGTGTTCTTCTAGAGAATAGAGCTTACATCTCAGGAAATCATTCTCATATTGAATCGTGTGTTGATAATTTCCATCTCTTCCATCCTTTCTCTCTTTAAGGTTTTCCCCATAGCTACCTATAAACACCCACCCTCTACTTCTAAAACACTACAAAATGCAAAATGGAAGATCAAGCCATAAAGTTTGTGAAATATGATGTTATTAGAAAATCAAAACAGATATCCAATGAAATGAAAGAAACCACTAAATATGTAGACACCCCAATTTCACACACTCTCCAAAATCAATTAATTTTCCCATTCCATTTCCCATAAAAACCCATGAGAAATTAATTGACATCAATTAATTAATAAAACCTTGTCAATTCCTAATTAATCTTCCTCACATGTCAAATATTCCCCATGTCCCCCACTTGCGAATTAAATATTCAAGTTTAATTCATGTCCATTCTTCATGTCCCCCACTCACTTAATCCTACTTACTTTTCCAAATCATGATTAACCAAAACCTCCAAATTAATCCCACTTTTAGGCTATAAATAGAGCCTTACCCCCTTTCAAAACAAGTAAAAATATTGTCAGATCTCTTGCATTCTTGTTGTACATAACATCCTTTCCACCTAGTCCTAATGTCCGCATGAGCCTACTTTTCCCATCCATAAATCCATTATCCTCATATCCCTTGGTGCAAAGTTTGTGAATCAATCATCATCGCAGTGAAGGTCTCACTCACATTGGAGAAAACATCTACACTTCAAGAAATATGATCCTTTCTAAGTCATTTCCCATTCGAGGTCTGCGAAGGAGACACACAAAAGGAGTTATAAGTTCAATTTCAATAATTTTTAAATTATTGGTGATTTCTAGAGCTCACATTCTAGCATGCCCGGTGGGACTTACCCACGCTTTGTTACCTTTGGTTTCATGACTAGTAATTTTATCCATTTTGTGCTTACTAGTATCTACTATTATCATTTCATTAACTTTACATTATGGCATCAGTACGATGGAAAAGTGACAAGCGAGCATGGGAATCTACAAGTAACTCTTCCTCGCACCTGACCTCCCGAGGTCGTGTCGAGACAACCGGTGGGAATGGACTATGCATGGGATGTAGACAAGCTAGTTAGGCAATCTTATGTCTTCGAGGCGCACTAGTGGAATATGTGAATCTAAGGCAAAGAAGGACCTCCTAACCTAAATCGGCATGATAGATCAATCGGTGAGGATGATTGCTTGAAGGATCGAATCAATATAGAGCTCGGCATAATCCAGGTCTATAGGTTGTGGGATGCATGGAAAATGACCCAGGATTGTTTCGTGTATGTCTCCGGATAGGATCATGAAAATAGATGATGGATATATAGTGGATTCTACAGTGATTCTCTGGTCTAGTCCGAAATGCTTAGCTTTGCTAGTTGTTATGTCTAACAAGGATAACTATGTGATAATGGTCGGTGGAAGTGGAGTGGATCTAAATACTAATGTGCGTAAGCCAGCGTCAACATCGGATTGACCTGTGGACTCGTTGGGTTGTGGGATTTGTGGATCACAACCATAGATTCTTGGTTATTGTGGACTGCTTTATGGTTATATGAGGAATCAATCTCTAATCCCTAGTATCCAGGTAGTCGTATGCATTTTTGGCCTCTATATTTAGAACCACAAGTTCTACAATCTTCTCGAGTACCTTACAGGCATTCTTGCAACCTGAATTCTTAATCCAGTGTCTATGTCAGTGAGAACGTCTCCTGTGTCTGGTTGTGGGACCAAAGGGTCACAACCAAATGTTTGCTCTCTTTCAAGCCCTTCTACAGTCATGCGGAAATTTATTTAGGGTGACCTATAGTTTGGCTGGTTTGACCAAAGTGTATGTGCTTGGTCGTCTTTAATGTTTAACCCTCTTAACTGTGAGCTGATCTGTTGTAAGTCTGTTGTTGTTCGGAAGACTTGGATTCTAAGATTCTGATCTATATCAGCTATTGCTATAACAAGATTGGGTTGAGGCATGATTGGTTCGAATACGTATTCTCTAGGCTCTCTAGGTCCCGTGATTGTCATGCAAAAGGGACAATGATATAGTTCTAACTAATAACAGAATAAATTAACTACGCACGATATATCTATGTATATTCCTAAATTTGATCTTATTGATAAACTACTAAACAGAATTTAAAAGAGAAATTATCTAATATATCTAGAAATTGACTAAACTAGTAATGCAATTAAAACAAACAAAGCAACCAAGTATAGCTACTTGTCTGTGCATGCGATTGTAAATCTATTCTAAGTAACCAGATAACTAGATCTAATCTATTTGAAAGACTCTCGATCCTACCTTAGAAGTAAGGAGTGAATCATAGTTTCTCAGAAACTATCAATCCCCACAGCTTCCCAGCAATATCGAAAGTGAGATTAATTGAAATGAAATGATTGACTATTCTATTTGATATGTTTTAACTAGAACTTTGAAAGCTTGAACCTAGACTTTGCAGAATAGTGGCAAATCCAGGTTGTGTATGGCTTTGTCCCCTCAGTGTGATCTTCTTGTTTCTTCATGCTCACGTGGATCCAGAAAAGCGTGTAATGCTAGCATCAATAGAAGTTGGTATCGAAATAATGGTAGCTTAGGATGCATACTAAATACAATGCGAGTAGGAGAGGGATAGCGCAAGAGAACATATCTTGGCTTATGTAATTCCTAGCAGGATTTATTGCGAGTCATGCAACATAAAACATCCAGAACCTGAAACTATCTTATTTGACGAACAAAACCTACAACTTTAATGGCTTCCTACTGAAAATTAAACTATCTTACTTCAATTGATTGCATGAAACAACAACAACACTAGCACAAGAAGATTATGTGGCTTCCTAACAAGAAAAAAACAACACTAACTATGCATGCAATAAATAAAACTATGAATCCTAAGCAAAATTGAAAGACTAAACTACTGCAATGAGAAATTGAGAGGCAAATTTGAGGGGCCATTTGCTTGAGCACAAGCCAACTATTTATAGAATCCCATTTACCCAAAGGTGAAAACCAATTTGATCTCTTAAACCATAAACAATGCAAAAACACTATTCCAGGGAACCAGAATCATAAATACAAGCAAAGGTGGTGAAAAAAGCTGGTAAACGTTGATTTTTACGCGAGTCGCGATAAAAGAAATGTTCGGAAAAACACGTGCGTAACTTTTCCTAAGTAGGGGGGCGGTTCTGGGACCGCCGCCACTGCCTGGCGGCGGTCACGAGGCGCCGCCCTGGCGGTGGCGGTTTTGTCACTAAAGACCGAAAGGCAAAGGAAAAGAGAGGGAAGGAAAAAGAAAAGCATGCAAGGGGCTAAACGGGGCATGCGGGATGTTAACACATACTTGGAGAGATTTTCCAGATCCTAAACACCTTGCGAGGAGACCTGTATCATCATTGGGGCACGTGTAACATTGTTCTGGCGGTGTAGTACCCTACAATTTTGGGTACATACATATTGCCCCCTCGGAGAAGCATTTTAGCCATGAAGAGGCGTAAAATGGTGGGTCTGAGTATGGCGGTCCCGAAATGGGAAGTTAGAAGTTATACCTAATACGTCCGTGTGTCGAAATGACGCCATCCAAAATTCCCTGCTACTGCAAAATGAAAAGAGAACTCAAGTGCAGATAGACAAAATAGATCGAAGAATAAATACTAAAATATTATGAAATGAGGACGTACCATTTGTGCAGGATAAGAACTTACCTCTCTTCGGTGATCCAAACTTGCGAAAATGGGCATTCATAACAAGTCAAGATGCTATATATGTAAAAGTGGGCCCATTTTCCTATTCATTTACGCGTGTTGATTTGATTGATTTTGAGCTCTAGAACCCATGGTGACAGTTTTTGATGAGAGTATAGTCAAAATTTTTGGGACGAGATCGTGATCATGCCTCCACAAGCGGAACACCGACCCGTGAGATCACGGAGTTAGTTTTTCTCGATTTACCATTTTGTCCCCAAAATGTTAAAATGGTGAAATCTTTGTCATGGGGGGATTATTTTTGAAAATTTCAGTTTTAATAGGGTCACTTAGGGGAGCCTACTATGTAGGCTTTGTTTGAGTCAAAATGGTATTTATTTTGTGTTTTTAGGCATTTTTAGGGCACATGACCCGCGTGGGATTTCGGGACACGACCGCCGTCCTGATCAGGGCGGTGGTTACAAGACCACCACCTTTAAGGCGGTGATTATGGAACCGCCGCCCTAATCAGGGCGATGGTGGTCCTTCACAGAATGCATAAACAACACTTATTTGAATTCATTTTTGCATTTTTAGCATTCTTATATGTTTTCATGATTTTTCTAATGTCATTTGGATGCTAACTTACTCCATTTTGTGTGTTTTTAGGTGTATTCAATTGAAGGAGGAGTATATCCAATGGAGTAGAGAGAGAGAGAGTGTGATTGGCTTCCAAAGCAGATGTTGGATTCCCTTTCTCGGGATGAGTAGGATACTCTTCGAGAGGACCAATATACTATGCATATCACGGGTCCCGCATGTTACACCTTCTAGTCACATACTTTGTGACTTATTTTCATATTGGGATGCTGATCGGAACACTTTCCGATTACCAGGAGTTAGGGGTGAGTGGACCATCACTTTGGAGGATGTTTACCGCATCTTGGGGTCCCGATCATTAGGAGACAACTCACACTTGAGATAGCAGGGTCATGGGCTCAGATAGCACAGTGGGCCTCATATATGGGAGATGCAATTATCTCCACTGGTTCGAAGAAGGGGGTGAGGGTCCGATCTATTCCTAGCCTTCCTATCCCCTTGATTCGCCAAGCCATTATGGGGATCCTTGCCTCGAGATTGAACAGGATAAGGGAGGAGACACTTTCTCGCATCTTTGCTGGTCCCCCATTATTACACAGATTGAGGGACATGGCCGGATTTATGCCTGGGGGCGACATTCTTGGGACCACCTATCATGATTTGTACCAGGTGGTTCATTTACAGGGGTATTCATTGAGCCATCCGACCCTGGTTATGAGTTGGGTCTATGAGTGTTTCATCCCTTATGGGAGAGGTGTAGAGGTGGCAAATCCCGGAGCTATGAGGGCAGCCAGATGGATAGACATGTTGGTGCTCAGAGCACCTCACTAGCCAGTCACCTCCTTGACCACTGATGACATGGAGGCCACACCCTATCAGGCCATGGTAGGGTTATGGGGTGAGGAGGCTCTTACTTTGATTTCTTGCTCCACCACAGGGCAGCTTGTGGATAGGACGGGGAGGGTGGAGATACATCCTTTTGGTCGAGTGCCTCAATAGTTTGGCCTTCCTTACGTGGGTATGCTTCCCCCGGTGGTGCCAATATACGATTGCTCTAAGAGGCTCGAGGAGGTCCTAGAGGTCAAGGTTAGATAGTTGTTACTCGTGGTGTCCCCATTACACTAGGAGGGTAGTACACGCCGAGGGAGAGCCGGTGCTCCTCAGGAACCCTTACTTCAGATTTTCACCGGTCCCACCCACAACAAAGAACAACCCCATTGACATAGAATCTAAGTCTGAGGAGTTCACAGGGGGAGAGACAGAGGAGGAGACTGAGGCTGAGGTTAGTGAGTCAGGCAGAGAGGAGGACAGTGATCCTGAGTGGCATGACACTCAGGATATCCTACAGGTAGAGAGGGTGGAGTAAAGTGCGGAGAGGGTGACATTAGCTTTAGAGGAGCCACTTTCTTAGGGTTTAGGCAGAGAGGATGAGTCCGTAGTAAAACATTATGTGGCCCCGGTATAGGAGGAGTGCACCACCAAACAAGTGGGGGATCTGTGGTAGGTCTTGACCCCTAGGGATCCATCTTGGAGGCCTCGAGATCCGAGTGAGTTATCATCCTTCTCCTTAAAATTGCTATCTCTCCTTTTGTTTACTTTTGTTTCTATCTTTTGAGTATTTATAATTCATTTTTCTCGTTTTCTTGCAGAGACAACTGATGAGTAGTGAGACTTGATTCACTGGGTATGCACTGATACCCTGATGATCCCCATGGAGAAAACCTATGTGGAGAGCTATCCGTGGATGCGGGGAGCCCTCAACACTGGTAGGCATACTTGACATTTTTTCCCATGTCCGGCATGTGGCCGAGAATGGTGTCTACCCTCCATACCGAGTTGGCGGGATACGGGATAGCAAAGTGCCTAATGAGGAGTCATCCTCATGGCGAGACTGCACTTGCTCCTCGAGATCATGAGCCTTCCGTGCGCTCGAGTGTCGGCGTAGCCGGAGTCCTAGACGTGGGCATGCACCTTTGGAGGGATCTCATAGGGGTTGAGAGGCCACTGGCTCTGTAGACTGTTTGTATGATGTATTTTGTATTTCCCAGGCTTTTTGAGAATTTTTACCATGCTTAGCACATGATGGCATTGTACATAAAACTTGATTATATATATATATATATATATATATATCTTTTTGGATCAGACCTTTGGTATCTATGTTCTTGTGATTCGTTTCCGTATGTAAACTATGATTTTGTTTTTATATGCTTTTCAAAATGTATGCGATGGAGGACAAATGATATAAATGCTTTCTTTCTTTTTATATTTCGCAATGCTTTGATATATGATAATGTAGACACAATGTGATCTTGAATTTAAGTTTCGTAAGCAATTTTTGGTACTTCATATTTGTTTTGACAAAATGTGTTGATAAACCGGTATGATGAGCGAGATGAACTTGCCCCACTCCTATCCCCACGCAACTAGTAAGATGCGAGGGCTCATCACCGAGAGCTAGAAAGGGCACAAGTTATGAAATTTGTTGAATGATAGTGATGAAAGATAGAAAAATATTTGGTGGAACCAAATTAGGGCCTACTGAAACCTACTCTACCTAAGTGACTCCATATTTTAGAATGCTACTTGCCTTGCGGTTTATCTAGACTTAGATCCGTAGATGGCCACATGGTAGACAAAATCTGGTTTTGGGGTTTTAAGCTCTCTTGGAATTTTGGACATCTGATTCATTTATTTTTGACTCAAGATTTCAAAGGTTTATTTGAATTGTTTTCTTATGACCTTCAACGTTTATTGTCAAGAGGACCCCCCATACCTTGCCCCATGCTACTAGTCAGAAGCGTGGGCTTATCACCATGGACAAGGTACATGTGAGTAAGGGAATTCCCATCCTTTCCCAACCCTACGTCACTAGTAAGAGATGCAAGCTCATCACCGAAGGTTGGTAGGGCAAGGAAATGTGTAAAAATAAAATTTTCTGTTTGATCTATATTTGACTTGTTTATTTGAGCAAAAATGTTAGTATGTTCTTATTTCCAAAGAGATATACATATGGGATAGATGTGACACTATGAAGCTTCTAGAACAGACCATAGGCAAGACACCTATCCTAGGAGGAAACCAGAAGTGAGAACAAGCATGTAGACCTTGGTATGGTTATCGTTAAGACTTTTTCATATCTAGCTTTAAATGGATGAAATGATTCTAAAGCAGGTGATGTGACTATGAAAGTGAAGAAGTATGATTTGAATGATTATGTCAATACCATAAGAAGTTTGTAATGAATTTCTTTGAGAATAAGTTCCTTGATCATGAAACTATATGAAACAAGTGGACAAAATGAACCTAAATACATGAAGATGTAATGTAGATATAATTATACAAATAGTGCCGATCGCTTATGCATAGAATCGTTTAAGGTGTAGGGAATTGATGGTTTCACCAAATTCCTCACCTTCCAAAGTGTACATAGGAGATATGTACCATTTCCATAGTATTTTGTGACTTGGTATGGGCCCAACCATTTCGGTTGGAATTTCCTTCCTTTGCGGTCTTCTTATCAATCCGGTTGTCTATTCTTAGAACTAGATCTCCTTCATATATATCTCGTTCATAGACCTTTTTATTATACTTTTGCCGGCACATCCAGACAGCATAGACTCTATGCCACTATTCAGCATCTAACCTGGCCTCATCTAGGCTTTCTAGTTGGGAGAGACGTGCTTCTCTATAAGCGTCTTCATCCAGAATCCCTTGTAATGAGATGCAGAGACTGGGTATTTCAACCTCAAGTGGGAGAACTGCTTCTGCTCCAAATACCAACGAGAAAGGAGTTGCTCCTGTTGGTGTTCTTATTGAGGTTCGGTGGGCCCACAAGGTCAGGGTATAACTTTAAATGCCAATCTCGTTTGTTTTCTTTCACCATTTTAAGGAGAATAGCTTTCAATGTTTTGTTTGTTGCTTCATCCTGTCCGTTGGCTTGAGGGTAATACAGGGAGGTCTGTATGATGGCTTATTTTAAATTTATTGCATAATTCATGAACCTCGTCATTCTTAAAAGAAGTCCCATTATCTGTGATAATGATTTGTGGGACACCGTACCTGCAAATGATCTGGTTCAAAATGAACTTGGCGATCACGGAACCTAGTACAGTGGTGAGAGGCATAGCCTCTACCCATTTGGTAAAGTACTCGGTGGCCGTGATTATAAAGTTATGGCCATCTGTAGATGACGGAGAGAATTTCCCTATAAAATCTAGGCCCCATGTAGAAAAGGGCCATGGAGTTACCATTGGTTGTAGAGCTTGTGCTGGCATGTGAATCTTGTGGGAAAATTCTTGGCATTTATGACACTTGTGTACAAACTCTACTGCGTCGTGCTCTAGAGTGGGCCAGAAATAGCCCATCCGATGTCTTTTGTGAATGGTGGCGTGACCACTAAAGTGGCCTCCACATATTCCACTATGAGATTCGTGGAGAATCTTCTTGTATTCTTCTATGTAAACACACCTTAGAAGCATTCCATCGAAAGCCTTACGATAGAGCACTTGTTCTATAATAACGTATTTAGCCACAATAATGTGTAACCGCCTTCTTTGTTGTGGTGTAGCACCTTCTAGATATGCATGGCCCATGATATAATTAATAATATCAGTATACCATGGACATTTAGAGATGGGAGGTCTAGTTTCGATGTAGTATATGCATTCATCGGGAAAGTCTAGATCTACTAGATCGCCTCTGTCTAATGGGTTATCAGCTAACCAATCCGCAATGATTTGTCCCTTAACGGACTTTTGATTTACAAATGTTAATTCAAATTCACCCATTAAGGTTATAAAGTGTCCATCCTTTTTAGACAAGGACCCTTGCATGAGGAAGGTTCGTAAATGGTCCGTTTTACAATGACCCTTGTTTCTTGGTTTAGTATGTAATGTATTAAGCATTTGGTTGTGAAGACTGTGGCAAGGCATTCTTGTTATGCTTGCGTATAGCGTGTTTCATAGTCGAGAAACGTTCAGCTAATAAAATAGATTGCGTGTTCTCTCTTTTCATCGTCTTCTTGAACCATCATGCAGGTTAGCGAGACATTGGTAGCCCACGAATATAAGATTAAAGGGAATTCTAGCTTAGGAGGCATTAGCGTAGGTGGTGACAACAAGAAATGCTTAACCACTTCAAAAGCATCATTGCAGTCTTTGGTCCAATTGATACCATAATCTTTCTTGAGTAGATTGTTGATTGGGTGAATGGAAAAGCTTAAATCTGGGATGAATCTTCGGATTACACCGAGTTTCCCAAGAAATGACCTGATTCTAGATTCATCCGACGGTGGGATCATTTCAAGAACAACCCGGATTTTAGCTGGGTCTACATCGATCCCTCGTGATGATATAATGTAACCTAGGAGCTTCCCTCCTGTCACACCAAAGACACATTTTTCTGGGTTTAGTGTGACTCCATATTCTATTAGACATGAAAGAATGATGCGAGCACTTTCGGGTGATCACAGCGCTTCTGGCTTTGGCCAACAAGTCATCTACGTAGGATTCCATGATTTTATGAATAAGATCATGAAATATATATGTCATTTCCCGCTGGTATGTAGCGCCAGTCTTGAGACCGAATGCTATAACAACATAGCAATAGGTTCCCCAAGGAGTTATAAACGTGGTTTTGGCTTGGTCTTGTTTGGATATTCTGATTTGATTGTATCCTGAGAATCCATCCATGAGAGACAAAAGCTCAAACCTAGTTGTTGCATCAATGATGACATCAATGGATGGTAACGGGAAGTCATCCTTGGGACATGCCTTGTTAATGTCTCGAAGTCTATGCAGATGCGTATCTTCCCATTCTTTTTGAGAATGGGAACAATATTAGATACCCATTGAGAGTAATCGACTGGTTTGATGAATCCTACTTGGAGGAGTTTCATTACCTCTTCCTTCACCATGAGAGCTACCTTGGGTTTCATTGGTCTTGATTTTTGTTTAATCGGCTTTGCATCTGATTTGGTGACGAGGTTATGTACCGTGATGTGTGGTGCAACCCCTGTCATTTATTTATAATTAAATGAAAAAGCATTTTGATGTTCTTTGAGGATTCAAGTGTGTATTTATATTTATTCTAGAGTTAATGAAGATCCTAGTTTCAAGATCTTTAGTTCTTCGTCCGTTCCAATTTTAATATCAATTGTTTCTTTGATTAAAGAAGCGTTACCTTCTTCAAACTCAAAGGAGCTGGAGGTAGTTCTAGATCGTCTCCATTCTCTACCGTGTATATGCCGAGTTCATTTTGTGGGGGAAGCTCTATCATGAGATTCCCAAGTAGGAGATGAATGTGGGATTAAGGATGAATCTACCATGTGATGGGTGAGATGTAACACTTTGCATAGGTGTTTAAGTAATCAAGAGTAGCTCTATCACTATCAACATGATCCACACTAGTAGATTTGTTCTCAGCTATGTTCATTAAAAGTGGGTTTGACACTTTCTTCACTAATGGTTCAGTGCGAAGGGATACTATGAAATGGGTGTCCTCCAACTCACTGCTTAGAGTGAAACGTGAAGCTAAGGTTCTTTGTCGAATCTGTGAGAATATTTTGTTCTTGCGGGATTGCTTCAATTGATATGAAGTCAAACTCTTTGCTCAAATCTAATAATGTTGTTTTGTAGAGCTGTAAGTGTTCAACTCTAGTCTCATACACCTCAGAGACTTGGTTTGCTACTAATTGAGAATCTCCTAACACCCTGATGTCATTAACACTGAGCCTTTTAGCTAGGATGAGTCCAAGGAGGGCTTCGTACTCGGTGCCATTGTTTGTACATTCAAAGTTTAATTTAAAGGTGAATGGTAAGATCTTTCCTTCGGTGAAGTAAAGATCACACCAGACCCCATAATTTCATAACGAAATCTAGCTCCATCGAAATGGAGAGTCCAATATTTAGTTGGGAAGATGGACGTTGGTACATTGGTTACGTTAAAGTTTTTGGTTTCGCTATTTACTTACCACCATGAGTTTCCTCTGCTGGAAGAGAACCAACACCTAGGGTATATCCCATGCCTACAGAATCAAATGGTAGGAAAATTGGTAGATCATATACTAGTAATTCGACTATTTTTGCTGTAGTTCCTAATGATATTGTTTCGACAATGTTAGCCTCATCCTTGAGGGCTGGGATATTCTTGATTAGGCTTATAGTCTCTAGTTCCATTGTAGGTACCAAATTTTCTTCCGGTTTCGAGTCGGTTGGTTTGTTAAGTGGTTTGTTGGGAGTTCAAACTCAGAGTGAACGCCTGGCCTTTTCTTCAGTCTGCTAGGTGTATATTGAATGGTTTCGGATCGTCTTTGGCTATGAATATATTTCCTAAGTGCAAGAACCTTACTTCTTGAAATAACGTAGAAGGTATTGCCTTCATACGGTGTATCCACTGGTCAGGTGAGGATCATATTATAGTTGGTTTCCGATCTATAATATAAAACTCATTTAGGATTATTTTGGGTCCTAAGGTGACCGGTAGTATTATAGTTCCAATTGAAGTTTCCTTAAGGCTATCATAGCCTCTTAGTGTATTCCGAGTCGTGGAACAATTTGTTTCTCCATACCCTAGCTTTTGAAGGAAAGAGAAGGGGACTATGTTAATCACCACCCTATAGTCAACCATTGCATGTTTAACGCAATTGTTATAAATCCACACTTGCAAATGTAAGGCCGGATCACCTCTGTGTGTAATCTCAACGTTTGTTGGCATTTTGTTTATTTCGAATATAAACTCGAGATCCCTATCCGGCTGCCCCGGGAGGGGATATCAAAAACTATATGGTTTACTGTGTTTTGGGAGGTGGAGTGATGTTGATTAAATGACCTAAACCTAATGCCTCTAAAAGAGAAGCCCCGTGGGAAGGAGAGTTCTTGATGAAGTCCAAAAGGAGATGTGAGAGAAGGTTTTTGTTAAGTCATTAATTAAATCATAGGCACCTATGGGTTTCACTAATATTTGTTAGATGTTATCTGTCTCTAGCGGGTAACTTGGATTTGGCTGAGAGGAATACTCTCGTGTCCTTGTTACGGCTTCGACGGGTAGTTCGGTGTCTAACTCCACTAATCTGACTATCTTGGGTTGTGGCTAACTTCCTAATTGTGGTGCAACTGGTGGATTTAGTGAAGTCGAGGCTTCATGATCATTGTTTCCTGTCATTATGCTCTTGTTCATCCCATTTGGATTTAATTTGTTGTTTTTTTGATTGGGGAGCAGATTGTTGAAGATCTTGAGGGGTGCATTTTGAGGGGAAACTACCCCTGTGAAAGTATTTAGCACTGGTGATGCAGGATCTTCCAAGAACATATCTATGAAAAGTTGTCTTTGTTCCTCTGGCAAACGTTGCATGAATTTATTGTAATCACTACATGTTCTAGTGTCGTGGCCTCAAATCTTGTGGAAACCACAATACGAGTTAGGATTGTAATTCCTAGGTTGCTGGTTTGGCATATATTGTGGTCCAAAATGCTGATTAAACCATTGACCATTAGGATTAAAGTCTTGCACTTGTTTTTTTTGGTTTTGGTTCTAGTTTTGATATCTAGTTAAGTTTTGGCTCGGACCCTATGTCTAGATTCACTGTTGTTGTGGATGATTAAAATCCACTATGTTGATTTTTGGGGTAAAGTTGTTGTTTCATTGATTGTTAATCAGTGGTGGAGTATTTACAACATTTTCCCTTTTAGCTTGGTCGGTTACTCCATCTGTAGTTGTGCCACGATTTTTGCTAAGGATTTTAGGTCCTTGATTGATGTTTTTGGTAGTAGGATAAGTCGTAGTATTCTGGATGGGGGTGATTAACCTCCCATTTGTTCCATACGTCTTGCGACCGCTATCTATTGCTGCTTGATCTATTCGGAGAGTGCTCTCAAGTACTTCATCGTAAGTCCTTAGTGGGAACTTCTGGACTTCTTCCTTTACCTCTCTGCTGAGAGAATGAAGGAATAAATCACATAGTTCCATTTGGTCCATGTTTGGAGCACTAGCTAAAGAATAAAGGACTATACACCATCTTTGGATGAAGTGAGCAACAGATTCATTGTGTTCTTGTTTAATGTGCAAGAATTCCCTTATTCCTGTTCTCAATAGTTTGTTCATGTCAAACGATTTAATGAACTCTGAAACGAGTTGTTTACGAGAATGGATGGAGGCTTCGGTATTCTATAATACCAATTGAGGTGATACTCTCTACGGTTTTGGGAAATATTTTAGCAACAACTCCATCCCGGTGGGGGTTCTCAAATGGTTGTGGCATAGGCCTTAATGTGTGCATTCAGGTCTCCCTCCCCTTTGTATTTGGTCAAATCGGTAAGAGGTCTTGGAAGAATTTCGCTTCATATGGTGAAGTCTAAGGGCTCTTTCAAATATTCTAAATAAGTCCCTATTGCATAGGTTTTGAACCATTGATGGCATCTGCTAAGGAGGTGGAGGTGGAATGGGTTGTTGATATGGCATATCGTATGCATTTGCCAGGACATAAGGAAATCCCTGTGGGTGAGTGAACATTCCAGGAGAAGAGAACATATTTCCTTGTGGTGATTTGGAATATATGTTTAAGTATGAAGGGGTATTGCATAGGAGTGGATTGTTTTGTACCAGACCGGGAGGTATCATATTTTCCACTGGAACGGTGTTAGAAACGGCGGTTCTAGTTGGCATTTGTTGTGAATATTGAGGAGGCATGCCCAACGTGCCTATTCTTGTGAGGAGGTCTACTTGGCTAGGATGGTGTGGAGGATTGGAAATTCCTGCCTGCATGAATTGAGAATTTTGACTTGCTTGAGCAAGTTCTAATCCTCTAACCTTTTCTACTAAAGTTGAGATGACTTCATTTGGTGAAGTCATAGTACTCTGCCGTAGTGGGGTTCATTGTATATTCTAAGGTTGTATAGGCATATGGTACCCTGCTATGAACTGATCGTTGTCCCGCCAAGTCTCACCAAGGGCATTTCCTATAGGTAGTGGCATGGAGGTATTTTCGTGAAAAGAGACCGCAGGTGGCATTTGTAAACTTCCTATAGGCGGGTACATACTCTGAGAGCGTTGTTCATTCCTAGCATAACGTGCTAAATGTTCATCATCTAAAAATAGGTATGGATCTGATTGTCTACTAATTTGTGGTCTAAGAAACACCTGAGGAGACGAACTGGATTCTCCCATAAACGTCATGTTGTTTGAGCCCAAGGCTCTGTTTGTTACGTTTGAGCGAGCTGACCCAACTCCTCTATTTGGAAAGAAGAACTATATATAGTCCTTGGAGGCGGCGTTTGTGTTGACAATCACTTAGATGAATAATTGTCACCCCATCTTTGAGAGCGAGGGTGATGGTTATCTATTCAAATTGATCAGTAGTATGCTTCAAGACCTAGGAGAGGTCTACCATATGCATTGAATCCCGACATATTTGGGGGTATATGAATACCTGCGCAGAATAATGGGAAAGAGAGAAGGTGGATGGAGAAATAATAAAGAAAAATAAAAGAACTGTGTTGTTCACGTCAGGTTCACCATATTTGTATGATGGAAAAGTGACAAATGAGCATGGGAATCTACAAGTAACTCTTCCTTGCACCCAACCTCCCGAGGTCATGCCGAGATAGCCGGTGGGAATGGACTATGCATGGGATATAGACAGGCTAGTTAGGAAATCTTATGTATTCGACGCGCACTAGTGGAATCTGCGAATCTAAGGAAAAGAATTCCCTCCTAACCTAAATTGGCGTGATAGATTGATCGATGAGGATGACTTCTCGAAGGCTCCAATCAATATCGAGCTCTGGCGTAATCTAGTCTATAGGTTGTGGGATGCATGGAAAATGACCCGGGATTGTTTCATGTATGTCTCCAGACAGGTCATGAAAATGGATGATGGATATATAGTGGATTCTACGGGTGATTCTCTGGTCTAGTCTAGAAATCCTTAGCTTCGTTAGCTGCTACGTCTAACAAGGATAATTGTGTGATAATGGTCGGTGGAAGTGGAGTGGATCTAAATACTAATGTGTGTAAGCCAGCGTCAACATCGGATTGACCTGTGGACTCGTTGGGTTGTGGGATTTGTGGATCACAACCGTAGATTCTTGGTTGTTGTGGACCTGCTATGGTCATACGAGGAATCAATCTCTAATCCCTAGTATCCAGTAGTCGTATGCCTTTTTGGCCTCTATATTTAAAACCACAAGTTGTACAATCTTCTCAGAGTACCTTACAGGCGTTCTTGCAACTTGAATTCTTAAGCCGGTGTCATGTCGGTGAAAATGTCTCCTGCGTCTCTGGTTATGGGACCAAAGGGTCACAACCGAATGTTTGATCTCTTTCAAGCCCTTCTACACCATGCGAACATTTAGCTAGTGTGACATGTAGTTTGGATGGTTTGACCAAAGCGTATGTGCTTAGTCGTCTTCAATGTTTAACCCTCTTAACTCGTGAGCTGATCTGTTGTTGTTAAGAAGACTTGGATTCTAAGATTCGATCTATATCAACTATTGCTATAACAAGATTGGGTTGAGGCACGATTGGTTCGAATATGTATTCTATGGGCTCTCTAGGTCCCATGATTGTCATGCAAAAGAGACAATGATATAAGTCTAGCTAATGACAGAATAAATTAACTATGCAAGATATATCTATGTATATTCCTAAATCTGATCTTATTGATAAACTACTGAACAAAATTTAAAAGAGCAATTATCTAATATATCTAGAAATTAATAGCTAAACTAATAACACAATTAAAAAAACAAAGAAACTGAGTATAGCTACTTGTGCAATGCGCTTGTAAATCTATTCTAAGTAACAAGATAATTGATCTAATCTATTTGAAAGACTCTCGATCCTACCTCATAAGTGAGGAGTGAATCATAGTTTCTCAGAAACTATCAATCCCCATAGCTTCCCTGGTAATATTGAAAGTGAGATTAACTGAAATGAAATGATTGACTATTCTATTTGATATGTTTTAACTAGAAATTTGAAATCTTGAACTGAACTTTGCGAAATAGTGGTGAATCAGTTGTGTATGGCTTTGTCCCCTAAGTGTGTGATCTTCTCGTTTCTTCGTGCTCATGTGGATCTAGAAAATCGTATAATGCCAGCACTGTGAGAAGTTGGTATCGAAATAATGGCAAACTAGGATGCAGATCGAATACAATGTGAGTAGGAGAGGGATAGTGCAAGAGAACAAAGCTTGGCTTATGCAATTTCTAGTGGGATTTATTGTGAGTCATGCAACATTAAACGTCCGTAACACTGAAACTATCTTATTTGATGAACAAAACCTATAAATTTAATGGCTTCCTACTGAAATTAAATTGTCTTACTTCAATTGATTACATGAAACAACAACAAAAATAGCACAATAAGATTATGTGACTTCCTAACAAAAACAAACAACACTAACTATGCATGCAATAAATAAAACTATGAATCCTAAGAAAAATGAAAGACTAAACTACTGCAATGAGAAAATGAGAGGCAAATTTGAGGGGCCATTTGCTTGAGCACAAGCCAACTATTTATAGAATCCCATTTACTCGAAAGTTGAAAACTAATTTGATCTCTTAAACCATAAACAATGCAAAAACACTATTCTAGGGAACCAAAATCATATATACAAGAAAAGGTGGTGGAAAAAGCTGGTAAACATTTATTTTTACGTGAGTCGCGATAAAAGAAAGCTGTTGTTGCAAATCAGCAGCACCCCCTAGATGTTGATCAGATTTCCAGTTTGATCATACTAGCATCCAGTGTGATTGCACAACATTGAATCCTCTTCCCAAGTGTGGGACTTGCAAAAATGGAAGAGAAATCTCCAGTTAGAGGCTAGTTCCTCAACTCCTCTGATCTGATTTATCACTTACAAGTTGTAGAGGTTTAAATTCCTAAATCTACTCTAAATTCCAAAGGGACAAGGATAGAAAATGCAAAAGAAAGAACTAAAACTAATGCTAATAGGTGATGCACCAAAGGAGTGGTGAGCATTTTTACTTCTGCAGATTGACACAGTTCATAAAATGCAACAAAAACAACATGCACAAACTGATAGCTGTAATGAAGTGTTAGAAATTAGCCAAACAACACAAGCAGAGGATAAAAACTAATCATAGGGCCTGTATTGTTATTTTTAACATCAAAATCACTTGCATTACAACACCTGAGAGGAAAAATAAAGTTGCAGCTCTAGAAAAGGTTTGTTATTCCACTATATCACTTCCAAGGTGAAAAATGGAGCTTTCCATACACAAAAATGTTCAACCTCTGAAAAATGAGCCAAATCGGCTTTTACTACGGTCAAGGGCGAGCCCAAGAGAGAGAAATGTGGGAAAACGTGCAAGGGGTTCAACCATTGACCAAAATGCCATCAAAACAACATAGGTGACCTCGATGACCCATTCCCGACATTTTTAACCATGCTGGGAGAGAATGCGAGCCATTCTTCATTAAAATCGGTGGTTGAAACGTCATTTCTGTTCATGACCACGTGCCAGAAGTGTTTTTTTATTTTCTCTCTCCAATGTCCACCAAAATGTAAAATTGATCCTGGAATCTTGTAGATAATTTCACCAGCTTTCCATTGATATAAAGAACGTGAAAAATTGAGCTCGGATCAAAATATATGGCGATTTGAAGTTTTAGGGCAAAACAGGGCCAAATCGGGTCGGTGAGTTGAGGACACGTGGCGCGTTCTCATTGGTTGCGGGCCTTTCAGGGAAAATTTCCCACAAAAACTCCGTCGAGCCATAACTTGAAAAATACATGGAGTTAGGAGGAAAAATTTACCTTTCTGGAAAGCTGAGAAAGAGCTCTATCCAATGGTGCCACTTCCAGAAGGTTTTGAGTGCCTGAAAAGCAAAATTTTGTGACTGAGGCACAAGAGAGGGAAGAATGAGAGGAGTTAGCCACAAAATGAGTAGGGGGCACATTTTGGATAACAATTTTGGCGCATCGTAGGGTCATCTACCTACTGGATGAAGTTACCAGTTGCCTGAAGCATCCATTGGGCATGGAGTCATGAGTTGTAGCCTACAAACTGATCTGAACTTTGAAAACCTCCTCTCTGAGCCACTTGGAAACCCACTGAAATGGACTGCGCAAGAGCAAAACCAGCACCACAAAAACTATGTACAAAACTAAATGTCATACATGCTCCAAAATGGAACATGCAAAGTGTACACAAGCACTTATTTTACTGAAAGAAAAACTATCTATCCTACTCTAACTGGAAGCAAAAGTGGGCTAAACAAACCTATGGCTGCAACTGGTTGGGAGAAATAGCTTCCCTTTCTCAAAATTTGCAACCATGCAACTGATTTGGCACTAAACATGGCTGATTGGATGAGTGGAAAATCAACAAGAAGCTGGTCTTCTACCCAAATCATCAAGGTGTCAACTGAAAACAAATCCAATACCTCTTTTAGTTGCTCTGCATTTAGATTGAAGAGGTATGACAACTGATCCTTGGTAATTTGTAGCTCACCCTCATGCTTAGAAGCAAGCATGACTGGTTTTGACTTCTCCTTTGACTCCAATGAAGTCAAATACCTTATTGGGCAAGGTATGATCCATTTGATATGCCCATAGCTCTGATTTTCAACTCCAAAATGGAGTCTTCTTGTAGACCTTCTTGGGTGGGTGATGTGGAAGCAATAGTAGGAATTTTCTACCCTTTCTCTTCCTTCATGGCAACATGGAACTTTTCTATAGTGTGCAACTCCTCGTTATTGATTGCAACATCCAATGAAGTTGCTTTTGCATTGTTGTTACTCTGCTACAATACATTGTTGGCTTTGGAGCTCCTCCATTGTAGCTTTTGGAAGATCAAATTCTTCCACTTTGATTCAAGAGGCATGTTGCAAATTGTAGGCTGTTGTCCTTGAACTCTTTTGTCCATGGCAGCAAGTTCTTGTTGTTGGAGAACGAATGGTGAAGAAGGAAACATGGTAATTTCAGCTAGCTCTTCATCTAAACATTCTTCTAAGTCTGATGGCAAATCAAACTCTTGAATGTCTTGTTGCAGCAAAGTCTCTCCTCTTGTATGGTGGCCTCCAAATCTGCATTTTCTTCACCCTGTATAACTTCATTTTCAAACATGAAACTTGTCAATCCAAACTCATCCCAAAAATCAGATTGTTGGAGAGATGAAGTGGGAGAGAAGCATGAAATTTCTTGTGCCTTTTGCTCACAATTTGGACCTGTTTTGTTCACCTCCATAATGGCTTCATCAATCAAATCAGCCCCTTCAAATGAAAGCAAAAACGTATCAATAATGCTTCCTTCTTCTTCTTGTTGTAAAACTGACTTGACCTCATCCATTTTCTCCTCAAAGATGGGGTTTTGAGATGGTTTTCCTTCCTTCTCGATGGCTGATTTTGCAGTACAAACTGGATCAACATTTTCTTTGGGCAAAGTGCCAACATGGACACCCAACTCATCACCAACAAACTGCTGTTTTTCTCACTTCACTACTGTTATAAAATCAGCCTTGTTTTCCACTTGTTCTCCAACTTCAACATCCTCTATTGGTTTCACCATCAAGGGGATTTTTGTAATCCCAAATTTAAGAGCCCAACTCTTCAGACTTTGAATTTCTTCATCCTTGTTTGGCTCTTCTTTCTGCTGCTGTTTTCCTTGATTGGCATTCTGATTTTTATCCTCCCAACATGGATTTGGGGATGCAAGAGGAGAAGTGGATTGTAACTCAATTGATTTTGCAATTTTTTTGGTGGTGGTGGAGGTAGGAACTCTTGTTTCTTTGGAGGGAATGGCTATTTGGAAGGGAAAAGGACAAGAATTGAGATGGGGTGGAAGACTAGGGAATGGAGAAATGGATTCAACACTTGGGACAACAGATGGAGAGTTTAAAACTTGACACTGAGATAAAACAGATTGGGAAAGAGGGAGAGAAAAGGCATGAGATGGTGTGCTTACCTGTTGAAAATGTTGTTGAATACTCCTCTCATACACCTTTATTCCTTCAATCCACTTTGCAAGCAATGGTAGTGTTGTAATCATGAAGTCTAGCTTCTCTTGAGGGTCAAATGCCTTAGAAAAGGTCCCACCCATGGACAAGGTGCTCTACAACCGATTCTAAATGATTTCATTTGTGCTTGAGCCACTGGATTGCACCATGTTTACCTCCATCTTTTGGATTTGTTCCAACAGATCTGCATTTTCTTCTTGACGCCCTCATAACCAGCATACCCTTGTGCATGACATGATTCATATCCAAACTGACTTTGCACTCGCTGCTCATATGGGTAGACATGCTGATTTTGAATTTGATCAAAATGCTGATTTGGAGGATTTGTAAAACATGTTGGAGGTGTGATAAAATGTTGTTGTAAATGTGAATTCCATGATTGAAATGAAGTCATGATTGCATAACTTCATGGAATGGAAAATAATGAAAATGATGGAAAGAAGAATGGATGGAAATGAATGGAAAACAGTGCAACCGAAGTTAGAGAATGAGTTGTTTACCGGATGGAGTCGCCAGATGTGCTTTTGAAAGTGCCTCCAAAAGGTTGAATCTTTAACAGGAACACACCAACCTATCAAAGATAAAGTGGAAGACCTCTAAGCTCCCACTGGGCATGCCAAAACTGTTGTTGCAAATCAGCAACACCCCCTGGATGTTGATCAGATTTCCAGTTTGATCATACTAGCATCCAGTGTGATTGCAAAACATTGAATCCTCTTCCCAAGTGTGGGACTTGTAAAAATGGAAGAGAAATCTCCAAATTAGAGGCTGGTTCCTCAACTCCTCTGATCTGATTTATCACTTACAAGTTGCAGAGGTTTAAATTCCTAAATCTACTCTAAATTCCAAAGGGACAAGGATAGAAAATGCAAAAGAAAGAACTAAAACTAATGCTAATAGGTGATGCACCAAAGGAGTGGTGAGCATTTTTTACTTCTGCAAATTGACACAGTTCATAAAATGCAACAAAAACAACATGCACAAACTGATAGTTGTAATGAAGTGTTAGAAATTAGGCAAACAACACCAGCAGAGGATAAAAACTAATCACAGGGCCTGTATTGTTATTTTAACATCAAAATCACTTGCATTACAACACCTGAGAGGCAAAATAAAGTTGCAGCTCTAGAAAAGGTCTGTTATTCCACTAAATCACTTCCAAGGTGAAAAAGGGAGCTTGCCATACACAAAAATGTTCAACCTCGAAAAATGAGCCAAATCTGGCTTTTACAGTGCAAAGGACGAGCCTAGGAGAGAGAAACATGGGAAAACATGCAAGGGGTTCAACCATTGACCAAAATGCCATCAAAACAACATGGGTGACCTGATAGACCCATTCCCTGACATTTTTAACCATGCTGGGAGAGAATGTGAGCCATTCTTCATTAAAATCGGTGGTTGAAACGTCATTTTTGTTCATGACCACGTGCCAGAAGTATGTTTTGATTTTCTCTCCCCAAACTCCACCAAAATGCAAAATTGATCCTAGAATATTGTAGATAATTTCACCAGCTTTCCATTGATATAAAGAACGTGAAAAACCGAGCTTTGGATCGAAAGATATGGTGATTTGAAGTTTTAGGGTAAAACAGGGCCAAATCGGGTCGGTGAGCTGAGGACACGTGGCGCGTTTTCATTGGCTGCGGGCCTTTCAGGGGAAAATTTCCCACAAAAACTCCACCAATCCATAACTTGAAAAATACATGGAGTTAGGAGGAAAAATTTACCTTTCTAGAAAGCTGAGAAAGAGCTCTATCCAATGGTGCCACTTCCAGAAGGTTTTGAATGCATAAAAAGAAAATTTTTGTAACTGAGGCACAAGAGAGGGAAGAATGAGTAGGGGGCACAATTTGGATAACAGAAATATTATGGAAAAATGCGTGTAGGACCGCCACCCTGAGCAGGGTGACGGTTACAGGACCACCACCCTGCCTGGGCGGCGGTCACGAGACCACCACCCAAGCAGGCAGGCGGGGTTTGTCATACTTTGAAGACCAATAGGAAAAGGAAAAGAGAGGGAAGGAAAAGTCAAAGCACACAGGGGATAAACGGGGCATGCGGGATGTTAACGCATACTTTGAGAGATTTTCCGTGATCCCGAACACCTTGCGAGGAGATCTGTATCATCATTGGGGCACATGTAATGTTGTTTCGCGGTGCGGTACCTTACAATTTTGGGTACGTCATGACATCCTCTAGCTAAATTTTACACTTTGTGGGGATATCTTTTTCTCTTTGGGGCTTATGGTGTATATGTAGGTTATAATAACAATGGATGCACTGCTTACCCTATCGTGAACCTCTTCAATGAGAGCCATTCATCTCTGTCCTTCCTTTTTGTTTCACATATTAGTAATATTTTTGTGTAACTTGTTTAATATGCATTAATACTTACATACACATTTTCATGTGTCTCACATTTCTATGTAGTTGATTCTTTATGTTTTCATTACTTTTTCTATCTCGTGTAGGTATCGAGAGTACCCAAATCAAGAATCAATGATTAACAACTCAACAATTTTTTTGTTTTTTTAATTTTTATGTAATTGTGCGGAGTATCTTAATAGTTGTTAATAATTTTGATATTTTTGGATAATTTATCTTTTATTATAACACTCGTTTGCGGGGTACATGTTTGTTTTGTATATGCAAAGTATAAATCTATTTTATATCTACATTATAAGAACAAAAAAATATGTTTTCTCTTCTAAGTGTAGCGGGTTACTTAGTTACAACTAAGATTTTGTAGTTTGTATTATTTTTGGGGTTTATTTTCCATTCTTTGCCAAATTTATCAATTTTTAAGAGCCTCGATATTTTGTGTAACCCTACAAAAATTCATATAAAAATTAAAAAAATATTATTAAATTTTTAACAAACCCATCCTTGCAATATCTCGTCACACAACTCAACATGCTTCTCACCAATATGCTCTACCTCAAATTCTACCTCAAATCCCTCATACATGACTCATTAACTCCCAACTCGAACACATCCCCCTTGACTGACTAACCCTATACCCTATGCCCGACTCTATGACCCACTCATTGAGTCAACCTTATACCTCTACCCCCGTGAATCCCCTACTTCCCCCAAGACTCGGATCGCATCTTCCCCAAACAACCATCCATGACTACTATGAATTATTCCTTACCCTATCCACCGAGCTACTTAAATGCTCGGATCTACCCTCAAGCCACGTCCCTCACCGGTCGACCTTCCAACCATATAATCACTCACCTTGACACCCAAAGGTGTCCCAAACACCAAAGTGAATCCACCTAAGCCATGTGCTATCCAATTGATTTTGATTCTTCCACTCAAGCACATCGACCCACTTGGCCATAGTGACCCCGTGCTTCACACCTCCTTGTCTCCATAGTCTCAAGTTTTACATATAAGTTTTTATGGTTTTTGGGCCCCTTCCCTTTCCTTTGTTATTCACCGTAGATTTTTTTAAACTTAGGATATATGCTCCTTTTAACCTAATATCTTTAAACACTTTTAATTAATTAATTAATTAATAAGGCTTCCTTTGTTTAAGTAGTCAATTAGATTATTACCTTACTAGTTAATTCATTTAATTAGGATTTTTCGTTATGAGGCTTAGGTAGTTTTAAATCATTACTTAGATTATTTTTCGTGCCATCAATTCATATAGTTATCTTACATATTTTAAATTGGATCAAAACCATTTTATTTTAGTATAGTGTCATTTTGAGGCTAATCATCAAACTTGTTAATATAGACCTTTTACATCATGAAATCATTTCACAAAAAAAAATCCTTATGCCTTTTTCGAAACAAAATTTTTATTAATTAATTAGCTTAATTATTATTATTACTTTTCTAATTGGAACTTTTCAAGAATATACGATATTTTAATTGTTTTTATCATATTTGTGACTACGTGAACTAATTGCGCTACTTGATCTTGTAGGGCTTTCTTTTGGTTAATTTCCTCCATTTGCCAAATACTTATTATCAAACATGTACTTTCTCAAGACCTTTTTTCACTTAATTCTTCCAACATTTCATCAATCGTGAAAGTTGTGAATCTAGGGCTCTTGGAAGTTTCGACCATTTTTGTCACTTTTTAACCATTTTGTTATCATTTAATCACTTTTCACCATCGACTAATGATTTTTGGTGAATTTTGGTATTTTTTGACTTTTTTAAAACTAATTGCATCACTTCACGTGCATGCACTTCTCTCGCACTTGTTATAAGTGATCTTGAGAATCATAAACGTGATTGTTTTTTTCATCATTTTCTCTTTATCTACCTTGGAAAACTACTAACAAATATTTGTAAGACTCCTTGGTCAAAGACACATTACAAAACTTGAACTGATATCTTATGTTCACAAATTCATCCATCACAATTAACTTAATTAAATCACCACATTTTACTAGATTTAGTTTCCTTTTCTTGATTATTGCTACATTTCAGCTACATTTATAACAATTTTTGTTTCAATCATGACCATGTATGCTCTTTTTTGGCACCTTCAAGCGATTTGGAAAATAAAAAATGACCACGATCATCTATTTTCTCCTAATGCTTGTAAGTTTTTAGTAGATTTAGTTTCCTTTTCTTGATTATTGATAGATTTCACTTACATTTCTAACAAATTTTTTTGATCGCAAACATGTATGCTCTTTTCTTGCACCTTCGAGTGATCTGGAAAATTTAAAATGGCCACGATCATTTTCTAACACTTCTACTACATGACAACTACTAATATGTTTCATGCAGGACCACATTGCTTGGAATTTTTCCAAAAAAACTCTTAAACCTTCCCACAAAATTACCTTAGTCAAAGAACAATTGCTTAAAACTACTAAAAACCAAAATAAAATCATCACACTTAGGTACGCTATCATTTTCTACTAGTGATTTTATTTCAAGTTGGAATGAATTTTCTGTTAATCACCAATCATCATTTGTCTTTACACGTAGTGAAGTGGATTTCATCACCACCTACGCTACACCGGTGACATGGACTTCATTACCATACACCACTAGCATTTGCATTTGCATTGCACATTGAGACCTAATCTCATAACAACATTCGGTATATACCTCACCTTTGGTCCCCACTTATAGGTAATGCTATCATGATTGGGACTACTGTGAGTAACACCTAATATAGTTGTAACAACAAAGTCTAGGCATCGTCCCTATAAATCTTCATGGAGTACTAATGACACCATACACACTTACATCCCACCATCATCTTCCACCTTTTCACAAAGCCTTCCTTTGATGTGTTGACTCGCCTTGAAGCAGGTTAGTAAGAACTAGTGAGCCTTCTCTAGTATCATAAGGGTTCCCTGTACCAATTCTATCCTCATATAGATTTGGGTATATCAGGACTAGGATATATCAGAGGACACATATTTTTAGAGTGATAAGAGCCTACATTCACACATTCCATAGTAATTTTATTCTTGCATGATCTACAAAATAATGATTATTCTTGATAGATCTACCTTTTGAGCCAAACAAATCATATAAACATGACTGTTTGCTATTCGTAAACAAGTTTGTTTATCATTTTATATATCATTAATTTTGGATGATACAAATCTGTTGTTGTAGGTTTAAAGTCCTAATTGTGTTCCAAAAAAAAACTTAAAACCACCTCAACATCAAATAAACAATTGAATCAATAAGACAACGAAGACCTTACATTGATTAGCTAAACAACAAATTCATAATATTTATTTAAGCTATATCAAACCTATATCAAGTGACTTATTTGAGATCACTCTTTATGTCATCAATTTCAAGCTTGCTTAAGCTCCCTCCACAAATAAATCCCTCGTAGCTTGTTTGAGCTATATCCAACTAATATCGAGTGACTTGTTTGAAATCACTCCATATGTCATAAATTATATAGTTTACTTAAGCTACACATCCAACACACAAAATCCTCATAGTTTTTTCTAATCTATATCAAACTAATACTTGAGTGACTTATTTGATCTTACTTCGTATGTCATCAACTATCAAGCTTATTTAAGCTACATATAACATGAATCCCTCATAGTTGTTTAAGCTATATCACACCCATATTGAGTTAACTTGTTTGAGTTCACTCTTTCCGCTAGTTCTTCATAGCTTGATCAATCCAAATTTGCAAAAATCCATATTAGGTTGTGTTTGACCCAATCTCTTAGCTTATTTAAATCTTAATTAGATATACATCTATCTAGCCACAATAATTATGCATATTCAAAGAGGCCCTCCGGCTGGTTATTTGGGTAATGAAAATGACAATAACGAGGTTACACAACCAAAACTCAGTCAAGAATAATAGGATCAAATAGATAAACTATTAGAACAAAAAACAAATGAGTACCTACTTCACATCCTATCCATGAGAGAAAAGCTATCTCCTGATGTTGGGAGAGAAAAATTAAAAAATTTATTGAAAATGATGAATCAAGCCACCATAACACCACATCAAATGATCTAAATAATGCTTCAAATGAGGAACTATTTTCCAAAGTTCAAGATTCGACACAAAAACTCACCCAGTGACTTTTAGATTTGAGATGTCACATGATCAAAATATCGAACAACCTACTCACAAAGTACTCGATACCCCATCACATAACTCTCCATTTACACAAGAATGGAAAAATATGAAAGAAACTATTCGGAGGCTACAAAAATAGTTAGAATAGTTCAATTTTGAATAACTCTACCCCTACCCATTCAAAAAAGAAATGTTATGATTACCATTTCCGTCATCCTTTGAAACTTCCAAATTTGAAAAATACAAAGGAAAAGGTGACCCATGCAACATGTGAAAGAATTATTCATGCAATGTCAAGAAGTATCTTACCATGATGTATATATTTTACATTTATTTCCTAAGAGCTTAGGAAATTAGACCTTAGATTGGTTCCTTCATCTTCTAATATGTTTCATCATGACTTTCACAAATCTATCAAAGAAATTTGTTAAACACTTCTCCTTTAACTTACAATTTGAGGTAACCATGCTCGACCTTTGCAATACCAAACAAAGGACAAATGAAAAATTTACATCCTTTTTACAACATTGGCAAGGTATTGCAAGCAAATTCCCTTGCTCCATACCAAAAGAGAATTAGTCAACTTCTTCATCCAAAACCTCAACGTAGAGTTATCATTTTATATGTAGATGCATTATTTAAAAAAATTCAAAGAAGTTATTGAAAAAGGTACAAAAATTGATAAATCCCTCATTTCTAAGGGCTTAGTTAATACAAACTTTGAGGATAAATCCCCAGGACACCCCTCAAAATCAAGACAAATCCAAAATTTTCAACCAAAATAGAAATATAATCAATAATGGAGTTACAGATTCTAATTACGTTCAAAATATCCAAAATAGTCAACCCAAAACTAATAACTCCAACAAACAACCAATTGTCATTCCTAGTAAAGAGGCTTCTCCTCGGGACCTCAGGTAAAGAGATTTCACCCCACTTGGAGAAATCTTATCTAGTATCATCCACCACTTAGAAAATGCCAATATTATCACATATACCATCGTAAAACCTTTCAAAGAGTGGAAACCCAAACCAAAATGGTATAAATACAATGAATATTTTGAATACCATTGCATCAAATGTCATCATACGAGATCGATGTATGCAATTCCACCATCATGTAGAAAATGTGTTTGAACACAAAGATATAGAGGTTGAAAATACCTTTGATACCAAAACCCCAATGAATTTTTTTTTTTCAAAAACCTTCCCCAAACATGATGACAATTCAAAAATAAGGATCAATTGTCTAATAATGTTGAGTATGATTTGTCATCTTAACTATCAATTATGATCAATATCTAGTGGCTGAATCAAGATCAAATCCGATTATGCAAGAACCACTAGGTAGAAGAAAATTTGGGTCCCTACCACAAAATAATATGCTACTGCCTCTCCCATACCACCTCCTTATTTTTCAGCTAATTCTATGACCACTTCCACTTCTGTCCTACACCTTCACCCAATTCATTCAACATCATCAAACATTTGGAGAAAACTACAACACATATTTCCATCATGGAATTTCTAAAATATTCTCCTACATTATAATGTATTCTTACACAGACATTGAATGAAGCTTGTGTCCCACATGACATCAAATCACAAAAATTCCAAGATTTGATCACAAATATTTCAACACCCAATCCTATCTTATCATTCAGGTCTTTTTGAAATTCTTAATCCTAACCTTGCTAACAATCAATCCTTATACGTAGAATATTTTATCACCCATCACAAGATTAAGCATGTACTAGTCGATAATGGAGAAGCATTGAATATTTTCTCCATGAAACTACTACGATGTCTTGGTTACACCGAAGAAGACTTAAAAAATGATATCATAACCATTTGTGGATATGATAATAATGAAATACAATCCACGAGACACAATCATGTTGCCACTTATGTTGGACCAGTCACCTTAGACACGCTATGTCATGTGGTAGAATTAGAAGTTCCATACAACATTATCCTCGGTCGACCATGGATTCATGCCATGAAAGTCATCCCATCCACATACCACCAGTGTATTAAATTCTCCCACTTGGATAAGGAATTTACATTGCGTGTTGACACCTAACCCTTCGAGTATTGCAAACTCATCAAAGGATGGTATAAAAATGCTAACCTTGTTGTCCATCGATAGAAAATTATGCTCCACCACGTGTAATCCCTTTCTCTAACAACACCTATATATATCCAAAACCATTCATATTCCAAAACCATCACGTGTTATTCAACCATCATTTATTAATCTATCCTCTTCTGCTAATCAACCCTCTTCATCTAAAAACTCTCCCTCTTCCACTAACCAACCATGCTCCTCTAATAATACCTCTTTTTGCTAAAAGACCACCGCCTTTTGTTAATCAAGATTCTTCCTCTAATTTATCCTCCTCTTCTTATAACCCATTCTCTCCATCTTTTAAAACCACTAAAATACCTTTTACACCATGCGAGGTACCTACTAGTTCCCAACACATACGTTCAAAATCATCAATAAAGGCTATGTGAGTACCAATTCCAAAACATTGAGAATTATTTTTACATTAGTAAATCCCTACAAAACTATGGCAAACCCAATGCTTCTCATATCAGAACCCCTCCCACTTATAACATGGGTAAGTTAGTTTGGTAGAAGTTTGGTTATCTTGACAAAGAACATATTCCAAGTTCCTCAGGATCTTGGTTATATAATGACGAACTCGCTTCTTGTTATGAGTCCCCTTAATTTACCAAAGCTCATAGAATAATGAAAAACATGTGATGGAAGGGTAAAGGAATCGATAAGAATGAACAAGGTCACTTAGATTTGGTCACTTATGTTAAAAATCCTAGTAAACATGGCCTTGGTTTTAAAACATTTAACATAGCTCCCGTATTCTCGAAATTGGTTCAGAACCTTAAGAGTAATTAAGTCACAATTTCCCAAATGGATCATTGTTGGCACTATGTCTTTGTATTCATTATCTACATCCCATGTCCTTCTTGATTCTCAGTGTGGAGTCAAGAATGGAGATAGAATTATTCTCATCATGTCATCACCAACATATCCTGCCAATGGAGAGAACAATTTAATATTATTTGAAGCATGAGTTACCACGAGGAACAATGTACATACGGATGATACCCTAGCTTATCACCTCTCATAGGAAGTTTACCATCTAGTATATCACACTAAAAAAATTCAAAAACATTTAAAAAATCCAAAAACATTCAAAAAATTCTTAAAATCCCAAAAACACCTAAAAATCTCAAAATCCAAAAACATTAGAAAAATATCAAAAATCCAAACAAACACTAGATATGTTTTAAAATTCAAAAACATTAGAAAAATATTCAAAATCTCAAAAAAAAAAAAAAAAACATTCAAAATAATAAAAAATCCAAACAAACACTAGACGATTTAAAAATCCCAAAAACATTCGAAAAATCTTCAAACTCTCAAAAATCCCAAAATCATCGAAAAAATCTCAAAAATCCAAACAAACATTAGAAAACTCTTAAAATCCCAAAACATTCAAATAATAAAAACTCAACAATCAACACAATTCAAACTTTGAACTCTTTTCCCTAATAAATTTTCCAACCACTTTATGACTTTAACACCCAAATCATTTCTCCCTCATGTGAATCCTCACTTGGGGAAAATTTTGGCTCTCATTATTTCCTTGTTTGAGGATGATGACCCAATCCATTTTGAATCATTTTATCCCTTCTTGGGGAACATCTAATCAGTCATCATTGTGGAACACATTAGGGACATGTTTGAAAGTTCTCATGTTGCATTATTAGTTACAAGTTTAATATTTGTTATCATGTGTCTTGATATATTAATAGGAGCATCTTGATTTTATGTATCCTGGTGTTCCCTCTAATATGCTTATGTTGTATATCATTACTTCTTTTATATGATTACATATCATACAGGGGAATCATATCTTTTTGATGGCCCTTGTCTATGCTCTCTTGCACTTGCATATCATATAGGGGCATCATATCTTTTTGATGGCCCATGTCTATGCTCTCTTGCATATTACAGTCTAGTCATCATGATCTTCTATATCACGATGCATCCTGTTATGTGCTATATTAAAATTAAGATGCTTTCTTCATGTGAGTATCTTCTTGCATGATCGAAAACTTACTTTACACCCCATCCATTCACACTTACTAATGTGTTTTCCAGGTTTGGGAAGCGTACTTGATCACCGTTGCAATTTTTGAATTCTACTTAAGGATATTTCTCGGGAAGAATTATCTATCCTAAAACTCCTTATGCTCCACCATGGTCAACCTGTAATTTATCCATTCATCCTCCCTCCTCATTTCTACTTGCCCACCATTTATGCACACCTCATACTTCTCACCATTCTTATCCCCTTTCACCACTTTGTGTTTCTTCCTTCCTTTTCTTCATGATCTTCCCTTTCACTCTTCCACTTTCAACTTGAAAATCTTACTTAACCATCCATATAGTGTGGGACTCTTATTGGAGGTATACCTTCTTCATAATATATTCCCACTGTAGAGAAACTTCTCCACCATTTTCTCTTTCATCGGATGACAATCACCACCACAAATGTCTTTCCACTACACCCCTTCTACTTTATATTCTTGCCTCATCACTCCCACCACATAGGCATCCTAATTAAATATTCCCCTCACAATATTCATTCTAAACTACATATCTTCCTCCATCTATTCATATTACACTCCTTTGTTTTCTTCCTTCCTTATTATCACCACCTCTCACCCCTCGTTCAATTCTTACATACACCATTTCGTCTTTTCTAATTCTTCCTAGTATCCATCTTCTTCTTAGTAATTGTTGTCTATTTTTGCACCCTTGCAAAATATTGGAAAATTTGAAGAGCTGCAAAGTCTGGGAACGTATACCACGGAAGGGTTTAAGCATCCCGCGGAGGTTAAATAAAAGATGCATAGTAAAAGAAACACATCCATAGATGTTTTGAGTTCTGCGAAGTGAAGGAAAAAACTTGAAAATCATGGAGGCTTAAATCCGTGGCATAAAAATGAAATTCCACGGGATGGACCAGAAATTAATAAAAGGAATTATTTTGGATGTTAACATGAGGCCGCACCATATTACTTCCGTGAAATAAATTAGAGATGTTACTAGAACCGTAGAAAGGGAGATAAAGCCGTGGAAACGTAAAACCGTGTGGAACTCAAATAGAAAATCCGCGTATCAAAGGAAAACAATAGTTTTCCATGGATTACTAAATGAACATGAATTTCAATATGATGATTTGATCTTTGCAAATCTGATATTATTTGAAGAAATCTTAGCCTTCTCTATGCAAAAAATCAGATTTCATGAATTTAGGTAGGCAAAGTAAAGGAAGACTCCCCAAACATGCAAAAGGTCTACTCGAGTCAACTGAAACACCAAAATTAAATGTAGAATGCGATTCATTCCTTCTTGAGAAAGGAAAATGGCATGGGGAAGAGAAACTTGAAGAGCAATCAGATCTTCTAAGAAAATTAAATGAAGGTGGTTGGGGGGAAAGGGGAATTTGAATTTCCCTCTCTTTTCTTCTTCTCTCTTCTTCTAATTTTCTATATATTGTAAAGTGATGCCTTATTTTAATGTTGGATACTTTGGGAATATGAGGGCATAATTTTATGCTACAAAAGTGTTCTAAAGGGTCACATTCTTTGGGCTATGTTTATAAAAATATTTTACATCTTCCTCTTGTATCGTGATGATATGTGCATGGTCTTTTAGCAATAAAATATTTTTATTTATGGCTTGTTTTTGCCTTAGCTATTATTTTATTGCATTCTATTTCCTCTCATTCATTTGCAAGTTTGTTGTATACATTGTTTTATATGTTTATGCGTCTATTGTGCATCATAAAAGTGGAACTATGAACATGATTTTTGATTTGTGGCTTTCATTTCATCCTTGTCATCATCATTTTTTTCCATTTTCTCTCTTGATTAAGTATTCATCCCCTTATTTTGGTGGTATCACCTTCTCTAATTTAAGTTTACATTTTATGCATCTCTTTCTCACCTGGTCCCTTGGAGAGTTAGAGTAGATCTAGATAGTTGAATTTCAATTCTTAGGAGTAGTTTAGCATTAGAAGTAAGTGAAATAATTTGACCTTCTCTCAAGATCTGTCTCAATTTGAGTCCCACAAATTGGAGATGGGTGCAGTCCCATGTTGTCTCAAATCCTAAATCGACTATGATTTGGGTACGAGTGCATATTTGATCTCCAATAGTTTTAGCATGCCTCGTGGGATGATTGAGATTAATATTTCTAGTTTTATCAAGTTTTGATGTGAATCTTGGCAAATCTCTAGCCTTTTGAGGCTCTATAAGTAACACATCCGGTGATTCCTTTCAAATTAACAATTGGTTTTAGTAGCATTGATGATTTGACCATCCATGTTTCATGAGAAGGATCCAAACACGGTTGATAACAAGAGAATAAGGTGTATTTGAATAATTGTAATTATCCCCAACAAGAGGCGAGAAGAGGAAGACAGATTTAAAGATCGTCATCTCCTCCAAATCTAAATCTATTAACACCTCCACCTTACAGCCCTTCTTGCAGTCAACCCGAGTTATCGACTAATTATAATGGCTCATCAACAATAGAAAACACCACAAAATCCATTTGTGAACTTCATCGAAGCATTCCGCTTGCCTTGAATGTCGAAAATCCTATTCCAGTAGTATCTTTCAAGAATATGGCATATTTTATTGGAGAAAATCAAACTACTCTAGCTGACCACATTCAAGATATATTATAAATATCTATGTTATCCATGAGATTGCTGAGATGGATGTGGCAGTGATAATTTTGGCTTCATCACTTAAATGATAAGCTATACAATTGTTCGAAGCCTTGGGTAGAACAATTCAAAACTGGGATCAATTGTGCACAACTATTTGTGACTAGTTTAGAGAAAGAGAAGACAACCTATCTCTTTTAGAGCAGTTAAATTTAATCAAGAGAGAACCTAATGACCAAATAGTGAATTTCAAATTTAGATTCTAGATAACCCGGGATAGAATTCTAGCTCTTGTGAGACCCAGTAGCATAAGGTAACTTTCTTTACTTTTTAAAATATCTTAACTTTGATATATCTGTTATGATACAATCTATGGGAGGAACAACTCTACTAGTTTCTTATGAAATTACAATCATAGCTGAAAATAGTTTAATACAAGCTAGGAAATTATCTCCTAGACCACTTATGTCATTGTATCCTGAATTACCTCAAGCTGCTCAACCCTCTATTTCTCCTATCCCTGAGCCAAAGCCACATTCTATTGCTTCCACCTCACAAAGTACTTCTCATAAAAAAGGAGGATGAAGAGATGAAAGCTTTAATTAGAAATATGAAAAACAAGGTTATATCCCTAGAAAAACAACAAGCCCAGTCTTATAAGAATTATCAAAATCAAGGGAAACCTTCTAATCAAGGGTATCAACCATGGACAAAGTAAAGAACCTAACCAAATAGATGCACAAAACCAACAAAATAAAAGATGAAAAATTTAAATTTCTCCTCTTCCATTGGCAACAATCCCTCCTCCATAAGCACTTCTTGCCCCTAGTTCAAGTTAGGCTTTAGTTCCTATGCAAAATAATATGGCACAAGAAACAAAGTGGTGTTTTTCATGTAATCTTCTACATAACCAACTTGGTTGTGAATTGGAAATGCATCTTTAAGGATACATGGCTCAAGGATCTTCCAATCAATAGGAACCACTAATTGAGTCACAAAATCCAACCATAGAAGCAACTCAAGAGACAAATAATGACACTAACCTAATGTTATTTCAACCTAAAGACTTATGTGTAGTTAACCAAGTAGCAAGAAGTTGTAATGACCATCGAGTTAGCATCACCGATAGCATGCAATACAATAAAATGATGATGGAGTCATAATATTCACCTTTCATGGATCACACCAATTCCATGTGAAAGGAAAAAGAAGCTATAGAGAAGAAAAAAAAGCTGCCTGAGCTTCCTAGCAAAGCCATGGATAAAGAGGTTATTACTTGAGCCAAATCTTCCAAATCAAATGCTTTGCAGATGTGAAAATTCACGGGTCTTCCTTATAAAATTTTTGAGAAAATGAAAAATACCAATGTCAACATCTCAATGTGGGATGTGTTTTCTATTCCATCACAAGAGATATCTGTGTGAATCCTCAAGAAATTTCCTTTGGTGGATCCAAAGATGCAAAAACTCATGTCACAGTTAATGTTTACTAAGAAAGGGATGATCAAGTAAGTAAAAATATAAAAACACCCCTTTACATGTTGATAATTGTGGGTAAATACCTAGTTCATAACTATATGATTAATTTAGGGGCTAGTACCTCTGTAATGCCCAAGAAAATTTTTGATATCTTAGGTCTCAAATACAATCCTGTGTCTAGGGGATTTTTACAACTTGATGGATCAATTGTGAATGTCTTGGGTGTAATAAAATACCTTGAGTTGACACTTCATGCCTACCCAAGCCTCACCATAACCCATGATATTTCATTCATTGACCTTCCTCCCATGTTTGTCATCTGTTTGTCTAGAGACTTCACTACTAAAGTAGGTGGCTATCTATCCTCATATTGGACTCACATGCTTTTGAAAACTAGATATGGTACCCGATTCACAATACAAGCTAAGCCCATATTTTCTTACCATATTGAGCCATATGATCTCACTCTCATCCAATCAATTTTTCTAATATAAGAATAACGTGAGAAAGATTCTATCCCAAATGAACAAGTCATTCCTCTTTCCATGCTTGATTTGTTGTTGGATGAATGGGATGAGAGAAATCATAAGTTTGATCCTTATGATGAATAAATTATGACCTTTGAGAATGTTCTGGGAACTTACTGCATTATCCATGAGGAATTTGCAATACCCGTGACATTTAAACAAGAAAAGGAAAATGTTTCTGGACTATGACAGATGTTCTTTGATGGTTCTAGAAGAAGAAATGGATTCGGGGTGGGTGTTGTGCTCATTTCTCAAAAAAATGAAAAGTTATTCTTTGCTAATAGATTGCAATTTACATGTTCGAATAATGTGGTAAAATATGAAGTATTAGTTCATGGTTTGTTGATCGTAAAAAATAAAAAAATCAAGGAGTTTCAGATCTTTGGAGACATTGAGTTAGTCAATCACCAAGTTCATGGAAGATGTGCGACAAAGAACAAGTTGTTGAAATCTTACAAACACAGAGTCTAGGATTTGCTAGAAATATTTGATGCCATTAACCTATAGGTTGTGCCCATAAATTTGAACAAATATGTAGACCAAATGGAGGCCCTTGGCTCTCAATTCTCCCATACTAAGGATTTGATCAAAGGGAATGCCCAACATATCAAAATGGTGGTTAGGCCATCTATTCTAGAAAACTAGGTCTATTGACAAGTGTTTGATAGTGATGAGAAAATTATGCAATTCATCCAAAATGAGGCAGAGTTCTCCTTGAAGATGTAAGTTGATTTTCGGAAGTATATGGGGATCAAATTATTCAACTAAGAACAAACAAGTTGTTGAAGGGATTAGTCACGCTAGAGTATATTTTCAATCCAGATGATGAATTTAAAATAATGGAGAATAATATGTCAAAAACGAAGAGGATTTTTAGCCAATTTCAATCGCTCCAAGAAAGTAAATTCTACTTGGAAAAGTATGTGATGAAAGTGAAAGACAAACTTTTATTTCCTTGTGTCATAAGTTCAGTGATGTGTTTTCATGGGACTATGAAGATTTAAAAGAATTCAATCCAGATATAGTCCAAAATTCCATTGATCTTGATCCGAACATAAAGCTAATAGACAAAGCAGAGCCAATCAACCCCAAAATTGAACCCCTCATGAGAAAAGAGCTCTCCAAAATCATTGAGTCCAAAATGATTTTTCCAATCAAATATTCTACTTGAGTGGAAAATATGGTCCCGATACGGAAGAAGAATGGTGAAATATGGCTCTACGTGGATTTCATGGATTTTAACAGAACAACCCTCAAGGATCATTACCCCTTGCCATCCATAGAAAATTTTTGTAGATTGTAGCAGGAGCGGAGAGGTTCTCCATGCTCGATGGATATTCGGGTTTCAATCATATAAAAGTAAAGGAAGAAGATTAGTATAAAACTACGTTCATCACCAAGTGGGGGATGTATGTGTATAAAAAAATGCCTTTCAGTCTATCAAACGTAGGTGCCACCTTCCAAAATGCAATGGATATTACCTTTAAATGGTATATCAACCAATTCATCTTGGTTTACCTAGATAATATCATTGTTTTCTCCAAGCAGAGTGCAAATCATCAAAAACACCTAGAGAAAGTATTCAAAAGATGTAGAGAGTTTGGTGTATCCCCAAATCCTAAGAAATGAAATTTTGTAGTTCCTAGGGGAAATATTTTTGGGAATATTATTTCAAAAGAAGGTATTGCAATTGATCTAGATAGAATTTTAGCTATCGCAGATCTTACCTTGCCACTCACAAGAAGACTTTGCAGCCTTTCCTTGGACCAAACCAAGAAGGCTTTGTTAGGCATTTCATTCCTAACTTTTTAGGTTTGGTAAGACCTATTATTCTCATGTTAAAAAGGATGCAACATTCAAGTGGGCCGCGAAGGGAAGGGCAACTTTTAAAAGATAAAACAAGAGATTGCTCAGGCCCCAACATTGATTAATCCAAATTATACCAAGGATTTCATTCTATATGCTCATGGGGTAGATTCCAAAGATAGCCATGGTTGTGATACAATTGAATGATCAAGTATTGGATCATCCTCGTGGTGTTTTACATCAAACACTGAAGAATTATGATCTCAAATATGGTCACATTGAAAAACATGTGTTTTCCATCATAAGAGCCTTGAAGAAATTCAAAAGTATGATTGTTGCTAGCCACGTAAAGATTTTAGTGTCACATATCAACATTAGAGACTTCATAATGGGAGAAACGATTAGTGAGAAATGAGATGGATGGGTAACTAAAATCATGGAATATGATGTGACCATTAAAGCTACAAAATTAGTGAGGGGAAGAGTAGTTTGCGAGCGAGTTGCTCTAGATGCTTGTGAAATATCAAGAGATCGTCCTCGTGAATCAAATCCCCTCAAATGATGAGATGCCACATGATTTTGAATGGTAGTAGGATGTGAGAAATGTATTCAATGATCTTAGCTGGATTGTTGATATGTCAAAGTTTTTTTCTTCTGGTGCATACCCTCTTGGTTTGAATAAAAAAGAGAAGACATATGAGGTTACAATCTATTCCTTATGTATTGATTGATGGCATCCTATTCAAAAGGAATATTGATGGAGTGTTACTAAGGTGCATTGAAGGTGAACAATGTGAAAAGGTTCTGATCGAGTTCCATTTTGGATTCTAGGGTGGACATTTCTCTGCTAAAGCTACAACCGTGAAGATCATAAAAAAGGTTATTTTTTGCCTACATTGTTCGCGGATGCTCATAGGTGGGTTAGGAAATGCAAAGAATGTGTGCTCTTCACTGGAAAGAAAAGATTGGTAGCCTTTCCATTTCATCCAATTCAATCCGATCAACTATTAATTCAATGGGGTCTTGAATTCATTGGTATGCTCAATACTCCATCCAATGTTGGTGACAAATGAGTTATTACATCCACAGACTAGTTCACCAGGTGGACTGAGGCCACGCCATTGAAGGAAGCCACTGAATCAACCATATCGAAATTTCTTGAAGAAATTTTTACAAGGTTTGGCATCCCTCAGACCATCATTTTTGATAATGCTAAAGCTTTTCTAGGATCCAATATTTCTAATTGGGATTTGGGACTTGGGATTTATTTGAAAACTTCTTCCAATTATTACCCCCAAGGTAATGGGTTGGTAGAATCTACTAACAAAAATATGATCAAAATCATGAAGAGGACAATGGACATCAATCAAAGACAATGGCACACAAAGCTGAAATTTTTTCTTTGGATGGACATGATAACAACAAATAAGGCTATGGGAACTTCTCCCTACAAATTGGTATATGGTAAATAAGAAAGATTACCATTGTCACTAGAGTTTCCTTCATTTGAGTTAGCTCAACAACTAGAGTTTGAAGGCGTGGATCAAAGGGAAATAAAAATGGAAGAATTAGTAGAACTGGAGGAAAAAATAAATTCCGCCATGATCAAAATGGAATAACATAAGGTGTCAACCAAACATTGGTTTGACAGAAAATATAGAAATCATACATTCAAGGTTGGAGATATGGTTTTGAAGTGGGATGTGGATCAAGATAAACTAGGGAGACACTCCAAATTTGATGTTATTTGGAGTGGACCATACATCATCACCACTTACAAGATGGATAAATATAGTCAATTTTACTCCCATTATAAGAGGAAGGAATCCCATGCGCGCCGACCTATCACCCAACAGAAGTTGAGCGCTCACCCGAGGCACGCGCAGGTGTCAAGTCTCTCTTTTATGTGAGTTTTTAGTGGGAAGCATTCATCAATGATTAGTATAGGAGTATTCAGGAAATAATTTTAGACATAAAAAGATTACAGGGCTTAGGATGGCCTTCAGATCCTTGTAGTTTCTTCAGACTGTGTGTTTTAAAAGACTCCATAACACATAATATAACAGAAAGAAAGCTACAACCATTCATTCATAGCATGAAAAGAAAGAGAACTTCTATGAACAAAATATACATGAAACCCACTTGATATTCATATCTAATTGTAATAAGTAACCTCATTGTATTCATTGGTTCATTACAAAGAGCCATAGATGGCAGAATGCAGTCATGCACATCACTAGGCTTGTATAACTACAAAAAAAAGAAATTACAATGCTGAGCTCAATACATCAGAGCCCCACTCGCAGTAATCCTGTAGAGCTCTACCCATGTTATCTCTCTCTGTGTGTATCTCTCCTATCTTCTCCTCTTAGGTCTCTATCTCTATCTCCACACACCTTTCTTGGTCCACAGGCACTTGTATTTATCACCTTCCTATGCTGCCAACTCACCTTGCCACGCCCTCAGATCCGTTGCCAAGTGTTGAATGTGGTCCTTCAGTGAGCATGTTTCCTCAAGCTTGAGCTCTCCACTCCATCTCATGATGGTCTTCTAGAAGATTCCTTTGTTGGCATGCTCTTTCTTGGGCCACCTGTTGCTAGGCTGGCATGTTATCCACGTGCAACCGATCATGATTTTCACGTGTTCTACCTTTGTTGCTTGAATCGGCTAAGTCCTGAACCTCCTTTCGTGTGCCGTGTGCTATATGCTTCCTTGAGCCTTTTCTCTTGTGTAATTTTTCCTTGCGTGCCATCTTGTAACTAGGGTCCCACGTGCCCACGTGCCTTCATACTTAGTCAATATTTTAGGAGCCCAACATCACCCCACAGTACGCCTGTTCTCCGTCCTCGGAAACATTCTACTTGACCAAGGTGCAAGTTGGTTCAATAGAAACTAAGACGTAGATAAATATTACAAAGATGAATAAGGAATGAAAGAATAGGGGAAAGAATGAAGAATGGGGGAACACTAAACCAAAAGGCTAGGGAAGTCCTTCCGCAAGACTTCCTCCAACTTATTCCATGTATTGACCTCGCTCTGCGCCTTGTGACAGAGGTTGCCAACCAGGAGGTTTACCTCATCAAAACTTAGGCCAACTCCCTGGGTGCCCAAAGTGTCCACAATTTGTTCCATATCTTTACCCAGGTCTGTGAGCTTGTCCATTCTCCTGGTAATTTGAGGATATAGTTCCTTCAGTCATGTCTTGGTTGAGCCCCTTAGTGCCTCAATCTCCTCGGATCTTCTTTCTACTTCTGCGCCAGACTCTATCCCACTCCGCCCTATTTCCTTTATTCTTCTCTTGGAACTCTTTCAGCTCTGCTTCAAGTGTGGCGACCAAGGATCTCACCACCTTATCTCTATCCGTGCATGTGTCATATGCGGCCTCAGCAGATTGGGAAGCAACCTTTACATCTGTGAGCACCTTGCTATACTCAGCAACTAGTGCTATCACCAATAACTGGTCCTCCTCCTTCAGGCACATGGTGACTTCCTCTACAGATTCCATTGCCAAGGGTCACCTCTCCATGGTGAGGAAACACATTAAGTCTTCTAGGCATTCCAGCGTTGATGCATACCTGTGGGGAATAGGCGTTAGATTTGGGTGTTTTAAGATGATGACACTCTTTATCGAGTCTAATTTCTTGTAGACCTCCTACACCTTTTCCTTTTCCTCCTTGAGCTCGTGCCTTAGCTGTGCACTAATTAATTCCTCCTGTTTTAAGTTTCTAGCCACCTTAGCCAACTCTTCCTCCTTCTTGGCTAGCTTTCCCTCTAAAGCCCTTATGCTATCATTCCGCATGAATAGTCTCACCTCCGTTTCCACCGTGACCTTGTTTAGAGCATTACATACTTGCTTGTCTGTGAGCTCCTAGGCATTTACTAAGGGGTTGTCTCCCTTAGACTCTGGCAGCGTGATAAGCACATTCTAGCAAAATTCAAATTCGGCTCGTCGATGTGGGATTAAAATGCCCAAGAAAGCATCTTCTTGGTCCTGGGGTACGCGCCTCCTTCTCAAACGATCCCATGGATATAAGTCTTTCGGTGGGTACCGTGCTCTGGAATCGTGCACGTAGCACCTTCCTTGATTCATCCATGTAGCCCATCATCTACCTCTATTATGCATCCAGAGGTCTTCTACCCAAGCGCGCACCTTTGGGGAAGCTGACTGTCAGTGGGGCCTCCTAGGCTATCATGTCCCTTTTCACTGCTCTCTTCCCTTCCTTCCTTTAGCACTATGTCTATGCTCCACTCTAATTCCTGGTCTACAAGGATCTCGAGCATCTTCTTCACTTCTCACTCTGCCACTTCGGTTATCTACTCCTTGGTAAAATCTGTGGCTCTCTGTCCCTTGGCGTCCTTCTCTTCTGCCCTTATATCTTTGGTGCCCTCACCTCCTTGTGTGCCTTTCCATCGCACAAATATGAACTCTTGCTTCTCTTCTCCACTCTCCTCCTCCAAGTCATAGACACTAACTATGCAAGGTTCTAAAGGTTCCTTGTCTTTTTCTGGCTCTTTCTCCTCATCACCACCCTCTTCACTCTCATCCTCTCCTTCTCCTAGATATCTCTCCATGCTTTGTTAGTCACCTCCAAGTCAGCTTCTTCATCTACCTTCTACTTCTTCCCGAGAGGTTGCTTCTAGTCAGGATATTTTTCCTTCTCTTCTTCCTCTTGTGACTCCTCCAAGGTGGTGGGTTGTTCGGGCACCTCTACTTCTAGTGTCTTCTCCTTTACTGGGACTTATTCCTCTGAACATAGGTGCTTGGCTTGGCGCTCGTAGAAGGCATGCTCATTGTCTGAGCAGTTGGTACACTTGGTTCGACTTCCTCTCCTCTGCCAATCTTCTTAGATCGGCTTCTTCATTCCTAGGGGGTCTTCAGGTATGGAGATCTCATCCACCAAGTACGCACTATTTTCAAATTTTAGCCTTATGCACACGTATACATGCACCATGGATCCTCCAACAATAGGAAGTGTTATTGGTCTAGTCATGTGGATCTCGTGCGACACGTACTTTTCCACATACGTGCGCTTACCTCTATGATAGTTCAGTTTCTTCCTCATATCCCTGTGTTCCTGGTCTAATTTACCTAGCTCCAAGCCTTAGCTTTTTCGACTCTTTAAATTTGTTCACTCCGGCTAGAAGTACTGGGTAGTGAACGTGAAAGGGAGCTTTCACCAAGAGCTCCATGATTCATCAACAAGTTTGAACCTGCCCAAGAAAAAGTGCCGGTACACTGTGAACTCAACTTCTCCTTGTGTGGCTACTAGGAGTTTTTCAGGATCCTCCACTCCACCCCGAATGCATTTCTCAAACGTGTATACCATTTTTTGAGCCAGGCTTTGTGGGGATCCATCATTATATCACATGCATACTTTTAAAACCTCTTCACGGGTGAAGGGTCTTCGGCTGGGTACTCCCACACAAAATTATCTGGTGCATCCGGCACTCCAACTTCTAAAAATAATATGGTGAGTAGGACATTGCCAAAGAGGATCCTGTCCTCTTCCTTTGCGCACTTTACAATTTCCTCGACAATGTATGCGTGACATGTTGTAAATAGTCCCCTCTCGCGATATTTCGTAGACATGCAATGCATGGTTTGTTGACTTGCATCCACCTTTCTTGGCCATTTAGTTTCGTTACTGTGTGCATGGTCATCTTTATAACTAGGTCCTTGATGTCTGATATGTCATAGTTCCACGAACCTTTCTTACAGGCATACTCTGTGATGGTCTCCTGAATAGCTTCCTTATCGCTAAGGTCATCTTCCAGGCTATCTCCCTCACATATGAGGCCTGTAAACTATGCAATCAACTGGGGAGTTACACGCATCTTACGCCTAGCAAAGTGGAAGTAGTCCTCATGCACCCAAGACATCAACCACTGGTACAAGTGATCTGGCTTCCCAAAATAAGGCAACTCGTAGAGTTGTAACAACCCTGCCTTCACCGCCAGCTTGACCTTCACGTCATCATTATAGATAGGCAACCCTTCAAGTGTTTGCTTGTTGGTTGGGCGTACCAGTTCTAATGTCATTTCTTTCTCTATAGTGCTGGTACGGTGATTATAGTCACTAACTAGTATGTTCCTCAAATGGGATTCCCATTCCTTTCCCATCATCACTCCGTCAAGGTACTGCATTTCTGCATACCATTCTTCATTTGTTTCCACCTCGGACTCTGGTTGTTTAGCCTTTGCTTTTCCCTTCCCTTTCTTTGGTGCCATGGTCAAGGTAATTGTATTACTCTAGTCCTCTCCTTGTTACTCTACTTTCCTTCTCCCAACCTTCAATCTCAGATCCGTGATATAAATCCCCTAAACCCGTGCCCTAGTTTGCTGAACCCTAACTTCGATAAATTCTTCACAAAACATCTTTTCACTTTGTTCCAAGCCCGTTTAATTCCTTCCTTCTAGTTCTGCAATCTCAAACTGGCTCTTTACTTGTTTGATCACACAGATCTTCTCTCTGATTGAATCTGAAAAAGTCCTAGCTTATATCTTTCACTTATATCTCCAACTCTTTGTTTTCGCAAAGTAAAATGAGAGTGCCCCAACCCTCTATTTATAGTTTTTCCTTTTTTTAGTCATTAAATGCTACTTTACCTACCCCATACTTTGTTCATTTAATGTGGATTTTTAAAACAAAACCCGTGTTCGAACCTTTACTCATGCATCCTTCCCGCACGAAAACTACTCCAACCTTCTAGCGCAAACCAAACCAACTGACAGAGACTCTTATGCGGACTTAGCCCGCGCAAGAAGGCACTTATTTTATCTAGATTCTTGCTTTTGCCTACCTTGCATTTCTTTAAATGAGCTTCAATTTCCTTTGTATGTGGGATCTATGAGTAGCTTTACCCTGGCACCAACCATTCTATCTTTTGTCTTCATCTCTCTTTTAACCGGGCTACTCAACAAGGCTCTTCAACACAACTTCGTTGGTAATTTTAATCATGCACTTCTTCACTTTTCTCCTCCCCACACTTAAACAATGCGTAGTCCTCTGCGCACTCATAAATTCTCCAAAAATAGCAATAAGGTTACTGGCACCCGAGGCGCAAAACAAAACAACAACATGAAAGGGAAACACAAGGAAAAGAAAATGCATAAGGGAAAATTCTACATTAACTGGAAAACTACATTATTTACAAACTTACTTATAGTAGGGCTTCATCCTATTGCCATTGAAGTGTCTAGGAAACTTCGTTCCGTCCAAAGGTTTTGTAACCAGCACTTTCCCGACTCAAGGATGTATGAGATTGTGTAGGGACCTAACCAATGGACTTTCAACTTCCCGGATGGCGCAAAAATTTAGAATCATATAGTAACACCATCTACCGAACCTCAAACTTCTTATTTTCAATATGGAAATCATGCCAAGACTTTTTCTTTGCCTTCTCCGTTGTTTGGCTCCAACAGGCAAGTGATCATCTCTCATATATTTTCATTAGTTCATCAATTCTTTCTTCCAGTGCTTGTTCATCAGCTAATCTTCTTGTGCGTGCTATTCACAAAGAAGGTAACTTAAATTCAACTAGCAAAACAACTTCAGTGCCAAACACCAATTGAAAAGGTGTGGCTTTATTTAGTCTTTTATACGTAGTCCTGTAAGCCCATAAAATTGTTGATAGCTTATCATCCCAATCCTGTCTTCCAACATCACAGATCTTGGTCAAGGTATGACTTAGTATTTTGTTGAATGCTTCTGTGGTTTCATTCGCTTGAGGGTGCTAGGGCATAGTCTTATGATGAGCCACCATGAACTCGGATAGTAGGATCCTAACGGTCTCATTTAGAAAACGTGTACCTCTATCATTGGTCAAACTTAAAGGGCATCCATACCTTGTGATAATGTTCTCCCATAGGAACCTTTCCGCTGTTGCTACTGTGCAATCTTTAGTTGGGGCTACTTCCACCCACCTTATGAGATAATCTATGCAAGTGATGACATAATGTGACCTAGTCCTATGCACTTCAGTGCAATAGGTCCTACAAAGTCTATCACCCATTTTTCAAAAGGCTCCATGCTAGGAATAGGATGCAAAGGCATTTCATCTCTACTTCTTGGTCTACCAATGCACTGAAAATATTCACATGCTTTACAATAATCTCTACAATCCCTGTATAAGGTTTCCCACCATAAACCTACCATTAAAATATTGCATGCGGTGGCATCACCTACGTAATGCCCACCCGCACTTCCTCTCGTGTGCTTCCTCCATTATGGCCAGGCACTCATGTTCTAACACACACCTGCGCAAAACTTCATCATGTCCCAATTTGTATAAATCTCCATAAATCAACATGTAGGGCACAATGTGTATGCCCAACTACTTTTTCTCCAATGCCTTCATTCCATCCGGTGCCACACCTTCTTTTAAAAATACAACAATCTCTTCCAAATCCGAGGGCGCGTGCCGCAATCTAAACAATTATGCGTCTGACATTGTTTCCTCAATACTTTACGCATCCTCTCCTGAATCAATTCTTGATAGATGATTAGGTCCACAATTTCTTTTTCTAGGTTTCACTACAACGGTGAACTCAAACTCTTGAAACAACAACACCCATCGACATATGTACCCTTGAAGAACGGGATTGTTTACTAAATACTTGAATGCCATGTAGTTGGTGTAGAATAAAAATTTTGTTTCCAGAGAGATATTGTCGAAATTTGAAAAGTGCATAAATCATTGACAATGCCTCTCGCTCGGTTGTGGTATAATTCTGCTCTGCTGGTGTTAACTTTCTCGTGAAACAGAGAGGATGATCAACAATCCCCTCACTTGGTTGTGCAAGTATTGCCCCAATGGCGGTTCTTGAGGCATCTACATGGACATGGAAAGGATTTTCCCAAGAGAGAAATCACAAAATAGGCATGGTAATAAGCCTATCTTTTAATGTATCAAACACCCTCTGTTGTGCCTTTCGCCAATCGAAGGTACTTTTGTGTCTAAGCAGCTTCTCTAAAGGCATGGCGATCTTGGCATACCCCTTAATGAACTTTCTGTAATATCCCATATGCCCAAGGAATCCGCACACTGTGCTCTGGCTAGTAGGTTCCATTAACTCCACAATAATTGCAACCTTAGCGGGATCTACCAAGTAAGCCATCCTTACATATGATATACCTCAATAAAGTCCCAAAGGGTGTAGCAAACACACACTTCTTAATGTTGAGGGGTATCCTCAACTACCTACACATTTCCAACATTAATCTCAAGTTGTCACAATGGTCCTTAAGTAGACTATATACTATCCAATCGTCCAAGTAAACTTTGAAGAAACTTATGAATGAAGTCCTGAATGGTTACACCACTATGCGCGAAAAGACAATAGACACATTTCTCAACCCAAAGGGCATGACCGTATATGCAAAACTTCCCCACTCGGTGGTGAAAGTTGTCTTTTCTTGGTCTTCCTTTGCAATCTAGACTTGGTGGTATCCTGAAAATCCATCCTTAAAGGAATAGGTTTTGCACCTAGCAAATCCTTCCAGAATCTCTTCAGTGAAGGGGGTCGGAAATGGATCAATGACACAAACTACATTCAATTCCCTATAATCCACACAAATTCTAATCCACCCATCCTTCTTGATGTTAATTACCATCGACTTATCCATTTTGATTCTTCTACTGCCTCAATGATCCCAGAAGCTATCATCTTATCTATCTCCTCCTTAACCTTCATGCATAAGTTGGGATTCATCTAGTAGGGCATTTTTCTAATCGGGTGCACACCTTCCTTCAGTTTTATCCTCATATCCCCCAAGGAATGGTGGATGCCTTTTAACTCATGGTACCTGTGTGGAAATAAATCCTTGAATTCATGCAATAGATCAATGATCTTTGATACTTCCTTCTCCGTCCAATAGTCCCCAATAATAGCTTCCTTAGGGTCTTCCCCTAAACTGATGTTAACCTTCTTTGTCTTTAAAGGCTCATGGTAGGCACGCACATGAGCATCTGCACTACCCACCACTTCGCACGTCCCCATAGAATGGCTAACATTTAAACTCTCTAACTCCTCTCCATCAATCACATATACTAACTTTCCCTTTTCCTTTTCCAAACACGTGCGCTCAAGCTGGGATTCTTCTGTTTCTTCAATCTCTTTAAAGCGCACCTCCAATCCTGGTTCACCTAGTAGTTCCAACAGCCTATCTTCCATTCTAGCACTATCCCCCATTGTAAGGTGCTTGATACCTTGCAAGGCCTTATCAACTGATGGTTTGGTACTCTGATACTCAAAGGTTTGAATAAGATCAACCACAAGCTCTTTCCAATTCCTTGTTTGGTGGCGTGTCTCCAAATGAATGTACCATGCGTGCGCACAACCCTACAGTGTAGAATACAACTTGTGCACCCAGAGGGATGGTGGAAAGGCTTCCGTGCCTTCTCTCCAGAACTGTTCACACTCCTGGATATGGAAAGAGGCGGGCTCCTTCCCATGGCAATCCTTGATGATGGTGGGTATATTACTTCTAGAAAATCTAACAGAGAGAGAAATTCTTACCTTGCGCAATTCTAAAAATCTCTCCTAATGTGTGGCCCATCAACAAGCTGCTGTCTTTGAGCAAGACGTAACTCAGCATCTCCCTTCTTTCCTTTTCATTTTTCCACTGAGATTCTATCTCATGCAGAAAGACCTCAGGGAAGGCTCCTTTGGAGTACTTGTGTAGTTCTTTCCCCCCAAGGTGCCGAACCATGCGTGCCTTAGTTACCTTGGTCATTGATCCTCTCAACTACCATCCCATTAATTCGTAAGTCCCATGCACCCAATTATCACATGCCAGGCTAGTGGTATCACTCACTGACTGAGCATCCTCAAACTAGATAACCCCGTTAATAGGGTGTACCATCTTAGGGTCTCTGATTGAGCATACATTAATCTTGTCCAAAACCTCTTGTCCCAACAGTTCAATGTAGGGTGCTGAATTCCCATCAACCAGGGGTATAATGACCCGCTCCTCTTTGTTCTCAAAACTGATATACCCTTTGTTGAACCGAAGGTCCACATTATTCTTGTAACACCAAGGGAACCCAAGTAGTGCTAGGAAATTGTCCACCTTGGTAAGTGCCAAGACTTCGAAGTCCCAAGTAAGTTTGGCTCCCTGGATAGTAATAGCTGCATCTTTCAAGACACCGATGGGAATTTCCTTAGTCTTGTTTTCCATATATAACAAATTTGAAGATGGCTGTAATGCAGGTCTCCCCATCTGATGCCATGTATCCAAAGTCAAAACATTAACCTCTGTGCCAGTGTCAATGAGTATATTGCCAAGGAGCCATCCATCCACAACTGCATTCAATGTAATCTCCTTATCATAGTCGAGGCTGTGAGGGGGGAGGTTTATGTGGAAGACCTACCTCTCGTGCTCTTCTCCGGTGCATGGTACCTTCTCTCTCAACAAGGATCCTAGTAAAGGAATGATGTTCTCCTGCCTTAGCATTTTTCACACCTCCTTGACCTCATCTAGGTCATATTTTTGTGCCTCGATCATCCTTCCTTGTTCCTCCCTTCTAGATTGCTCCTTTAGACACTGGATCTCCCCGTGCAAGCCTCAAATAACATCCATGGTGTCCTGATATATCTCCTTCTAATGTGTGGGTCTTGGGTACTTTCCATGAATGACCTATTCTCTCGAAATGAGGCTCTTCTGTCTTGGTATCTCTCTTGCATGTGTGGCTTCTACCCTTGTTGTTACTAAAACAGGCCTCCAAACCTTCATCCTGTGTTACCCAAGGCATCCATTGTATGTTTGCCTTCTAGATGTTGACCATCACAATGCCTTTGTCCTTCTGGTGCTGCTGATTCATATGCTCATATAGCTTTGGGCACTCCTCATACTTATGCTTCTTTCCACACCATGAGCACTGTAACAAGTCTAGGCACTCATGCTTGTAATGTTCTATAGATCCATAGTTGAAACATGTCCCTCATGGGAACTCACTCCTTCCTCTGTGGTTACCTCATCCACAGAATCCTCCTTGAAAACCTTTTCCTCGTGTGCCTCCATCTACGTGCTCCTCATAACGGTGATCATCATTCTTAGAACTACTGACAATGCTAGTTTGGTGCACCCCATGATCAATGGCCTCATGTATCTGATCAATGAGCCTATAGTCTTTAGTATCATGGGTCGTGGAGGTGCAAATCTTGCAATAACAGGATACATTATTTCTGATCGTGCGTTGTAGCAAGGGACATCTACTGGCATCATGGTCCCCATGACAAATTTCACAATCTAATGTTATAGTGTGTACCACCCTCTGGGGGAAATTATCCTTAACGTGCCCCTCTATCTCACAATTTGTGCACCAAAACCACTTTGCAGTATCATGGATTGAGTTCACAGATAGATTTTCCAACTATTTAGCCATAGCAGCAATTTGAGCCTCCATGAACGGGCTAACGCTAGTATCAATACTACCAATGCCTTCGGCGCGCAAGGCAGCCTCCAATGCTTCATGTGGGTTTGTGAAAGTCTTATGAGATAGGGTCCTTCTAAAATGGGTGATCAATCCTCCAATAAACCACTGTGCATGCTGAGAAGGATGTATATCATATGATAATTTAGACAAGAGAGTCTTAAAGCATCATATTCCCACACACTCTCTACCATTTCTTGTTGTATATCCTTCAAAGTGTTAATGCTTTGTTGCTCGAACTCAGGAATGTGGAACTCTGCCACGAATGCATTCTTTAAGGTAGTGTAATCCACCACTTTGTTTGATGAGGGTCATACTTTCTATACCAACTATGCACGCATCCTTGTAACGTGGTTGTAAATTGACTAGCCTTTCATTCTAGGGTTGTGATACCTTTCACGCGCTATAGAAGTTCTAACTTGTGAACATGTTCCACAACATTCTCAATGCCCTGTAATCTAGTAAGTGTAGAGACATTTCAAAGAAATCTTAACTCGCGGCTAGGGTCCTTGTCTTGAGCGAGCCTTGGTTCCCTCCGGTCTTTCCTCCGCCTCGATCCACCGTGGTCCACCGGGTCCAGTACCTCTAGAGCCACCAGATCCACCAGGACCACTTTGGGTCCAATAGGGCTTGTAGGAGCTATGCCAAGTGCCTCAATGGTCCCATTGAATGGGCTGTGCGATGACAGTCATGATGGTGCCCCACCACCTCTACTTTGTCCCACACCATTCTTTGGTGTGAGACCAAAAGGTTGTACACTTGCCCCCATCCGAAAAAATCCTCCAAATACTAGAATATGTGCAACCATAGAGGAAGGGAATGTAAAATTGTATCTCTAGGTGCGGATCTGCTTTCTTCCACTAGTTTCAACTGGATCAATACTTCTTCCTAGTTCGGAAAACCAAGTTCCGTGGCTCGGTCACTGGGTGGGTTAAGAAATGTGCCAACAACTCTCCTTTCTCCATGCAACAAAATCTCACCAGAAGCCGAAGGGGTCTCCCTCACGCACTTGCCAAGATGGGGTAGCATAGACTGCTCAGGCTCCACATCCTCCGTGTGAACCTCAATTCCTTCCCACAACATCTGTCTCTATAGATCCATCACGCTAGTGGCTTCACGTCGTCTAGTAATCTCCCTTTCACGTGATTTTCCATACTTGAGCCGTATTTCTTCCCTCTCCTTTTTTGTTGTATCATCTTCCATCTTCCTCCACCCAAGCTTCCTTACCCAACACTCAGAATGGTTTAGCCAGCCATCGGGAGTACTTATAGACTCATGGTAACCATCAATATCTTTATAGCTAGAGGGATAGCACATAGAAATGATCCCCTAGGTTCTCATAGAAACTCGAACTTAGCAACCTCTCGGAAAAGAATACATGGAAATGGCGTATTACAGTGTAGCTAGCTAGTAATCCTCCCCACCCAAGTGATCTACAACATGGGTCCACGTCGATCTACATCCTGTAACCTTCGGTAGTCTTCTTGGTCCATATCCACGACCCATAACGTCAACTTGATCTAGATGCATAGGCTGAAATCCACCCAAATAAATCTACGGGAAGCAGCAAAAAGTCTCATACGAGATCATGGTAGAGATTCTCCTCTACCCATCTATGTGTATCAAACTTAGGTCCAGTGCTAAATCTTTGGGTAAATTCATCCTCTGTGCTCTTGAACCATGATTCAACATTTTCCAATGTCAACTGATCCGTCATTACTCTTTACATAGATCATGATGCATGTTATATCCCACTATAACTTCAAAAAGAGGTCCCAAACAAGGAACCAAGATGTAGTCAATTTTACTCCCATTATAAGAGGAAGGAATCCCATGCGTCTCTGGCCTATCACCCAACAGATGAGCACTCACCGAGGCACGTGTGGGTGCCGAGTCTCTCTTTTATGTGAGTTTTTAGTGGGAAGCATTCATCAATGATTAGTATAGGAGTATTCAGGAAAGAATTTTAGACATACAAATATTACAGGGCTCAAGACGGCCTTCAGATCCTTGTAGTTTCTTCAGACTGTGTGTTTTAAAAGACTCCATAACACATAATATAACAGAAAGAAAGCTACAACCATTCATTCATAGCATGAAAAGAAAGAGAACTTCTATGAACAAAATATACATGAAACCCACTGATATTCATATCTAATTATAATAAGTAACCTCATTGTATTCATTGGTTCATTACAAAGAGCCATAGATGGTAGACTACAGTCATGCACATCACTAGGCTTGTATAACTACGCAAAAAATAGAAAGAAATTACAATGCTAAGCTCAATACATTAGAGCCCCACTCACAGTAATCTTGTAGAGCTCTACCCATGTTATCTCTCTCTGTGTGTATCTCTCCTATCTTCTCCTCTTAGGTCTCTATCTCTATCTCCACACACCTTTCTTGGTCTCAGGAACTTGTATTTATCACCTTCCCGCACTTGCCAACTCACCTTTTCATGCCCTTAGATCCATCGCCAAGTGTCGAATGTGGTCCTTCAACGAGTCTCCACTCCATCTCATGATGGTCTTCTAGAAGATTCCTTTGCTGGCATGCTCTTTCCTAGGCCACCTATTACCAGTGGCATGTTATCTGCATGCAAACGATCATGCTTTTCACGTGTTCTGCCTTTGTTGCTTGAATTGGCTAAGTCTTGAACCTCCTTTCACATGTCGTGTGCTATATGCTTCCTTGAGCCTTTTCTCTTGCGCGCTTTTGCCTTGTGCACCATCCTCAGAATCGGGGTCCCGCGTGCCCACGTACCTTCATAATTAGTCAATATTTTAGGAGCCCAACAATAACTCACTTGAGCTTTTCGATCTTGATGGGAACGTGTTTCAAATCCCAGTCAATGGGATTCATCTCAAACCTTCTCATTAAGATATTTCATGCATCTTGTATATAGTAGATTATAATTTCAATTCCTCAAAGTTCTTTCAGCACATTGCATTGTTGGTAGTGTAGGGTTTTTCCTTGAGTTCTTTGCATATTCTTGTTGCTTGAGATGTTATTGTGCATTATTTCATAATGTTCTCCATAATTTTTCTAAAAAGGAGATTTGAAATATCAAGGACCAAATTAATACAATCACCTTGGAAAATCAAATACGAGCAACTAAATTAGAATCAAGAATTCTCAAGCTAACTCAATGCCTAATGGATGCTAAGGATATCTGCGCATCTCATCTAGGAGGCAGATGGCCTCTATGAGTCACCAAAAATGTTTTATATTTTTTCACCCTTAAATTTTTTTGATAAAATTGAAGAGTTATGGGCTGGGAATGTAGACCATGGAAGGGTTTAAGCATCTGCGAAGGTTAAACAAAATTTGCGGGGTAAAATAAACAATTCTTCATATGTTTTGAGTTATGCGAGTGAAGAAAAAATATTGAAAATCCGTAGAGTCTTAAAGCCATAAAATAAATCAAATAACATTCTATGAGGTGAAGCGGAGAAATTAATAGAAAGTAATTCCGTGAATATCAACATGAGGCCATGCCATATCAATGTCACAAACTAAAGCAAATAAGTTAGTAAAACTGTGGAATAGGAGATAAATCCGCAGAAACATAAAACCACATGGAACTAAAACAGAAACACCAGGTATCAAAGGAAAACAATAGTTTTCTAAGGATTACTAAATGAAAATGAAATTTAATCTAATGATTTGATCTTTGCAAATCTGATATTATTTGAAGAAATCTTAGCCTTCTCTATGCAAAAAAATTAGATTTCATGAATTTAGGTAGGTGAAGTAAAGGAAGACTCCCCAAACATGTAAAATGTCTACTCAAGATGGCTCAAACACTAGAGATAAATGTAATATAGGTTCCATTCCTTCTTCAGCAAGGCAAATGGCATGGGGAAGAAAAACTACGGAGGAATCAAATCCTCTCGAAGAAAATTAAATGAAGGTGGTTAGGGGCAAAAGAGGAATTCAAATTTCCTTTCTTTTCTTCTTCTCTCCTTCTAATTTTCTATATATTGTAAAGTGATGCCTTATTTTAATGTTGTATACTTTGGGAATACGAGGGCATCATTTTATGCTGCACAAGTTTTATAAAGGGTTGCATGCCTTGGGCTATGTTTTTGAAAATATTATGCGTCTTCCTCTTGTATTGTGATGATCTCAGTACATGGTCTCTTACCAATAAAATCTTTAGCTTTGTGGCTTGTTTTTTCCTTAGATATTATTTTATTGCACTCTCTTAGATCTCATTCATTTTCGGACATGTTGTATGCATTGTTTCATTAATCTGTGTCTATTTTGTATCATGAAAGTGGAACTATGAATCCAACTTTTCATCTGTGGATTTTGTTTCATCCCTCATCATCATTTTTTTCTTCCATTTTCTCTCTTACTCAAGTATTCATCCCCCTATTTTGGTGTTATCGCCTTCTCTATTTTAGGTTTATGTTTTATGCATCTCTTCCTCACCCCGGTCCCTTAGAGATTTAGAGTAAATATAGATAGTTGCATTTCAATTCCCAGGAGTAGTATATCATTAGGAGTACATAGAGAAAGTAGGCCTTCTGTGGAAGTCTATCTTAATTTGAGTTCCAAAACTTAGAGATAGTCCCATGTTGTCTCAAATCTCAATTTATCTATGATTTGGGCATGGGTGCATATATGAGCTATAACATTAATATTACTTACACATTCTCATAGTATGTAAAGTCACTTGAAGGTTTCCCTTTAGTTAAACAATATTCCTCCACTCCATCAATCACTCAAGTAATTGCTTACCTCGTGGACCTTCTTCCTATCATTCTTCTTCATCTTCGGCTTGGTGATTTTACATAACCATTCATGTAGCATGACAGTCTTACTTAAGATTCCCTCTTAAGGTTTATTTGTTATCTGACCCTCCCCCATACCATCAAATTTCCTCCATCCTATTTTTCCCCCCTCATCATCATCATCTACTCCAACAAACCATTATACCCCTATGCCCAATACATTCTTGTCTTTTACCCTCCATTCATCATCATTATCGGTTTAGTGATCTTATTTAACCACTCGTGTGGCATGATGATTTTACTTAAGAGTCACTCTGAAGGATTTTTTTCACCTTGCACTCCCCCATCACTACACATCCTCACCCTTCAATTTTTATTTGCATTCCCCATCATCACATCCTCTCACCACCTCCTACATTCTTGCCAACTTCACCTCCTATTTTCCCACTCTTCATCTCCATCATCCCTTTCTTGCAATCTTACTTAATCGCTTCCACCACATGAATATCTTACTTAAGGGTTCCCCTTAAGATATATTTGTCATTCTAGACTTCACTTTCTACTCACTCATCATTCCTTCTATTGATCGTTACTTCCTCCTGGTCTCCCCTACTAACCAAATTTTCCTCCTACCATTACCCTTTCTCAACCTATCATATCACATAGTGTGTCCACCATCTTCAGCTTGCAATCATGTTCCTTTCCCCATTTTCCCCTCCTTGTTATATCATTCTTATTTCCACTCTCTTCCATTCTTTCCATATCTCATTTATTTACCTTCACCTCATTCATCCTCATCCCCACATCCTCTCCTCACCTTCATCTTGTCACAAATCATCACTCCTCCTTTATTTACTCTTTCCACTCCATCTTCTCAAATTCTCCCACATATCTGCTCCCATGTCTACCCTCTATCATGTTTTCTCTCTCCCTAACATTATTTCATCATCATCTTCCATTTCCTCATCCACATCCCCATACTACCACTCATATTTCACGCTAATAATTATTGTTGGTCTACCCCTAAAATCACTCATCATCATTATCCACTGCCTTTTTCACTCTCTTTTTCTTTCTCCACTTTTTTCCACTCTTTCCCTTGTCATTCACAACCAATAATTATTGTTGGTCTTCCCCTAATGTTATTTCACTGGCATTTCCTCTTCTATCCCCCATTCTCTCTTTCCTCCCCTCCCTTTTCTCCACCTCCACTCTTTCTTGTTGTTTCTTCCCCACCTTTCCATATTCCCTTCACCCTTGTCCATATCTTTACTACCTTCATCATACATCCTTTATCTATTTTGTCATAATCCTCTTATCATCATCTCATGCATCTCTGTAGATTTTCCACTCCATTTCATTCCTCTCCTATTTCTTCTCACCGCGTTCCCGATACTACCTACTCTTCACAAAATATACCCATTTTTATTCCCTTCCTTCACCATAGTTTCCTCTCTTGTCCTCTCCTCCTTCCCACTCTTCGTTCTTGTCTCCCTTTCTCTTTAAATGTTCTTCCTCTTTTTCCCTTGTTCTTCCTTCTTACTTCCCCATCGTTACCCTATCTCTTTCTCATTATCCAATATTTTTTATCCCTTCATCCTCAAAATGCATCTTCCTGTGAGCTATCCCATATTCTCTACCTTGGTCTTCCCCACAATGACTTGGTTCCTTCAATATTCTCCCTATATCTACTCTATCATCTCTTCTTCCCCCATAATTTTCACCTTCCTCCTCCCCTCCCCTTCTTTTCTCTACCACCTCTACCCTTTTCATTCATTTTGTACCATTTTATCTTCCTTTCTCTGATCTTCTCCACATCTTCTAGATCTCTTATAGTTTCTTTCTTTTCTTTTCTACATTCTATCATCTTTTTTATCTTCTTTAAATTATTCACCTTCCTTATCTCCTCCATTTCCCCATCATTTCTCCCCCTTTATCTCATCCATACCTCTTCACTTGTATCTTTTATATTCCACTACCTTCATTGTCATCCCTCTCTCCCTTTTTTATGATTTTACCCTTTACTCTATCATCTTCCCTCATATAATCTCATATTATTCTTGTTCTTTGTTCCTCAATCCCTTCTACTCCTATCATTCTTCTCTCTTTTTATCTTCCACCTCTTTCATTCCCTTTTATCCTCTTCTCGTCTCTCTCGCTCTCTCTATTCCATACCCTTGTCTCCTTCACCTGTAATTTTTCCTTTCCCATTCTTCACCTACCCATAATCAACCACTACTCTTGTCTATTCACGTTTCTCTCTCTTTCTACTCTCAATAATTATGTCCTTTAACACATCTTCACTCCTAGCATTCAAGGCCAATTAAAATATTTCCTTATCTCGTGCACTCGTAACCACTCTATTCTCTTATACCTCATTCTCGTCCTCTCTGCAAAGATTGAATTCTTCTCTTTTCAAGAGATATTTTTCCTCTTCAATTCACATCATCCCTCTTGAGGGGGCATCATCACATCTATCCCTAATCACATCTTCCCATGGTGTTTTTGTCTTGGATGATACCATAACATTCATCACCTACCACCTTTTATTCTCATAAAAAACATTTGCTCTACTTTTTTCTTAGAGAAAGTAGATTGAATTCTTCCCCCATTCTCACGAGAAAAATTTTGTTCTACTTTTTTCTTAGAGAATTATTTCTCTTTTCTTCCTCTAATAACTTATTATCAAAGGAACACATTCCTTAAGAATAATCTCTTCAAAACCTTAAATCCCACCTTTGCCTCAGGGAATATTCATCCACTTAGTATAATTTCTTTGAAAGGAAACTACTTTCATAGTACCCTTCCAAAGAGGGGAAAATATAGACACCCCAATTTCACACCTCTCCTAAATCAATTAATTTTCCCATTCCATTTCCCATAAAAACCCATGAGAAATTAATTGACATCGCTTAATTAGTAAATATGTGTCAAGTCCTCATTAATCTTCCTCACATGTCAAATATGCTCCATGTCACCCCACTTACGAATTAAATCTTCAAGTTTAATTCATTTCCATTCTTCATGTCTTCCACTCACTTAATCCTGCTTACTTTTCCAAATCATGATTAACCTACACCTTTGAATAAACCCCAATTTTAGGCTATAAATATATCCTTACCACCTTCTATCAAAATAAGTAAAAATCTTTTCATATCTCTTTCATTCTTACCATACAGGGCATCCTTTCCACCTAGTCCTAATGTCTGCATGAACGTACTTTTCCCATCCACAAATCTATTATCATCATTCCCTCGGTGAACTTTTTTTTGAATTAATTGTCTTCACAACAAAGGTATCACTCACATTGGATGAAGAACCTACACTTCAAGTAGTCCAAGTACATCTAAGTCATTTCCCATTCTCAGGTTTGCGAAGGAGGAAAATGAAAGGAGTTCTAAGTTCAAATTTAAATACTTTCTTATTATTGGTAATTTCTAGAGCTCATTGAATATAACCAACTCGATACCAAATTTGATCCGTAAATAGGTATAATGTTTATTCTCGTAATTTTTAACTCAATGCATCCTTTAAATTTACTAACTTTCATGATTTAAAAAAATTTAAAAGATGATTAAAATTTGATTTAGAAATGAATTCAACTAATCAAGAACTGAATTTAATGATTCCTAAAATCACTTTTATTGATTGTTCAATTAAAGCATTCGATATCCATTTTACCGATTTGTCACAAATCTCGTAATCTGATAAATATACTTAATCAAATTAAATCTTAACGATTTAGTTGTGGAAATAATCAAAATTTAGAATGCAAGAAATTAGAAAAGACACCGCCATAATTTTTACAGGGGTTCAAAAATTTTGCTACATCCTCAAGTTCATTCGAACTGATCTATTAAAAACTATCAAAATTGTAAGTACAATCAACTTACAATTAACATTAATAGATCCATAACCTATAATTTTGTGTCTTTAGACCTTCAAAGGACCACTGATGAAGCTCAGTGTTCATCCTTCACCTTCCCAAAGCACTTGTAGAAGCTCTTCCCTTTAGTTCTTTGTCTTCCAACAACTTTCGTACCTCAAAATGACATCAAGAAAACTTCAAAATGGGAAAACAACATATGCACGAGGAACTTTTTTGAATTCTAGACAACTTTCCAGGTTACCCCAAGTTTTGAATATTATCGTGTCTCAAAATCTTACTATTGCAAAACTTCCCTGTTATATCAATAACACAATCATAGGACTTACCTTGTACAAATTGAAACTCCTCCATTTATAATATTGTAAATAGGTAATGGACCATTGGCAATATTTTTTTGGAACCAAGTGGTTAGGGGTTAGATCCCCTAACATGTACTACCAATTTGTTTATAGACACCGTGTTTTTCATCACCCGTCTACTCCTCGCATATGCACATTGCTCTATCACAACCTATCACTATAAATATTATATAAATCTTCCTCCTCGCACCATAAAATCTATTTTTACCCCCCTCGTAAATCATATTTACTTACTAAACCCACCCAAACATATCAAACCTATCCTAACCCTTTTCATCCTAACCTACTAACCTCCCAAACTCACCTAACCTCTTCCCTAACCATTTTCCCTCATCCCCATACCTGAAAATATTATTTTAGAAGTGATTGAAACCACTTCCAAAAACATTCTCTAAATTTCCCGGATCGTCGAAAATTCTAAAGAATCACTAGTGAATATAAGTAGGAGCTCAAAATCCTATTTTAAGGAAAAAAATTTAGACTCTTGGCCTTTCCTCTCGCGAATCTTCAAACACAGTGAGCAACCACTCTATCACTACAACAATCCCCAAGTCTTGTAAAAATATCTACTTTTCCTAGGAGCCATAACACATTGATTTTTTCATCCACAAGCCTTTTAATCATCAGATGATTAACAAATCAATGTCACCAATTCAACCAGCCTATGTGGAAACTCTTGCAACTATCTCCACATCAAAAGGTCAAAATTTTCTTTGTCTATTATCATTTCTACATCAAAACAAAGAAAATTCAATCATTTTTAATCTCTTTTTCATTAAATTTATCAGTTATGCAAGAAGTCATTCAATTTAACAAGGATCTCCCATGATTTCACTAAATTTCTAGTGATTCCATTCAATCACCTATGAATCCCTAAATCACCGATGATTCATTTGAATCACCTACGATTTCACAATTAACTTTCATTATCAAATCACTACATTTTATCAAATATTATATGTATTCCTAAACTTAACTTGGTTGTTGTAAACATATATCTTCTTGTAGATGAATATTCTAGGTGAGTATCATCTAATTATGACCATCTATGATCTCTCGATCATTCAAAACCCTTCGGTTGGGATCCGTTTGACATCCTTCATGAGATTACTCTTTGTGCTTAGTTTTGCACCCTCGAGGAATATTTTAAGGAACATCTTGAGTTCCTCCGTTAAATCCAACAAGTAACCATGAATTATTGGTATTACTACTTTGAAGCCACATATATTTCCCTCACTTTAGGCTGGGCCACCTACAAAGTAGAATAGGATCTTCCCTTTCACCTTGAGTATTAACTTATATCCTTGTCATTTTATTTATTTATCATATTTTCACCTCACTTAAAAGTATTAAAATGAGCTGACATCCTCCAAGGAAGTCCCTTTGGATTCTGGGAATCAACCTTTCTGAGAAGATCCTCATCCCATTTATCTAATATCTCTTGTTTAATTGTATTTGATTTCAAGTCTCTTCACTTGGCGAAAGGAGCGCTCATCCATTATTTACATTTCATCTTACGAAATTGTGACTGCGATGTAGGTATCACTAAACCCTGTCATATTTTAAGATTTAGGTACTTTCTACATTTGATAACATAGATCTGAAATCTACCTCAACATTCCTGAACGCCCAATGGGACCTTGTTCCCTTTATTTTTCATTAAAATTAACTTATAATCATTCTTGGGTTGCCTAATTTGTAATCTTTAAATTTTCTAGGAAATTGTTAGCAATTTTGGTGAATCACCCATGATTCGTTTAAATCACCGACGATCTTTGTGATTTTTTCTTGATTACTCGGTCAGTATGAATTTAGGATTGTGCTTTATTTTCTAATTCCCATTTTCATCTAACCATTGTAGGTTGTTTTCCTCTGGAGCACCTATTTCTACATTTCAATATAACTTAAAATCAAAAATAAAAATCAAAAAATCAAAAAGCAATTATGGGTACATTTTCTTCATTATTTTCCCTTTTAAGCACTTTGCATTTGTTTGTTTTCTTCATCAAATAAACATTTATTTCTAGGATTTAAAATGAACCATTCATATGTGATTGATCATATAGTCTAATTAGTGTTAGAAAATGCGTAGATTTATAATTAACCAATTACAGATCCACCATTAAAATGCAAAAAAATTGATTATGATGTACAAATCAAATTAAATAGGAATGAAACTTGTGAAACTTCATAATACACAATATAACTTGTTGAAGATATATGTAGCTTGATCTTCAGTGGAACAAAATTTGAGATCAATATCACCATTCAAGACTTTCTCTTGAATAAAGTGCATATGAACTTCAATATGATTTGTACTTTGATTCTTAACTAGATTCTTTGCAAGAGAAATGCAAATTTACCTGTCACATAGAAGAATAATGCTCCCTTAAATGCCAATGTGCAGTTCATCCAATAGTCTTTTCAACCACATAGATACATTTACAAATTTTATAACTATTCTATACTTTGTGATTCAAGAAGAGATAGACACTATTGGTTTCTTCTTGCTACTCCAAGTGATGACACCTACACCCAACTTGAAAACATATCCATAAGTAGAATTTCTATCTATAACATCACCAACATGATCAAAATCACAATAGCCAAATAATTTTGCATCATTACAAAAAGAATAAAACAAACCATGATTAACTATTTCTTTAATATATTTCAAAATTCTTTTTTCCATTTTCCAATGATCCTCATAAGGATCCTGCGTATAAATCTTGAAAATAATCCTATTTTATAAGAAATATCATTTCTAGTAATAGTCAAATAAATTATACTACCAACTAGTTGTCTATCACAGAATAGGATCAAATTTAGCACAAGTTGGTTTAGGTCCTATCAATAGGAATGACAACATGCTTACAATCAATCATGTTAAATATTCTAAGAAAATTCATAGTATACTTTTGAGATTGAGATGCAATAATAGACTTATGATCTTGAAATATAACCACGCCAAGAAAATGATTTAACAAACCTAAATCAATTATTTCAAAATGTTGTAATAACATTTCTTTGATTCAAAAATTAAAGTTCTATTACTTTGCTAGTAATAAGAAGATCATCAACATACAAGACAATAATGATAATATGATTGTTTTAGAACTTAACAAATAAATCATTATCGGAACAATAGGTAGAGATGCCAAGATCTTGAAATAAACTGTTAATTTTAGCATACCAAGCTCTCCGAGCTTGTTTAAGACCATACAAATAATTTTTCAACTTATAAACATATATTTCCTTACCAGGTTCTTCAAAACATTTAGGATGACTCATGTAGATTTAATCTTTTAATTCACCATTAATTTTTTTAACATCCATTTAGTGAATCTCCCAACCATATTGGGAGGCCAATGCAAGAATAATTCTAACAGTTCTCATTTTAGCCACAAGAGAAAAATTATAAACATAGTCAAGAATAGGTTTCTGAGTGAAACCATGAGCTATGAGCCTTTCCTTGAATTTTTCAATTTCTCCTACAAAGTTATACTTGATCTTATACAACCACCTAGATCCTACAATGCTTCGCTTAGAAGGAGGAGGGACAAGTTCCCAAGTATTATTTTTAATCAAATCATTGTATTCATCTTTCATAGCGTGAATCAAAGTATCATCTTGACATGATACTTCAAAATATTGTGGTTCTATCTCATAGAAGATCATCAAGGCATGATAAGTATGTTGACTATGAGTTACCTTTCTAAGACTAATAGGATTAGACTCCTTAACCAAATTTTGAGCCCATTTAGGAATCTTCTGATGTCTACAACTTGAGATGACTCCCCCTCAATCTCCAACATAATAAGCCCCTTGAACTTCTATTTCCATAATTTTAGGATAGTGATTATCAATCTCTTACTTAGGAGAATCAAAGGAGGGTTCATAAGAAGCATTAGAGGATGTGTTTTCTAAGACAAGAACATTCCTATTTTCTATTGTGTCATGCTTGAAAGGATAATAAAATATTAAGCCTTTATTTCTACAATCATAACCAACAAAAATACAAGAGTAAGAGGTTGGGTCAAGCTTCTTCCTTTTAACTTTAGGAATAAATATAGAATTAGGACTACCAAATATATTCAGGTGGGAATTATTTTCTTTTTTTTTTTCAATACATCATGAGGAGTAGTCTAATGAAGGTATTTAGTAGTTACTCTATTAAGAATATAGACAACACTTTGTTAATGGATTCTTCCCATAAAAACTTAGGCACGTTGGAAGCATGAATCATAGTCCTAGCCATTTGTAAGATGGTCCTATTCTTTCTTTCTATAATGCAATTTTTCTAAGGGGAATAGGGAGCAGTTGACTCTCTTTGTATCCCACATGATCCAAAAATCTTTTCACCCCCAGTACCATTTAAAAAAATTTGAATTCTTTAATTTCTAATATTAAAAATTTACCAAGAGTGATTTTTGTTTCCCTTTTTGGTTTTTTGAAACCTCAATTTTCCTACTTCCTCTTAACGATCAATTTATCGTTTTAATTCAACTTTCATGATTTAATTTAGAAATAATAGAAATCCATAATAACTAATCACAAGCTCAAATTCATCATGCATTCAATTTTATTATATAATCCAAAAATTATTATTCATTCATTTATTTTTGTGGGTAATGGAGTCTCAATTTTAACTAAAATCTAATTTTGTAGTTTATTGCTTGCTTAATCAATTTAACCAATTCTTTATATTGATTTTTTTATCTAATCAAAAGCTTCAAAAACTGAAAATAAAATCCACAAAACTTGATAACAAAGTTCACCCAAATGGGATACATCTCTAGATTCACTTAATCGTGAATCGATCTATTTATTGTCAAATGAAGTAAAATTTTTACCTTCAAAAATTAACTAATAGATCACAAGTACTTGTGTTATGAGATTAAAATAGATCTGCAGACTTTGATTTCTGTCGATTTATTGTTCAAGTTCACTTGTGGCTCTACAGACTCTCCAAAGTCCCATTTCCATGTAATTATGTCCAAAACATTTACCTACACCAGAAATCTACAACACTTCATGGAAAAATAAATACAACATCGTCTTTGTCTCTGAATTTTGAGCAATTCTTATTTTTACACCAAATTCTGCAACTAACTCTAAGTGCCTCAAATTATCGATCTCCGCAAATTGGTCATGGATGCCTTATACACACTCTACTCAAAATCTTTTATAAATACGGTGAACCTTATTTTATATATTGTCGAGCCCTTATGGCTCATTAGCGAGTTTCTTGGTTTTTTCACCCACAAGTCTTAGGGTCAATCCCCTATCCACCTCATCCATTTTACTCATCAACCACTTTGGTATAAGTGGGGATAAATCCCACATCTATCATGGGTTGGGGTTTTATTATTTAAATATAGGCACACCAACCTATACCCTCATGGTATCGGGCCATGCCTTGAATTTGTTTTTGGCCACGTAATGTTACTCGGTGCATTATTTAGTGCCTAATGGGTAAGCCAAGTTGTTTAAGGCCATGTGGGTGGTAGTGGCATGTTATGAGGCCACATATTCATGAGCTAGTGCATGATAATCCACCAAGCTATGTGTGGTTGGTTCGGTTAGCATGTCAGTATGTATGGACCTATGTGGGAGGTTTTATCCACTATTTGGTAAGGTTGAGTTGTTTGAGTTCCATATAAGGCTCGCTTGATAATAAAATTGAGTTGTTCGACATGTTTATCTGTCGTGTTTTAAGGTGGTTAGTACATAGTGATAGAAATGGCAAAGATATGAGGTGATTTCTTCGGGTTATGTGGATATCAATCGAATCGGTGGGGATATGAACACCCCACCAAGTCAGTTAATAGCTCGGGTGAGTTGTATAGATCCTCGACCGAGCTATACCTCTGATGTAAGATATAATGCAATGAAATACAATATACATCCATGTAAGTTAATCCCACATGCAATATATATATATATAGTGGAAAATATAAGAAATTTCTCATCAATTGTGATATGAGTCGAGGCTAAGACACCCCTCCGTTAAAAGAGTGTGTCGACACAATGAGGGCCCCAAGCCGAAAAAATAGCAGGGCCCACCATTTTTTAATCATGTGTCAAAGACCGAAGGCCTAAACACAAATTATTTTTCTTAATATCAATTATGCCACTTGTTGTAGTCTGATTGGTCCACATCAACATACTGCGCTCTATCCTCGAATTCACCCATTGGCCAAAAATTTCAGCGGACCATAACTTGTGAATATGAGCTCTATTTTTTGAGTTATCTATATCGACGGAAAGATCTCGAGATTCTCTATAGCGCTGCAATGGTTTAGATATATTTAGGGAAAAATTTCACTCATAAAATCCTTCAAATCGCTCCTCCCAATAAGACGATTTTGTCCTCAAAATGAAAACTCGCCCAACTAAACTATTAATAGAATCTCTGCAAATCAAAAACATGTAGAACCTAGTTTATAGCATGGTAATATTTTTAAAATTGTAGTAAATGTCAAAAATAAATTAATAGTAACATCACCCATGGCAATTAATACAACCGATATGACAACTAAAAATTTCATACTCAAATTATTGTACAACGATCTTGCACCACTATCAACTATGCAAATGTAACTTGCATTCACAGCTTGTTAGTGTAAAAATTATACATACTATTTGTAACCATGTTTGATAGTTATAAATATTAAATCCTAAATTAACATACTTATAACATGTGCAAACATCACGCATGGTTACAAAGCATTTGTATAATTGTTACACACATAAACAGTGCCTACATGATACATTTGCATAATTTTTAAATAACAACACTCGAATACATGTTTTCCATAAATAGACGTCGATAAACTGACCATGCCCCATAGAAACAATTTTACTCGCTACTTATTAAAATAAGGTTTTCAAAACCTTCAATAAGAGAAATCACCCAAGTAAGATAAACTTGTCACCTTGATTTTTCGTTCATGTTACTCCACCAAAATCAAAGCTAAAATATATATGGGAAGTTTCCTTTTTTACAATTCAACAAGAATCCCAAAATTTCTTTGAATAATTTGCATGCTTATCATCAATTACAAGCTCCAGCAAACATGAAACTAAGGAATTGCTTACCCACCATTTTAATCACATTTTCCTATTTAGGTGGTTGATTCACTTCAGTGTTTACTTGAACCACTGCAAGGGTCATATTTACAATTGTTGGTTTACCATTACTTTCATTTCTAAAAAAATCAAATTTTACTTGGGAAAAATCTTCCAACACTTGTTCAATTTCATAACTTTGTCTTTTTACAGTGATCACAAAATTTCTTGTTCACTTTTTTAGGAAACTTACCTAAATTGCTTTTTTCTGAGCCATGTTTAGGAGAGTGATCTCTCATAATATTTTCCAATAAATATTGTCGTTTCCTACATTTGGCTACACAATGGTTAGACATCCCACAAAACATGCATGGATAGCTATACCACATTTTTGTATATCATTGCCAAATTTCTTAAATTGAAATAATGGATCAATATTTTTACCATTTCCTTTATGTTTATGGTAAACAAGAGGTGGAGGAATATCAATACCTCTTCATGGTGAATTCTTACTAGATCCTTCTTCTGAGGATGATTTACATGATGTTAAAGGGAGGCCTCTTTGTTTTCATAAGCTTGTATTCTTTCAATGGTTGTGGAGCCCTCTCCAATTTCCATTTTCCCTACATTAGCATACTCCAATCCTATAAAATGAGGTCATTATTCAAATTGTATGGGGTTGGGTATGCCTTGATTATATTTACCAACGACAAATTTATTACATCCCATTTTATTTAAAAATTTAGATCATATGCCCTTTGTGTGCTTTTCAAAATCACCTAGAACATTACCTGAATTTGATTCTGTATGGGGAGAGGAATTATGTGGTGCAATACTTACAATGCATTCTTTTGTCATAGTGGATGCATCTGTAGTAGTAGGTACCTCTTTCTTGGGTCCACCAATTTGTAACACCATCAATAGTTCATCCTTAGATTCAAGATATTTTTTGAGTATGACAATATGTTCCTCTAGGGAGAATAACAGACACCTCAAGAATGCATTCTCTTCATGAATCTGATGGTTGTATAATTCAATCTATCCATCAAAAATTTCCTTATTTTCTATTTTCCCCATTTTTCCTATAACACCTATATTTCCAAACTCTACACACTACAATGGAAAGATCAATCCTGAAATGCAAAACCATTGAAATCAAATTTAATTGAAAGCAAGTAAAGAGCTAAACCAACTCTGATACCAAAACTTGATCTGAAAACGGTTTTTACCCCTAGGTGCCGTTTTAATTTTTTTTGGATTCTTTAATTTCTGATTTTAAAAATTGATCAAGAGTGATTTTTTCTTCACTTTTGGGTGTTTTGAAACCCCAATTTTCTAATTTCCTCTTAACGATCAATTTATCATTTTAATTCAACTTTCATGATTTAATTTAGAAATAATACAAATCCATCAAAATTGATCACAAGCTGAAATTCATCATGCATTCAATTTGATTTTATAATCCAAAACTGATTATGCATTCATTTTTCTAGTTGTGGGTAATGGATTCTCAATTTTAACTGAAATCCAATTTTGTAGTTTATTGCTTGTTTAATCAACATAACCAATTTTTTATACTTGATTTTTAATCGGATCAAAAGCTTAAAAACTAAAAATAAAATCCACAAAAATTGATAACGAAGTTCACCCGAATGGGCTACGTCTCCGGATTCACTTAATCATGAATCAATATATTTATTGTCAAATGAAGTACAAATTTTACCTTCAAAAATTGACTAATAGATCATAATACCTACGTTATGAGATTAAAAAGATTTACTGAGACCCTAATTTCATGTTATATTTCTTCTACAAGTTCACTTGTGGCTCTACAGGCTCTCCAAAGTTCCCTTTCCATGCAATTGTGTGTAGACACCTAAATTTGGTATCTCTACCCTTATGCCTTGCCCTATGACGTGTATTTTTCTAGGGTCCTATCTAGGCCCCCTTTAATTAAATCCATCCCCCTTTATTTAATTAAAATTCCCACTTAATTATCCTATCACCTTTAATGCCCATCCAATTCCTATTAATTAATTAATTAATCAATTAATATCTCACATGCCCTAACCAACCTTCTATTTAGGATGCTTTTATCCTAACACATACATCCCCTTGTTTTTCTAGATTTTTTATCTTTCCTATATTTATCCCTTAACATCCCTAAAAACCCTTACCCACCTACATGCTTTAAAGCATTCTTCCAATCCTTAAGAAATCCCAAATCCTAACCAAAATCACAAAAGCAACCCGATTTGGGAAACACTCCCCATAGTCGGTGGTGACCCATTTTCCATCGACCCTATAAAACTAAGGATTTTATTTTCATAATCATAATATGCATGTAAATTTTAGAGCTTCCTTGTGACTCTGTGAACTCTTCCCAGGTGCCTAACCATTCTGCAACAATTACAAATCTCCTGGACATCATTTCAACATGTTTGCATCACTCACGATCATCCTTCATGAGATTTATCATCATCTTTGTGTTATTTATGTAATATTTATCAAATTATCTTTGTATTGTTTACATCTAACATTTTACAGGTTCATATCAGCTTCTACAACACCCAGAGCTCCTCAAAGAACATTATTTTCCATATTATTTTCTTGTAGGTCTCCCATTTCATCCTTTTGACCTCATCCTTACCCAACTTTGCTACATCACTTTGTCGACTGTGGTCCCGATTTCCAATCAATCCTTCCTTACTAATGTTTTCTACCTCTAAGAACATTCTACGTGTCTTCTTCCATCATCTACTGAGACCTCTGGTAACTTCCATTTGCACCCGTGGCTCTTACAGGCCTGCATACTCATTCTATGTTTGTGATTTTCTCTCCTAGGTCAGCATTGACTTATCTCTTCATAGTCCGGGTCATCGTTGACTTAGACCAGGTTACATTTAATTTATAGTTATTTCAATAAAATCATCTCTTAGATCAGATCTTAATTATTCTCATATTTAGTAGTACTTCTATTTCTGCATGTTATCTGTTATTTCATCCTTTATTTCACTTCTTCTTTAAAATGGGGGTTGACATCCACAAAAGAAGTTAATGCTTATTAGACCTACTTCATTGGGAAATCCTGCATATCCCATCTAATCAATCTCCTTTTCATTCTGTCTTATTTACAATTCATCAGCTACAAAGAAGTATCAGCCTACTTGGTGCCCGATCATCCATCACATTGCATTAGAGGTACTATAAACCCTCCATGTTATGAGTTGCTAGTTGATTTCATTACTAGTTCATTCATTTTATTAGGAATCAATAAAATTTTCCAACATTCTGGCAGAGCCGATGGGACCACCCTTTAGGTGATCCCTTTCTTTTCTATCTTCTCACTTCTTCTTTCTTCTACTAACACTCTAATGCGAGGCCCTGCTTCTTGCTTTCTTGTGTTAGTATGGTCACATTAGATTGCTCTTCACTAAATTTCAGATAAAAGGAAAAGATTTATCCAAGTTTTCCTCTTTTTATGCATTGTACTTCCCTTTCTTGTGTGTTTCCTCATCAAAATATCACACTTCATTTTGGTTTTAAAATAACCTTTTTTTCATCTTGCTTTCTCACATAGATTAATTAGGGGGTTTATTTGTTGTATTTCACAATCCTCGCACACGACCAAAAATTCACAAATCAATTAACACATCAAAACAACATCCTACCTAGTAGAATGATTAAGATTTCATCACCCTATAGGAAGTCTCCCGACACTCTTCCAAGCCATAAAAACCCCAAAATCAGACATAGAATTCCTTCTCTTAGGTACCTCATTATCCATCCCCTTTTCTATTTTCACATTTTCTTAATTAAAAACAATAAAAATAACTATTTTCTTGACTTGCTTGATTTAAAATAGAACACAATTCTACCCCGAATGATTCTACATGAACCACAATTGATATCTCACGTTTGTCTCCTTCTATCCCCATCCATGACTTCTTTCTCTGTAGATCACACCAACCAGTAGAATCTATCCCACCACCTTGGACCACCCCTGCTTCATCTGATATCACCATACCTATCCAACCTATTGACATTCCCATTCCTCATGTACCAAATCTTCCCATCCAATCCCAACCATCTTATCATCTTCCTCCTTCTTAATATCATACACCCCCTCAACCAATACGATCTTCACCACTCCCCAACATTTTTAGAAAACCCTTTCCTAACCCACCACCAACAAACCCATTTTCATCAACCACACCAGAAAAATATAACCCTTTTTCAATCAACGCCATGCCCGAGACACATCCTTCTATATCTTTCCCACTTATCTCATAATCATCTTCTCTCATCCTTGATATTGTGCCCATGACTCCTTCGAGAGCTATCCCCACATAAACCATACCCACCATTTCCTTACTTGCCACCTTAACTTCAATTTCTTCTCTCATATCTACTGTAAGCTAGGAAAAATACACAACTAACAAGGAAGTAAAATACCAATAATCATACCTCCTCCTTTGTGTTCCATAACAAACCTTAGAATGGGCTAGAAACCTATATTGAGCCCTAATTGTGTGATATATAGGTGCTTCTCTTCAAGATAGAGCAAGGCCTTTCTATAACAATGATCCTCTTACTTTGCACCAAATGAGGAAAAGGATTATGAGGCTATTTGGGCATTATGATGAGGAAAAAGGATGTTCTTTTCTAAAAGGATTGAAGAACTTAGATATGGCATTCAAGCTTATTATCCATGTCCTTAGAGGGGAGGGCTAAGATTGTATTTATAGCCTAGGGGAGTGATTAACTTAGAGTAATTTAAGTAATCATGGTTTGAAAATGTGGGCAAGATTAGATGAGTGGGGGCCACGAAGAATGGGTGAGGATTTGAATTATATTTTTAATTCATAAGTGAAGGATTTTAGGTGAGTGGGGACCACGAAGGGTGGGTGAGGATTTGAATTTGAATTTTTAATTCAATAGTAGAAAAACATGGAGAATAATGACATGTGGTGAGGATTGGATTATTTTTTAGATTTTTAAATGGATAATTAATCAAATTATATTTGATTAATTCAAAGTGTATTTTGTGGGAAATGAGGAAGGGGAATTATTTGATTTAGGATAGATGTGAAATTAGGGTGTCTACATTGGCCCCTCTTTGGAAGGGTACTATGAAAGTAGTGTCCTTTCAAAGAAACTAGATGGTATGGCGGAAGAATTCAATCTACTTTTTTAAAGAAAAAGGTAGAGTGAATGTTTTTTGGGGAGAATAAAAGTGGTGAGTGACAGATGTCATAGTATCCTCTAAGACAAAAATGTCACGAGAAGATGTGATTATGGATAGATGTGGTAATGCCCCCTTGAGAGGACTGAAGAGAATGGAATATACGATAGAACTCTCAAAAAGAAGAGAAATGAATTCTGCACAGAAGAGGACAATAATGGAGTGGAAGAGACTGGAATGACCACACGATGCAAATGGAGAAAGGATTCAATCGGCCTTGAATGCTAGGTGTGAGGGTGTGTGGGAAAGAGAAAAGGGATTGGATAGGATTAGGGGTTGATTATGAGAAGAGTAAGGAAGATAGGGGAGGGAAAAAAATAATGAAAGAGGTATAAATAAGAGAGAGGGGTGATAGGGGAAGAAGGGAATGATGAAGGAAAAACAAGGAAAAAACAATAAAATGACATAGTAGAGGGTGAAGGGATAAAATAGAGAGATGTGCAAAATGAAGGAAGCAACAGAGATAGTAAAGAGGGATGCGTGAAAGTGAAAGAAATGATAGAGTTGAGAAAAGCAGGAAATGGGAAAGGATAAATAAGAAGGAGAAAACGAGGTGGGAGTAGGGGGTGAAATGGATGAAAATGGAAAGAGGATGAAAGAAGAAGTAGAATGGAGAAAAAATAAACTATGAGGGGCAAGGAAAGTGTGAAAAAGAAAAGAGAAAAGAAGAGAAATAGATACAAAATGAATGAAAAGGTAGGGGTGGTAGAGAAAAGGAGAAGTGGTAAGAAGAAACGTGAAAATTAGGGGAGAGGAAAGGAAGATAGAGTGAATACAAGGAGAAGATTGAAGGAATCATGTCATTGCAAGGAAGACCAAGGAAAAGAATATGGAACAGACCGTATGGAGATGCATGTGGAGGGTGGTATGATAAAAAAGACAGGACAACATTGAAGAGCTAGGTTATCGATGGGGAAGTAAGGAGGAAACATGATGGAAAAAGGGGAAGAAGATGATACGGGGAAGGGAAATAAGATGAGGGGTGAGAGAGAGAAGAGGATAACAAAGAAAATGATGTAGAAGGAAGGGAATACATAAAGGGGGTAATAAGTGAAAAGGGAACAGTATAAGGAATGTTCGAGAGAAGAAAGAGGGGAGGAATGACATCAATTAGAAAATATGCGAAGATGCATAAAATGAGGATACTAGGATGATGAGAAAATAGAAAAAGGATTAATGATAAAGACAATAAAGATATTGAAGAGGGCGAAGAGAAGATGGAGAGATGGGTAAGAAGTGACAAGAAAGGGTGGGATTGAGGGAAAATAATAGAAGAGAAAAGAGAATGGGGAAAGAAGAGGTAATGCCAATGAGGGGATGCTTAGGAAATCCCCTTTACAATTAGTGGTGGGGAAGGGTGAGAGAAAAAATGAAGAAAAGGAGAAGGCTAATGAAGATTGGAAAGGGTAACACCAAAAAGGGACGTTAGGGAAAGCCCTTTTACAATGAGTGGTGAGCTTAGAGGAGGGAAGGAATGAAGGGACTATAGAATGTCTAAGGGAGTGAATGAAGTCATGCGAAATGAGGATTGATGATTTTTAGGGAAAGCCCATTTACAATTATTAGTGTGAGAATATAATAAGATGATGAAAGAATGATATAGGAGTGTTAACAATAATGGCGAATGCGTGTGTGGGTAGAAATGTGGGGGAATTTGAGAAGATGAAGTGGAAAGAGTAAAGAAAATGGGAGGGATGATTTGGGACTAGGTGAAAGTAAGGAGAGGATGCGGGTGATGAGGATGAATGAGGTGAGGATGAAGAACCAAGACATGAAAATAATGGGAAGAAACGGTATGAAGGATGATGCATCGAGAAGGGAAAATGGGGAAAAGGAACGTGATTGTAGGTGGAAGAGATTAGATGTATGTTGTAAGAGGATATGTGGAGAAAGGATAATAGTAGAAGGAAAAAGTGGGTAGTAGGAGATACCAAGTGGAAAAAGCGATCAATAATGTGAACAAAGAATGAGGCAAGGAGAAGTTCACGATGGCAAGTTAAGTGTAGGGAGGACCTAACATAAGATTGTCATGTGACGGAAGTGGTTAAGTAAGATTACCAAGCGGTGAAACTGGAGATGACAAGTAGTCAACCGAGAAGTGGTGTTTGCGAGAATTGAAAATGAGGTGAAAGGATGTGATAATGGGGAATGCTAAGAAAAAGTGAAGGGTGAAGGGTGTGTATTGATGGGGAAAGGCAAGGAGACAGATCATCCTTAAGAGGGACTCTTAAGTGAGAGATCACCATTCCGGTGAGTGGTTAAGTAATATTTCCAAGCAGAGGATGGTGATAGTGGTGGTAAAAATATGTGATGATGGGGAATGAAGAGGAAATATGGATGTTGAGATTGTACAGTGATGGGCGAGTGTAAGATGACATGTCATGCTTAAGAGAGTCTCTTAAGTAAGATTGTTATGCTTATCGGAGAGGTTTCATAGGATCACCTAACCGACAAGGATGATATGTAAGGAGAAAGACAAGATGGTATTGGGGACGGGGGTGGAATGGTAGGTTGAAGAAGATGATCGCGATGAGAGGTGGGAGAAATAAGATGGGGAAGGCCATGGGAAGATCAACCTTAAGTGGAAGTCTTAAATAAGATTGCCATGCGGCGAATGGTTAAGTAAGATCGCCAAGTTGAAGAAAAAGAAAAATGATGATAGAGTTGGTGGGAATAGGGTATGACAAAATGGACTGAAGGGGAACCCTCAAGTGAAATTTCCATACTATGAGAGCGTGTAAGTAGGATGACCAGGCATAAGACAGATTTGGGGAAGGATGAGAAAAGAGTGAGTGAGGTATGCCTGAGTGGTATATGATATGAGATGAGGTGATAACAAGAAAGAAAGGAAACAAAGGAGTGTAACATGAATGGATGAAGGAATATATGTAGTGGAGGGTGGAGAGTGTGAGGGGAATCCTTAATTGGGATGCCTGTATGGTGAGAGTAATGATGCGAGAATGAGAAGCAGAAGAGGTGGAATGGGAAGATGTGTTTGGTGGTGATTGTTGTTTGATGAGAGGGGAGGTGGTGAAGAATCTTCTACAATGGGAAGATCTTAGGGAGAGAGTAAACCTCCACAAAGGATACCATATATAAGGGGTTATTAAGTAAGATTGTCAAGTGGGAAGCAAAAGGGGGAAATGAAAGAATATAAATAGGTGAGAGGGGACAAGAATGGTGAGAAGGGTAATATGGGGATAAGTGGCGAAGGAGTAAAAATGAGGAGCGAGGATGAATGGATCAAATACATGGTGATCATGGTGGGGGAGAAGGAGCTACTAGATAGTGAATGATACTTGAGAAAGATCATCAAGTAGGATTCGCAAACTGCAATGGTGATCAAGTAGGATTCCCAAACTAGGAAATGTATTAATATGGGTGAATGGATGGGGTGCAAAGTAAGATGTTGATCATGCAGGAAGATACTCACATGATGAAAATCATCTTAATTTTAATATAGCACATAATAGGATGCATCGTGATATAAAAGATCAGGATGAATAGACTGTAATATGTGTGATAGCATAGACATGGGCCATCAAAAATGTTTGATGCCCCAGTATGATATGCAAATGGAAGAGAGCATAAACAGAGGCCATCAAGAAAGTATGATGCCCCAATATGACATGCAATCAGATAACATAAGAATATTAGAGAGAACACCAGGATACATAAAATCAAGATACAAGAAAGCAATTAATAATTTATAACTAATAATGCAACACAAGAACCAATAAACATATCCCTAACGTGTTCCATAGTGAGGATTGATCGATGTGCCCCCAAGCAGGGGTATGAGGACATAGTAAAATATTGGGTCATTGTCCTCAAACAAGGAAGCAATGAGAGCTGGATTTTCCCCAAGCGAGGATTCACGTGAGGAGAAGTGGTTTGAATTTGGTAGTCATAAGGTGATTGGATCATTAAATGCTGGGATAATAGTTCAAAGGTTGAATTGTGTTGGTTATTTTACAGTTTTTGTGATTTTGTGGAGTTTACAATATTTTTATTTTTGTTTATTATATATATATATAGATTTTCTAATGTTTTTTGGATTTTTGATGATTTTTTCTAATGTTTTTGGATTTTTTGATTTTTACACTTGTTTTTAGATTTTTGATGATTTTCAAATGTTTTTAGATTTTTGACGATTCTTGCTAATGTTTTTAGATTTTTGACGATTTTCAAATGTTTTTGGATTTTTGATGAGTGTTTCTAATGTTTTTGGATTTTTGATGATTTTTTTCTAATGTTTTTAGATTTTTAGATTTTTACACTGTTTTTGGATTTTTGATGATTTTTGGAGTTGTTTTTAGATTTTTACATTGTTATTGGCAATTTATGGACCAGAGTGCAGACTTATTTTTGAGAGGTGATAAACCAGGATATTATCTCGTATGTACCATGTTCCGTGTAGTAACTTATGCTCAGAATAACATAAATTATCTTTCCATTGGCATGATATGGTGGTGATGATATGATGAAAAGAAGTCCAGCTCCATTCTTGACTCCACACACCTAGTAAGATGGGTGGTCTCATCACCGATAATCAAGAAGGACATAGGAGGTAGATAATGAATATATAGACAAATGCTAACAACAATCCCTTTGGGAAATTGTGACTCCATTATTCATAACGGTATTGAACTAGTTTCAAAAATGGCTTTCACTTTATGAGTCACATGCTTTAGGCTTAGAAAGTTATGTAGCACATTAATTGGTAAGATATGAGGTAAAGGGATAATTCTCTCTTCAATTAGGCATCTAAATTACTTCTTTGGGGATTCTATAATTTGCAAGCACTGTAAGATTTTTATTTTTGAAATGACTCCATATGCCTTGCCCCATGCTACTAGTGAGAAGCAAGGGCTCATCACCAAAGGAAAAATATAAGTGAGTGAATTCCCTTTTTGTCTTTTTTGTTTTGTTTTTTTTTAATATTTTGCAATGTTTTTATGCTTTTATGAGAATGACCCTCTACGCTTTGCCCCATGCCACTTGTAAGAGGCAAGGGTTTATCACCAAATACAAGATGTAGATGAGTAAGGGCACCTTCCTCCATTCCCAATCTCACACTACTAGTAAGAAGTGTGGGCTTAACACCAAAGACTATGAAGGACAAAAGATGTGACAATGAATTATTCATAAGTTATTGAATTGATGGATTATTTTACAATAGTGATTTATATTTGGGAAGAAACGTCTGCCCCCAATCTCAACCCCACACGACTAGTAGGACACGAGGTTTCAACACCGAAGACTGAGATGGACGACCAAATGAACTAGGTAACGAAGTTTAGAGCTTTGTTATGAAAGAGAGAATGTCTCTGAAGGGAATATATTACCATCAATAAGCTTCTAGGTATGACCATAGATGAAAGCGACTGAAAATGGAAGAATTATGATGCTCACAAATTTAATAGGATTTATATTAGCACTTGTCTCATGATGATAAATATGAAGATGTGATTTTGATAAAGAAAATATCTGCCAATTGAAATGAATAAATTTAAATTATTCGGAGACAAGTAAGATAGAAGGAACAATGTACATGTTGTTTCCGGAATAGTAAACATCTCAAGGATGAAATTTCTTTAAATGAAATGCATTCATTGGTTCATCAAGATCTTGACCATCTTCAGTGGCCAATTTATAGGCTCCAGAGCCAAATTTAGCTATGATTACATAGGGTCCTAACCAATTAGGCTCAAATTTTCCTTGTTTTTCTCGTTCTTTAGTGGTATTCTTTTGATTTTCTTTTAAAATGAGGTCACCAATTTCAAATTCTCTGGGTCTTACCTTTTTATGATAATTGTGTTGCAGTCGGTTTTGATAGACTTGAAGATGATTGAGAGCATTAAGTCATTTTTCATCGAGAAGCTCAAGCTCTTGAAGCCGTGATTGTCGGTATTCATCCTCATTAATTACATCTTTAAGGGAGATCCTCAAGGATGGGAGTTCTATCTCAATAGGTAAAATGGATTCACAACCATAAACAAGGGAAAATGGGGTGGCTCCGGTAGGCGTGTGGTAAGATGTACGGTAAGCCCAAAGAGGGGGTAAATTTGAGTATGCCAATTATGTCCATGGGTGTTGACAATATTTTCCATGATGGATTTTAAGATCTTATTGGTTGCTTTCACTTATTTGTTTCCCTAAGGGTAGTATGGAATGGACCATTTAAGTTTGATGTGAAAACGTTTGGCTAGGTTGTTTACATCCTGGTTTTAAATGATTTTCCATTATCTCTATGACAGTGGATGAAATACCAAATTGAAAGATGAGATTATTAAAAATGAATTTTGATATTTAGATACCGGTAACATAAGTGAGAGGCATAGCTTCTACCCATTTAGTGAAGTAATTGGTAGCGAATGATGAACTTATGTCCATCGGACAATGTTGGTATGATTTTACCAATGAGTTCAAGTCCCCATTAAGAGAAGGGCCATGTTGTGGTTATCGATTGTAATACACCGGAAGGTGCGTGGATAAGATTTCCATGCTTTTGACATGCGTCACTTACCATGGTGGGCCAATAATATCTAACTTGTAGGATTTTCTTGGATAAGGTGATACCATGCGTGTGTGCTCCATAAATACCGAATGGAATTCATCTAAGACACTTGAGGATTCTTCTTAATTAATACATCGGAGCAAGGTGCCATCATATCCTCGTTTATAAAGAGTTTCTGATAAAATGGTGTAACAAGAAGCACGTTGTGCTAAAGCATGTTTATGCATTAGTTTCATGTCGGCAGGAAATGTTTTATCACGAATGAAGGTATAAAGATTGTGGTAATAAGGGTTATTTAGACCCACGATCTCACATACCATAGTGTTTTCAGGAAGATCATAGGTAGGCATTAAGAGATGTTTGACAAGAAAATGTGCCTGTGGTTGACTAGATGTGATTTCTAATAAGGATCGATGGTTGCCATAGCGTCGACAGATATATTATGAATTCTAGGAATTTGATCAAAGCTAATTAATCGAAAATAGATTTGAAGACTATCCACCATGTGTTTATATGGGATAAATTTTTCATCCTTGACATGGTATTCATCAGTAACTTGCTTGATGATAAGTAAAGAATCACTAAATACAAATAATTTTGTAAGATTCCAAGATATATCCAGTTTTAATCATGCGATGAGAGCTTCATATTCTGTGATATTATTGGTACATTGGAATGCTAAGAGAAATGATTTGGGGATAACATGCCCATTGGGTGTGATAAGAAAAATACCATCCCCGAGCCATGGAGATCATGAGATCCATCAAAAAATAGAGTCCAAGCTGGTGCAATGTCTATGTGTAGAATATCTTCATCAGGAAAAGAGAACTGAAGTGGTTATGTGCTAGGAAGGGGTACCTCAACAAGTTGGTCTGCAAGGGCTTGTCCTTTAATTGCTTTATGCGGAAAAAATTTGACATCGAATTCACTAAGTAATACAACCCAACTAGACATTATTCCCATGAGAATGGAGTCCGACAACAAATACTTGAGATGATCAATTTTGGTAATCAACTTAGTTGTGTGATTGAGAAAGTAATGAGGTAACTTATAGAATGCAAAGGCGAATGCTAAGCATACTTTTTCGATTTGGGAATAATGTACTTCATGCTCAATAAGTGTTTGACTAAGGTAATATACAACCTATTCTTTTGCTTGATTGTTATGTTGTGCTAGTAGAGATCCTATGACATACTTAGTGGCAGATGTATAAATTAACATGGGTTTTTCGGAAACCGGTGACATAAGAACAGGTGGACTAGAGAGGTATTCTTTTAACTTAGCAAAAGAGTCTTGGAAATTGTGGTTCCAGTGAAAGTGTTCATATTTCTTGAGTAATTGATTAAAGTGATGGCACTTGTTAGCCAACTGTGATATGAAACGTGAAATAGATTGTATCTTTCCCCGAATTCTCGCGTAATTGTTTTAGGTTTTGAGGAGGAGGTATTTCCATAATGGCTGACTTTGGCAGGATCCACTTTTATGCCTCTTTGTGAGATAATAAACCCTCATAATTTACCAGAGGTTACTCTCGAACACACATTTCTTTGGGTTAAGATGAACCTTATACTTGCGTAATCTATCGAAAATGCATCTCAACACACTTGGATTCCCTATTCATGTTTTGGATTTTGCTAATATATCATCAACATAATCTTCCATGATATCATGTAACATGTCATGGAAGATGACAGTCATTGCTCATTGATAGGTGGCACCAACATTTTTCAAGCTGAAAGGCATGACCTTATAACAAAAGGTGCCCCATGGTGTAGTAAATGTCATTTTATGTTGATCCCCTTTAGCAATACATATTTGATTGTAACCAGAGAATCCATCCATTAAGGAGAGCATTTCATGGCCTACCGTAGAATCAACAATCATGTCTATATTTGGTAAGGGAAAGTCATCTTTGGGACAAGCCTTGTTGATGTTGCGAGTTCTGCATATATTCGATCTTTGCGAGTTTTCTTGGCGATGGGAACTATGTTAGATATCCATGCCAAATAATCAATAGGTTTGATAAATTCGGCTTCCAAGAGTTTCTCGAGTTTAGCTTTGACAAGCAATGCAACTTGGGGATGCATTTTACGTAGTTTTTCTTTATAGGTTTTGCATCCGGATGTACCACAAGATGGTGTACTACAAGAGATGGGTCTAGGCCTGGCATGTCCTTATATGTCCATGAAAATATATCTTTGAATTCAATAAGGAGTGTTGTGAATTCCAAGCATTCTTGGTCAGACAGACTAATGCCAAGTTGTAAAATTTTTGGTTGTTCGGTGATGCCAATGTTTATGTCTTTTGTTTCTTCTACAAGCATTTTAGATGTATCCTTTTCAGAGAACAATGCTAATGGTTGATGTAGGTCATCAGTGTTAGGTGTTTGTTGAAACTTTTTGTTGACATGTTTGTTGGATAGGGTGGCGGTGATGTTTTGACTATGGGAAATCCTCTGTTTGTACTTTTGATCCAAATTTTCCGAGGGTGAAGGATCTAAATATTTTATCTCTTCACCAAAATAGGCCAATTCATTTAGATTGATTTCAAATCCTTTTCTATGGTCAGAAGTAGGGATTTGGTCACGAGTTCCAAGGAATGGCTTCATCATTTTGGAACATGTCCATGGCTGCATGATGTGGTTGGCCATGGTCTATGAGACTCGGATGTGTAGGCTCAAAATTGATGACATTAACAGATAAATGTTCAAAGTAAAGATGTGTTTCAGTGAGGTCCTCAAAAAGACTACATGGAGACCTGATGTCATTATCAAAACTGGTGTCATCATTGTCACTTGAAATTATTATGGGAGAAACATCAAACACCTTGAAACCTAGACCATGTTTACCATGATGTTGTGTGTAATTTATCGGGTCTAAATGACCTTGTTCATTTAGACTAAGTCCTTTACCCTTCCATTGCATGTTTTTCATTATTCGGTGAGATTTGGTAAATTGAGGGGACTCATAACATGGAGCAAAGTCATCATTATATAACCAAGATCCTAAAGAACTTGGAATATGTTCATTGTCAAGATAACCAAACTTTTTCCAAACTGACTGTCCCATTTGGTAAGTGGGATGGATTCTCAGATGTGGAGCGTTAGGTTTTCCATAGCTATGTGGGGATTTGGTGATATAAAAAGAGTCTGCCATATTTTGAAATTGATATTCACCGCATCCCGTGTCAATGATTTTAAATGTGTGAGATGGGGGACCAATAGGTACCTCATGTGGTGGGGAAGTTAGTTTGGTAGTCTTAAAAGATGAAGAGAATGGGTTATAAGAAGAAGGGGGTGGATTGAAGGATGAAGGTTGGTTATTCATAGGAGGAGGTATCTTAATAGAAGAGGTGTGGTTGGATGAAGAATATTGGCTAGGTGAAGAAGAAGATGGTGTGGTGGAAGAATAATTGTTCTTGGAAAGAAGAAGCTTGATTAGTGGAAGAAGATGATTGATTAGTGGGAGGAGGACTGGTGGAAGATGGTTGACTAGTGGAAGATAATGGATTGGAAAATGTGTTTTGGTTATGAGATGATGGTTTCGGATCATTGTTAGGGAGTGTATTAGGATCAATGCATGTTTTGTTAGGGATTATGCGAGGTGGAGCATATTTATCTATTGATGGACAATAGTGATCATGTTGATACCATCCTTCAAGGAATCTACAATACTCAAAAGGTTGGGGATCTACACTAATACAAATTCCTTATCGAAATGAGGAAACTTAATGCATTGGTGGAATGTTGATGGGATGGCTTTCATGGCATGAATCCATGGTCGACCAACGAGAATGTTATATGTAACTTCTACATCTACCACATGACAAACCGTGTCTAAGGTGATGGGTCTAACTTGGAGAGGCAACGTGATTGTGCCTTCAGACTTTCTTTCGCTATTATCATACCCACAAATGGTTATGATATTGTTTTGTAAATCATTTTTAGTATAACCTAGACAACGTAAAATTTTCATTGAACAAATATTTAATGTTGATCCATTATCGATTAAGACACGCTTGATTTTACGATGAGTTACATAACCCTCGACATATAAAGAATTATTATTAGTGATGTTGGGATTAAGAAAGTCAGTGGGACCAAAAGATAAAATAGGATTGGGGACTGTAAGATGTGAAATTAAATCCTAGAATTGTTGTGAATCGATGTCCTAAGGGACACGAGCTTTATTCAATGTTTTCATAAGGATGCGTTGTAGTGCGGGAGAAGAATTAAGTAGTTCCACAATTGAAATTTGTGTGGTAGTATTCTCTAATTATTTGACAATATTAAATGATGGCATAGGTTTTGGAGAGGAATTGGTGGTGGAATTAGATGGTGGATTAGGAGGTGATGCGGGGGATGAAGTGGCAGATTTTTTTGTTGTAGGGACCCACATTTTTTTCTGTCTAGTGGTGATTGCACAGTCAGTTCTGATATTTATAGTTGTCACTAAGTCTTGGTCATAATATATGGTTGAGATGACTAAGTCATACTCGACATTGCTTGATGATTGACCCTTATCTTTTGAATTGTTATCATGGTTAGGGAAGGGATTTTTGAACATGTGAAGTTTTTCATTAGGTGTTTTTGTCTCAGAAGTATTTTCAACTTCTATGTCTCCACGTTCAATCAGGTCTTGGACGTAATGGTGGAGTTGCATGCATCAATCTATAGAGTTCCCTTTTATGCGATGGTAATCACAATATTCGTTGTCTTTATACCAATTTGGTTTGGGTTTTCCTTCTTTGAAGGGTTTGACAATGGGATATGTAATCATATTAGCATTTGCCAAATGATGAAAGACACTAGATAGACTTTCTCCGAGAGGAGTGAACTCTCTTCATCGATCCCGAGAAGGAACTTCCTTTCTAGGGATAATGATTAGTTTTTCAGATTTAAATGTGTTGATGGGATGGTTTTAGACATTTCAGACATGGTGGGAATCAGTAATGCCATCGTTGATGATATTTTAATTATGGTTAAAGAATTTAGATTTTTCTTGGTTCTAAGGAGTGTCTCGATAAGGTTGGTCCCTAAAGGGTGCTTTAAGTAAGCCCTTAGAAATGAGATTTTTTTTTATTTTTGTGCCTTTTTCGATGACTTATTCAAAAATATTCAAAAAATGCATTTGTATGTGGAATGATAATTAGCATTGAGATTAGGGACAAAAATGCTAACTAGTTGTCTCTCGGGTATTGAGCAGGGAAATCAACTTGCAATTCCATGCCATCGTTATAAAAAGGAGGCAAAATTCTCATTTGGCCTTTTCCTAGTGTTACAGAGATCAAGCATGGCTATTTACGAGTCCAGGTTATAGGAAAATGTTTGAAAAATTTCTCTCGATAAGTCTATAAATCTCATGACCGATACTTTGGGCGAGATGGAAAAACTAGTCTAAAGCTTGTCCTCCTAAACTTTTGGGAATAATTGTAAAGGTACGTGTCTCGATAGACAACTTCTTGACATTGCATGTAAAATTCCTCGACATGTTCATGGGGGTCACCTTTGCTTTTGTATTTATTAAACTTAGGGATTTCGAAGGATGATGAAAATGGTAATTGTGATATCTCTGTATCAAATGGATAAGGACACAATTCTTCAAAGTTGAATTATTTGAATTGTTTTTATAGTCCCTGAATGGTATCTTTCATAAGTTTCCATTCTTGTGCGAATGGAGAAGTAGGGGATGGTTTATCAAACATTTCGTGAGTATTGGAATCTAGATTGAGGTCTTTTAATCTTTCAGCTCTAGTCGTTACTTCCTCAAGTTTCTTTGTTAAGTCTTGGATTTTAGTGAATAACTCTTTGGCCGAAGAACCATTTGGATTGTTTGGTATTTCGTTGTGATAACTTGATTCACTATTGTCAATGAGTTTGTTTAAATTTTCCGTCCCAAATTCAGGGGGTAGTTTTGCCTCCATGGCTAGGATGCGTAACAGATATTCACTTTTGTTTTGTTATATCACCCTATTGACTTGTTCTTGTTCTTTATTGGTGAGTTCTGGTTGTGCGAATTCTTCATTTTCATTTTCATGATTGTGACTGCGAGTGAATGCCATGATGAAATGTGTCTGATTAAGATGAAAAGTGGGTAGGAATTTTGAATAGGTGTGAGGAAATGAGAACTCGATTATTTTAGATTTAGCTCAAATAAGCTTGTGATGACTGATAAGGAGAGTAACTCAAACAAGTTATCTCAATATGATGATGATGTAACTCGAGATGAGTTATTAGAGGATTTTTTTCACGTTGTGTAGATTTGGCTTAAATAAGCTTTAGACTATTGACGGGAGAGTAACTTGAACATGTTAATCGTGATATGGTTGTGATATAACTCAAAATGAGTTATGAAATGATTTGTGTTGTCATGATTTGGACAAATGTAATGGTCAACGAATAATGAGTGAACTCAAACAAGTCACCCAATATTAGTTTGATATAGCTGGAAACAAGCTATGAAGGATGTTTTGACAATTGACGATATGGGGAGTGAATGCTAGTCACTCAATATCAGTTGGATATAGCCGAAGACAAGCTATGATAGATGTATTGTTGGATGAAGCAAGCTAATGAAATTGGTGTGATGTTTTGGTCTGTGTTGTTGGATTGTTTGGATGTTTTTGCTTGGTATTGAATTGGTTGAGAACTGATTTTTTTGTGGAACACAACTAGGGTCTAAAATTTTATAATGAACACATTGATATCAGCCAAGTTTTATGATAAAACAATGCTAAACTATTTTGTTTTCAAATAGCAAGCAATCATGTGGATTCAATTGTTTTGGCTTATGAGGTAAATTCTTCAGGAATGATCATTGTTTCATGCAATCATACAAGTATCTTTGTGAAATGGTGGATGCAGGATCTTATTACTCCAAGAAGATGCATCCTTTGATATACCCTAGTCATGATATACCTAATTCTGTATGGGGAAAAAATTGGTACGGGGAACCCTTAGAGCACTAGAGGAGGCTCACCAATTCTTACTTGCTTGTTTGAGTGAATCACCACATCCAAAATAGGTTTTGTGAAAAGGTGGAAGGTGATGGGGAATGAATGTGTATGGTGTCCTTATAACTCCCCAAATATTTATAAGGATGATGCCCATAATTCATTGTTACAGCTATTTAGGCGTGACTCGCATGCGCTACACGACAAAGATTACCTATAAGTGAAGAGCGGGGCGAGGTAAATACCGAATGTTGTGTTGAGACTAGGTCTCAAAGTGCAATGTAGATGCAAATGTTGTTGGTGCGTGGTAGTAAAGTCCACGTCACTAGTGTAGCTTTGGTGGTGATTAAATCCACCTTGTCTACATGTAAAAATAAAATGATGAAGTCATTAAATGCGGGGTTCTTTCTAACTTGAAATAAATCACTAGCGAAAATAATTACGTACCTAAGCATACTTTTCTTTTTTGGTTTCGGAAATTTTATTTGAATGGTGGTATTTTTGCGTAATTTTTGTTGTTTTTTGTTTTTTTTTGAAAATATTCCAGTGACGCGGTTCTACAGAAAAAAAATTAGTAGTTATCCTACAAACAAAATGTTAGAAAAGTGATCGTGGCTGTTTTTGATTTTCCAGATCACTCGAAGGCGCAGGAAAAGAGCATACATAACCAATGACCAAAAAATATTAATAATATGAAAAATGAAAATAATGATTGAAATTACAGTTGGAAAACAAAGCTAGAGGATCCTACAATGTTAGAACAAGAAACTAAAAATTGTGGTATCTGCTTTCGATTTTCCAGTTGCTTGAAGGCACAAGAAAAGAGCATACGCGGATACAATTAGAATAGATTTTTTATTTTTTAAATGTTAATAATTATTGCAATTAATCATGATTTGAAATAGCGATAATGATTATTTTCACAAAAAATAAAAATGACGAAAGAAGAGTGTGAAAACGTTACCTAGAAGTGTTGTCATGGAAAATTGAAATGTAAGGCAAAAAATTAAAAATTAAAAAATAAATTGTTTTGCATGAGGATGGCATCACGCTTCTAATTTCCAAGATCACTTTTGAAGTGCGAGGAAAGAGCATACGTGTGAGGTTGTTACGTGAAATAAAATAAAAAATAAAAATAAAAAACTATAATTTTGTCGTTTTTTGTTAAAAAGACAGGTGTTAGAAGAAATGAAACCAAAATTTTTATGTAAGTCTAAATCAAAAAATTATTTTTCCATTACATTGATATTTTTGATAGATTTCCATTAAAAAAATTGAATTTATTTCGATTTCGGGAGCAAAAGTTATGGCTTTCGGAAGATGGGCTATGGTAGCACTCTGAATGAAAATTTTAAATGTGAGAAAAACGTCCTGGGAGCTATTTTTTTTATTTTCTGACTTATGTACTTCACCTGAGAAGCTAAAATTTTGACAACAAGGTTAAAAAAGAACAATAAACAGAAATAAAGAGTTAGATCACAAAATGATTGACTAAAATAAAAGAAAAAAATGATTAACTTCCTACAAAGTAGTTATTTTAGCAAAAGTAAATAAATAAATGTATTTTCCGGATTGGTTGTCCCATGACAGTAAGATGATAAACTAATGACTAGTTCATGTGTTTCTATATATTACGAGTGAATAGCAAAATCAGAACTAGGAACTAAACACCAAGCACCGAGGAGATCAAAGATAGGATGAGCGTCATAGTTTCATTGTTGTTATAACCTGCAGATACACCACAAGACACCACACAACAAAAACACTACCCAAAGTGTGAAGGTTAACCAAAGAAGGCCATAAGGAATAGAAAAGGAAATAATAATGAACAATAATAAACAAAGAACAGATAAAACCACTAATTGGGAAATTAATGGTAACAGATCAAAAGTAACTGGGCGTGCCAGAATGTAAGCTAGGAAAAATACACTACTAACAAGGAAGTAAAATACCAATAATCATACCTCCTCTTTCGCGTTTCGTAGAAAACCTCGAATGGGCTAGGAAACTTGGATTGAGCCCTGATTGTGTGATATGTAGGTTCTTTTCTTCAAGACGGAGCAAGACCTTCCTACAACAATGATCCTCTTACTTTGCACTGATGAGAAAAAGGATTATGAGGCTATTTGGGTATTATGACGAGGTAAAAGGATGTTATTTGCTAAAAGGATGCAAGAACTTAGATATGGTATTCAAGATTATTCTCTCGTGTCCTTAGAGGGGAGGGGTAAGGTTGTATTTATAGCCTAGGGGAGTGATTAACTTAGAGTAATTTAAGTAATCATGGTTTGAAAATGTGGGCAAGATTAAGTGAGTGGTTTGAAAATGTGGGCAAGATTAGGTGATTAGTTTGAAAATGTGGGCAAGATTAGATGAGTGGGGGCCACGAAAAATGGGTGAGGATTTGAATTATATTTTTAGTTCATAAGTGGAGGATTTTAGGTGAGTGGGGACCACGAAGGGTGGGTGAGGATTTGAATTTGAATTTTAATTCAATAGTAGAAAAACATGGAGAATAATGACATGTGGTGAGGATTGGGTTATTTTTTGTATTTTGAAATGGATAATTAATCAAATTATATTTGATTAATTCGAAGTTTATTTTTGTGGGAAATGAGGAAGGGGAATTAATTAATTTAGGACAGGATGTGAAATTATGGTGTCTACATCTACATCCAGTCCTTCTCTCTTAACACATCCACATTGGTTTTGACTGCACCCACCTCTTTATCCACACCTATCCTGCTTTGAACTTATTGTGAATATCCCATTATCCACACCTATCCCAAACATACCCATCACTAGAATTATATCTACTATGTCAAAAAAATCCACATCTGTATGTCTTGACATCATTATCATATATTCCTTTACCCATGCCCACATCCACCATTCCCACATATACATCTGCTATAACACCAATACCTTTTCCCAATCCAAAAACATATCCATGATTCCTCCCAAACACCTAAGACAAGTAATGAAGGAATTTCCACACCAAAAATACAAAACCTTCCTCACCTCCTTCTCACATAGACTTCATCAACCACATGATCCAAAACCCCTTTTTCTATCCACACCTATGACTTTCCTTAATTATACACCATTATCTACCTCATCCAGCCTTCATTGGAGACCACTCCCCTATCCAAATCTATTCCACCATTACCTATCATACCATCTATAGAATCATTCCTAATTCCTCTTTATGAACTTCTACCTACACCTACAACATCGACCATCGAACTAGATTCCCTCACAAACCAAATTTAAAAACCTTGGTACCCTTCCACAACAGATCCCGTGTGTGCCCCACAAAAATATATACATTCCTCCAACCAATACCAAACCTAAATCATCCATCTTGGGGCCACATTCATCTATCCTATGACCATCTCCTTTATCATGATCAATAAACCAATCCAAATCCAAACAATCGATTCCCTCCTAGGACCCTCTCCTTCATAAAGAAAACTCCCATTCACTTACCAATCCAAACCAAAATCATTAGAACCTTCTTTCTCCAGGACACCAATCACCATAAAAATAAAACCAAAACACCAAGATCTCGAAATAATCCACCCCCATCCTCGACATCAAAACATATCCCAATACATATATCAAATCCTATACCAAGTCCCGTGACATCTACTCCAAATTTCTTCCATCACACTTCCACCTATCAGGGCCTTTGATCTAGACCATCTGAATCCATCTTGCTTTGACCTCCACTTGCATTTACACCTACCATCATACCACAAGTCATGACACCAAATAATTTAAGGCCCTACAAATTGTCATCCATGACCTTATCAAGAGAGAGAACCTTTTGACGAATCTCCTTCTCCATATACCATCTCATCCATGACCAATTTGAATCCCATTTCCATCTCTCCATCTGTAGGAGCCACTAGGCCTCCTCCTTCATCCACCATTTCTTCACATACTGATCCTCTTAGCGAGGGTCTTCCCTTATTCATCGATATTTTTTTCCGTATTACACCATACATGAGATCTTCGATCCCATACCCCATCTATATTTGACATCTCTTCCACAGATCCCATCCCATTTCTTCCGACATCCACTAGCTCATCAACATCTCTATGTTATGGGAGAGCACGTTCCCCTAGTTTTTGATTAATCTACACCTTCTTCCTCATCTTCTTATCCCCGTGGCTTCTTTTATGTAGGGGGGACCTCATTTTAGGATTTGTCTACTTGTGGGTTGGATCCTTTATATACTTGATATTATCTTACTCTATCTAGATCATCTCATCCAATCATATTAGTCATTTTTATCCATCATGTTCTCCTCCTAAGACCACCTTCATGGCCATATTTTTTTCTTTGCTTGGGTGCACCATGGATTTATCTAAGGCCCACCCTCATGGTCATACAATCTCATCCTAAAACCACTCTAATTCTTTGTTATTCTTGTTTTCTTGAGAAAATGTATATTTACTCAAGCCTCGTGGTCCTCATATAACTTATCTACAACTCAAATGTTTCTGACCAAACCCTTTTACCTATCTTCTTCCCCAAAATCTTGTGTCATAAAAAAGGGGGATATCATCGGTCTTATTAATCCTCAATCTTCCTAACAACATCATTCCATCATCATGACAATGAATATTTCACTAAGTGGGGGAAGCAATTCCCCCACTTCCACTAAATCTTGTCCAATTATTAATTTTATCTATAAACATAGCATTTCCCGCTTTGGCGTCCTCACAAGATCATTACGGATAACGGAAATTCCTTTTAAAAAATATCTTAAGAAGCTTTGCAACTCATTTAACATCCAACTCAACTTCTCTTATCCATACTATCCTCAAGATAATGGCCAAGACAAAGCCACTAATAAAACTCTCCGAAAAAATCTTCATCTTCCTTGCACTCTTTGGGCTTATTTGATTATCAACCGTACTTCCATGGGGGCTACATCCTTTTCACTTGTGTTTGTTTCTAAATCCGTTCTCCCTCTCGAAGTTTAAATTATATCCTTACACGTTTCCCTTGCGACTTCATATATTATGAAGACTATCACTAAGCATATCTAGCACAACTTGAGTTGTTAGATGAGTGTCACCTTCTCGATCTTGAACACCATGATGTGTATCAAGAGCATATAAAACATGCTTTCAACAAGCACATCAAAGAATGCAACTTTAATGTCGGTGACCTTGTCCTCAAATAAAATCAGAACGTCACTACTCTAGAAAGGATCTAAAGAAGAAAGTTTTTCCCTAACTGGATTAGACCATACATTATCATGCATAAGTATGGGTTGGGAGCCTATCAATTGGCCTCCCTTGATGGTAAGATAGAAGTGAAACCTCTTAAAATATTGCACTTGTAACCATTCTATTGTTAATGTGTCTTCCAGTGATCTCTTAGTCATATTCATCCCTCGATCATTAGCCACTTCCATCCTCCATTGTAGTGATTTGGAATTATGTAGTCATCAGTCACTTTCATAGATGTGACCTTAAATATGAGCACCACAACTCTATTCATATCATATTCCTTATGGATAGGTTCTCCATTTTGTTGAGAACTCCACAATAATTATGTCTGTCACCCTCTCATTCTCCTATTGAAACCATGAAAAATGGTCTAGGGGTATCTCTTGTACATTCATTGTCCCCTCTAAGCGATCTACTTAGCTATTCCTAGATCTTCCCCATGTCAAAACAAAACTAAAATATTCTCTAATAAAAATTCAAAGAACTCAAATATAGACTGTTTCCCTTGAAGGACAGGTTGTTCATGCAAAAAAAAAAAAAAAAACCAAAATCAAAATCAAAAAGAAAGAAATAGACCAATCCCTCGAAGGACGGCTATCATATATGTTATCTTCACCATATATATTACATACGTATAAAGTAAACCATATCCTTGAAGGATGGCTACCCTTTTAATCATGGCATCAAAGGCTTCCCACATTGATCGACTTCCATCTTGTTTACTTATTAAGAAAACTTCCCGCATTGATCGATTTCATATAATATTTCTCTTCCCCCTTTCCTAGAGCTTGAACATAGATTTAGGGAACACCACAAATAGAGAACCCTCTTCCCACGTACAAGTTACATCTCAAACCCATTTTTCGTGTCGACATTAGGTATATGAGTTTGTTCCATCCATTATCTCTTTATGCTCTTCAATATAACTAACCGATGTTGGTTACATTCTAACACATTGTTTGGTCATATTTTCCTTGCATTTTTAGATCCTCTCTTGTTTACCTCTAATGCAATTAGAGCCATCTTTTATTCATGCATTCCTTATGATGTAATGTCATCTATACCTATAGGTCATCATCATTTGGTTGCATTTTATCCCCAATCCTTTTCAAATCTATCTCGATTCATGATCTAATACACCCTTCATTATATCAATCACCTATCTATCAATCTATCTATCCTAAATAAATCATTCTTTACTTACATTAATGAATAATCACATCCACATTACTCTTACATCTACATTACATTATATCCATTCAATTCATTACAATGATCAAATTCAAAATGAACTTGTAATCCTAATTCACATCATCAATAATCCATGCATATAAAAATCCCAAGTAGCACAACATCATAATCTAACAATCCAAGTAAAATTATATCACTTCATCTTATACTTTTACCATCATCATCAAATATAATTCAAACATGAAACCAGTCCTCATCATCATTACATATACTATCAATGTCAACATCATCATGAATTAAAAAAACAACATTACACAATACACATATATCAAATTGCGACAAAATGATATCATATATATATCAAAATAAAATGTAGCATTAAATCATTTTCCTATAACAGGATCTCTCAAATAAGAGATATCGGTAAAACTAGAAAATTGAATTTCAAAGAGCCAAATGTCCTCCCTTTTATGGGATAGATCCCTCTGTCTATCTATCACCTCATCACCTATACCTTGGGCCTCTCCTTGATGTGGCTGAGCCACACTCACTTGTGCGCCTCAACTATATCTCGCCACTACACTAGCCAGGTGCCCATTGTAACTAATCTCCACTTGAGTATGGAAAATAATAACAAGAAACCACCATCATCACCATGTAGATCAATCAATTGTGAGGTATGCATGCCTCGTACCTATTGGAGAAAAATTTGTCGTGGACAAACTTGTGGATTTCTTACCAACGCTCTAGGAATCTAATTCCCTCTACTTAACCGTTGCAGCTACCATATGTACATACACATAAAAGGTGGATTTATGTGGTGGCCTTTCAACCGGGGATCCAATAGGGGCACTCCACTGACCCTACAACAAAGATAGCAATCTCTTGCTAGGGAAGACTTTTTCTGAAAGTGGGAAAGGGAGTGAGAATTAAGGTAGGAGAACTAATGTTGTAGGTAGAAAATCAGATTCCTACACACACACTAGTTAGAAAATTCATCACATGAACTAAATTAAGAGGAAACAACCTTGCAAATGGAAACAAGACCAATCTGAATTTGATGAACACAAAGTATCATGAAATTCCTTAGTCAAAGAAATCTAGAAACTCCTTCTTCTTGTATTGATGCTTAAACAGAAGTTGTACATAGTGTAAGAATGGATGAAATTTTAGAGTGGAGGAAAGTAGAAGAAATAATGGCTATGTCCTTTGTTTTCTCTAGGAAAAAAGCACTCTTGAGTTTACAAGATCAATCACCAACCCTTTGAAATGTGAATGGTGTTACAATTTATAGAATGAGAGGTGACTTATCGTCTACCACCAATGGATTTCAAATACCTTAATATGACTTAAGACTGTTCATATTCCACTTTAAATATTTAAGTCCATTTTATAATAGCAAGGTGACTTAAAGTTACATTATATTTATGATGTCACTTGAGTCATTCTAAAAAGTGAAACCCTCAACACAAAAATATAACATTAAAGAGAGAGAGAGAGTGTGTTTTATGAGAAGAGAAGAGATAGAGAGAAAGAAGAGGAAGAAGAAGAGGAGATGTCATCCCGAGATGAAGTTAGATGATCCTCATTGATGGAAAGCTCCAAATGCAGTGAAAATCTGAATCTTCGAACTCCTTGCACACTATGAAACTCCTCTAAATTAGCTCACGAACACTCACCAAGTTGAATGAACTAAGATGGATCTTGAATGCCCTGTGAAAAATGACTAGGATGATCTTGAACAATGATTTCCCCTAAATGATTATCCTTGTATGACCCATTGTGCCAAAACTACTTTTTGAGTGTAACTTACTATTTTTAGTAAGTGTGAATTACGAGCCAAGATGACCTTTTTGATGACCTTTCCTACGATGCTCCCTCTATGTTCACTTCCTTATTCATGGCATCTTCAAATGGTGGCTTACCCAAAGTAACAAACCCCTATGCAAGGAGACATGTTATTTTTAGTAAGTGTGCCACGAATGTCAAATTGTGACAAAACAAGTCTTGAAATTCTAGGTTTTATTCTAGGGTGCCACGCTCCAAATTTTGAGTAATTCCTTCATTTGGACAAGTGGGAAATATTGTTTTCATCGGCAGGGTTAGAATACTAACAAAAAACTCAGTCCTCCATATCCCTAAAAAATAAGGGCTTCATGGCGTAAAAACTAGTTCATGTGAAACTAGATTTTTCAACGATCATTCCCTCCAGTTTTCGGATGATTTCGTCTGTCGGATCTTTAGGAATTTGAAATTTTCATCAAAGAGGGAAGAATTCTGATAAAAAAACAGCCCTCCATATCCCTAAAAAATAGGGACTTCATGGTGCAAAATCTAGTTCACATGAAACTATATTTTTCGACGATCGTTTCCTCCAATTTTCGGGTGATTTCGCCCAACGGAACCTTGAGAAGTGGAGAGGTAACTCACTAATTTTTTCCACTACTATGTCATGGCGGCAATTAATGGAGCTTGAAATTTTCAGATCTGATTTTTTTCTCCATTCACAATGAAATCAACTCCATTGTGATAGGTTTTTCATTATGGTGCTTCACGTGAAATTTCTCTTAAATCCGGGAATCGGTTTGATGGGAAATCAAGCTTTTTCCTTCATAGAGCTAGAAAGAGGATTTCTTCGCTACAAGAGTTCCTTTCTGAAAAGTTTAGGTTTGAATATGATTTTTAATGGCCTTGAGAGATAATAACTCAACAAAAAATAGTTTTTAATCTATGCTTCGGTTTGAAATATTTCTTCAAATTTCGATTTCATGCCAATGGGGATTTCCACTGTTCTTTTTCTCTGTTCATTATTTCTTCTTCTTATCTCAATGAATTATTACGCGAGACCTATGTTCCATCATGGACTGAAGGATAATGTGTTGTAATGGATCTGGTTAGAGCTTTGAAATGGTGGAGTGGTGGACTGGTGTTCTATGTAGTTTTCTTATAGTAATGGAGAAGCAACAAGAAACAACTAACAATTAGAATTTTTTTCAAATTTTTGGGTGTGAGTTGGGCACATATTTTCATGTTTTATGTACTTTACCTTAGGGACTTGTGAGACATAAAATTCCATGGTGGTCAAGAGGATGACACATGGCGACGATTTGGCGACAGGGAGTGAGTGTTCCAAAATTAGCTTTAAAGCATCAAGGGGCTAAAAACTGGTCATATGGGTGACCAAAACAATATCCCAGAGGTATTGGTGCCTTTTTCCATGTTTGATGTCCCTCACCTTAGGTAAATGAGGGACATCAGTTTCCATGGTGGTCCTAGAGATGACACGTGCCACTTGATCCGATGACAGGGAATGGATGCTCCAAAAATGCACTGACGGATGAAAGTAAGTCGTGTGGGTGACCAAAAGACTCCCCATAGGGGCTGGGCACATTTTTCCATGCCTCGTTGTCCCTCACCTCATGGACATAAGGAAATAATTTTCCACATGGTCACAGAGTTGACACGGGCGCTTGATTCAACGACAGGAGAACAAATACTCCAAAAATTCACACAGGGTTAAACTGTCAAGTTTGGAGGTCACATGGGGGCAAGGAACATTTTAAAAGGGTTTTTGTACTTAAAATCATGGAATTTAGGAAATTACTTCCCTCCAGGCTCTAGTGTTGACACGTGTCCCAAAAAATGATTAAGTCCTAAACTACCTTTGAGAGGGCAACTTAGAAAGAAGATAACTTGAGCTCTGGTGGCGGTTATTAGTAAAATGTTATATGATCCTGACATTTGGAAATGAAATTTTCAATCCAATAGTGGGGATATCATGTCTTTATTCATCCATCTGATCCTTAAAAATCAGATTTGTGATTTCGACTCCACATGTGCACGAAAAACCTTCACGAGAATCATATGCACCAAGGTGTTGCGAAAAATATTATTTCACCATCATGTAGGTATTGGAATCCTCTTTACGCGATGTTTAAGTTTACTTATAACTCCATCCAGAGCTCTCGAATCTTTTACAAGCCCAAAATCTATTTTAGGCACAGTGAGAACGGCTTAGGCTTGTGAACCCTATTTTCACTAAAAGCTGCTCCAAGTATTTCAAAACTTCCCCAAACCTTCCAAAATAATTTCCATGATGTTCTAATGTCTTCAATTCAACTCCATGTTCAATTTTTTTCCTTCTTTCATTCAGGAGGAGTTGATCCGATCCACAGGAATGCCAGTGATAGCCTTCCTAAAACTACCTATAGTTTGCAAATGAACTCCTAAAATCACCTAGGGGATGATATAACATTATTTGGGATGTCACTTGGACTTATTGGATAGAGTCGGGGAATCTTGGAATGATATAACTTGAAAAATTTGACACTGGGGTATAGTTTTCGTGCTCGAAAATTGTTGATTACCCTATTTTACATTTTTAGGAAAACAGATGGCTCTAGCTTGGGGACATGACATGGACTAAGCATAGTGAAGACATGACATGGGAATCTAGAATCTCAATTTTAGACCATATAATTTATTGACTAGTGCCTTATCCATTGGGCCCTATAGAGTCATGTACAAATTACAACAAGAGAGAGAAGAAGGAAACACACATGCACACAAAAAGGATGAAAAAGAAACACACAAAACACAACAGGAAGGGAAACACACACAACAGAAAGGGAAACACACCTAAAAATCACCTATGGTACAAGGTAAGGGACAACCTGCTTTCACTGAAGCACTTTGCATTTCTCAAAAGTTACCCTTGAAGAGGCAACATCGAATGATGATGTTACGTGAAGATGTTGATGGGTTCAGTAGCCTCCTCCTCATGGCTGCTTTATGAAAGCCAGGTGATTTCAAAATTTTCTGTGTAATTGGTAGGAGTAAGTCCATCTGAGCTTCTTGATGCTTAGGTCCTTACTTGGAAATTTGCATTACGTTCATGTTCTTTGAAATTAGTTTCATAGTGTCATTTTCCTTCCATGTTTATCCATATAGTTGATTCTCCATTGAGCATGCTATCACTGCCCCATAGATGATTTTTGTTCCAATTCCTTTGATATTCTGAGTTACTTTCTTTCTTAGGTCTATGCTCATTGATATATTCTCTATGAGAAACATTTGATTCATTCTTTATCTCTACTCCACTGTGAGGCATTTGAGTTGATGGGAGGATCGAAGGAAAACTCATACTTTTATTGTATATCCATGGCACGAGTGAAGAGATCAAGAATCAGCTCAGGGGTCTTCTACAAATTCTATTGCGTCCAAGATTTCTTTCAAAGAGTTATGCTTTGTCGTTTCCTATAGCTCATCTTTATACACCTTTGAAGAATCTTTATTTTACAACTCAAGGCAACTATCTGGAGGGATCACCTCATCATCTCGGGAATCGCTGCACTCTATCAATCCTTTATCAAAAAGAGTTTCATATTTAGAGGTCTTGAAGCTCCTTGCTTTAATTTCTTCTTCATGGAAAGAGTCTTCATCTTCAAATTAGAAATAAAATATCTCCATTTTGGTATTGCATAAATCAATCATTACCTCAAGAGTGATATCATATGTTTCATCTTGCCTTATATTAAATGAACAACCTTAACATTGGTTAAGGCTTCCAAATCAGCTTCACACTTGTCTTACAGATTTGTGTCTTGCATCAAGAGCTCGAGGCCGAGCTCGGGATCTTTAGTTTATTTTGTGGATCTAAGAATTTCTTGTTCATGAATTTCTTTCAAACATTTCATGGGATCATCACAAGATGATTTTTTTTCTTCATAGATGGCTTGACGAGATCATCTTCATCCCCAAATGGGAATGAGAATAACTCATCTTAGAAAAGCATATAAGCTGATTTTTCTTCTTGAAAATCATCAAGCACCATCTCCTCTTCTTCATGGTTTGCATCATCCAGCAATTGAGTTGCCCTCTTATAACTCGAATCTCCTCAATGGTTCTTATAATTCCAAATCTCTTTGGGAAGGCATGTCTGAGATATCAATATGGGAATATCCTCTTCTCCTCGGTTGTCACAAAGTGATTCATCTTCTTCTACTTTGTACAAAATGTTAGCTTCGAGGATTTCAAAATTTCATACCATGTACCTCATCTTATTCTCAAGAAGCAATTTATCCATGTATCCCGTCACTGGTATGGTTGTAGAAGACTAATTCATCTAAATTTTCCCTCCCAAGTCTTGATAGAAATTTATACTCAAGAACATTCTCGAATGAGGTGGGACGTATACTACCAAAATCATCACTGAAACTTTCTTGTATGGAAATATGGCATGAGCCACCTGTGCATAATTGTCCTTCCCTACAAGTGAGACCCATTTTTATTCCAAAGAGTAACAAGAGCCGCTAGGTGGAGTCATGGTAAGTCTGAGAGCCTTGGTGACCTTCAAAGGCATCACATTGTCTGAGGCACCAGAATCTATTATGTAATTGTTCAACACATATTCTAAACAAAAAAGGGATATGTACAAAGGTTCAACTTTATCATTCTTGGATGCACTCGGAGAAAGCATGTTCTATGAGGGAGGTGTAGGTGAGTTTGGTAGCATGCCTTTGGTGCTAGAAGTTACAACATTAGATGTTAGACTACCACTCTGATATACCAAACAAACCTCTCAAATTGTTTAGGATGAGTCCATAAATATTCAATTTCAGTAATTTTCACTTTGGCTTTGTTTGCATATTCTATGAATTCAAAGGGAGTAGATGTGGAAAAGAGGGGTGAAGGGACTTGTTTTGGAGTCTGGATAGGCTTAGGAGCATGATTTGATGTTTGGGGAATGGATGGTATTTTGAATGACACACTAGGAGCTTTCAAGGTATTAGATTTTATAGGAGAAGATTTAGATTTAGAAATGGAAGAGGAATTGGAAATCTTACTTGGGATTGTGGGAGTCTTCTTAATTTCTACAGGATTAGGCTCCAACAATGCAGACTTTATGGAAGATGGAAGTGGGGATCCTCGACTGATTATTTTATTTTACAGAGTCGCCATAGGAGGATCATCAACCTTCTTTTTCTTTTATAGCAGTGGAGGGAGATACTCTTTTCTTGGACTGAGAACAAGTGAATACCACACATGAGAAATTGGGTGTATCCTCTTCATCTTCTTCACCACATCTAGAATACTCACAAAATCTTATTTGTGTGTCATTTTCAAATTCATCACTTTCTAGGAAATTACCACCTTCACTTTCTTGAAATCTACAATTTACGTTCATGGGTGGGGCCTCCAGGGTGAGCCTTTGGGGTGTTCCTACAATATGATTTATGTTGTTTCTTTGAGAAGATGCTTGTTCAAATAATTCCCTCTTCAAAGATGCAATCTCACTCACCAAATTTTGCAGCGATGGATTGATTCTCTCATCTCTAGGATGTTGGGTCTTTCCCTTTGATGGATTCATGATATTTTCAGAGAGGATGATATCATCTTCAAGTTCAATATCCATCCTTTGTGCTTCTACAATGTTCCTTGGTTGGGCTCTTCACAAAAAAAATCCTACTTCTGATGATTGAGAATTGAGGAAGAATCTCTTGACATTTTTTTGAGATGGTGAATCCTCTTCAGGTATCTTGTAAAGTAGCCATTCGAAATGAGACATAAAGTCTCTCATGGTTTCATTTTTTCCTTTATTCATTTGAGCCAACTGCACCAAGAGGTCTTGAAAGTCTTCAGTTGATTTAAATCTCTCTTTGAAGGCAGTCTTGATGTCATCCCAACCAATGAAAAATTGGGCAGGCATGAGGTAGAACCATTCTGCTGACTTTTCTTTAAGGGACTCCATGAACAATCTTACATCAACATCTTCATGTTGGACACAAAGAATTCCACATGATTTCATGAAGGTAGTGATGTGTTCTTCAGGATGTTTTGTTTTTTCACCTTTGAAATTTGGCAAGTTCTTGTAGGAACTTGTTGGTAGATCATGGAGAGGTGGTTCAAGAGAAAGTGGGTCTATATTCCTTCCCCATGGAACAATGGGTTGAGGTATTTCTTCTTGATCTTCCATTGTCATTTCTTTTTCTTCTCTCGCTTCTATAAATTCTTCTTCTTTTGGGAACTCAATGACCAATGGTAGTTGAAAAATGGGAGAATTTGAAGGGGGAGTATCAACAGGAGTCTTGACAGGATTTCCAGGTGAACTGTTTGAAGAGATGGATGGAGAGGAGGCTTGAGAGAAGAAGTATGGATTATCTATAATTCGTTATTACTGATTTTGCAAGTCCTTGAAATTGGAATCAAGCAACACCTCTCGACTCGCTGCTCAAACTGGTCTATCTTCCTTCAACTAGCTTTTGGAAACTTTTGCGGTGAGAACACCAAAGTGTAATGTGAAAAGTGAAAAGTTGCATGTAGAAATCAGCGAGTGTATCTTTCAGCAATGGATTTTTATGAACTCTTTTTTTGTATTTTTCAATATTTCATTTTTTTGTATTTTTAGACCTTGCGGTCATATACTGGGTGCAGATGCTACTAAATATGACCCATGGTGGGTGTCAAAAATTGTTGGTGAGAAAAAATTTTGCGTGGACAAACTTGTGGATTTATTTCCAACACTCTGGGAATCTAAGTCCCTCTACTTAACCAATGCAGCTTACGTATGTACATGTACATGTAAAGGTGGATTTTTGTGGTGGCCTTTCGATCGGGGATCCAACAGGGGCACTCCATTGACCTTGTGAAAAAGCTAGAAATCTCTTACTAGGGAAGAATTTGTCTAAAAGTGGGAAAGGGAGTGATAATTGAGGTAGGAGAACTAATGTTGCAGGTAGAAAATTAGATTCCTACACACACACTAGTTAGAAACTTCATCACATGCACTAAATTAAGAGGAAATAACCCTGCAAATGGCAACAAGACAAAATAGAATTTGATGAACACAAAGTATCATGAAATCCCTTAGTCAAAGAAATCTAGAAACTCCTTATTCTTGTATTGATGCTTAAACAAAAGTTGTACATAGTGTAAGAATGGAAGAAATTTGAGAGTGGAGGAAAGTAGAAGAAAAATGGCTATCTCCTTTGCTTTCTCTAGGTACAATGCACTCTTGAGTTTACAAGATCAATTGCCAACCCTTTGAAATGGGAATGGCGTTACAATTTATAGAATGAGAGGTGACTTATCGTCTACCCCCAATGGATTTTCGAATACCTTAATATGACTTAAGACTGTTCATATTCCACTTTAAATATTTAAGTCCCTTTTATAATAGCATGGTGACTTAAAGTTACATTATATTTTTGAAGTCACTTAAGTCATATTAAAAAGTACAAACCTCAGTGCAAAAATATAACATTGAAGAGAGAGAGTGTTGCATGAGAAGAGAAGAGAGAGAGAAAGAAGAGAAGATGCCATCCCGGATGAAGTCGATGATCCTCATTGATGGAAAGCTCCAAATATAGTGAAACTTTGAATCTTCAAACTCCTTACACACTTTGTGAAACTCCTCCAAATTAGCTCACGAAAACTTGCCAAGTTGAATGAAATAAGATGGATCTTGAACACACTTTGAAAAATGGCTAGGATGATCCTAATTAATGATGTCCCCTTGAATGATTATTCATGTACGACCCATTGTTCCAAAACTACTTTTTGAGTGTGTTATCCCCGTTTTGAGTTCACAACGAAACGATCGGATAACCCCTACAAAATTTTTGAAGTGATTTTGCATTATGACCTCTTTTAGAGAAAATCGGGTTTTCGGGTGTTACTAACAGCTTGACATAAGTTTTAACATGCTTTATGTCTTATGACCTCCGAAACCCGAAACCCGCCTTGTGTTAAGACAATCCTTTGTATTTGGGTTTTCGGAACTCTAAAGCATCGGGACATTCATGTTCCAAAACATGTTTTATGCGCCATGTTCTCTGATTCCCGAAGTCCGCTCAATCCTTTGTAATCGGGTTTTCGGAAGTTCAATGCATCGGAACATTCATGATTCAAAACATGTTTTGTGCTCCATGTTTTCCGAAGCCCGAAACCCGAAATGCACTAAATTTCCTCGTGTCGGGTTTTCGGACTCCTCCAACATGCTGACGTGGCATTCATGCCGAGTGGTCGGTGAGTTGGCACGTGCCGAGTTGAAGTGTATTTATTACTGATTTTCTTTTAAATACGCGGATTTCCACGTCATTCTTACCGTTCATATTTTTAATTGGTGGATTTTTCGCATGCTCTTCCGCTCCCAAAACCCGCAAACTCGCGTTACCAGACTGGATCGTTTGTTTTCGATTTTACCTGTCTCAAATTGAAGGTATTTTTCGTTCCTTCTTTATTCTTGATTTTTCTGGATCGACTGCGTGTATTTTCTTTCCAATTTCTTGCCGGTTGTTGAGGGTTTTTCTTCCTTCTTCTTTCTGTGTTGTTTTGGAAAGGGTTTTGGGTTTTTAGGGTTTATTTTCTTTTTGAGATTATCGATTGGTGCTGTTCCTTCCAAATTCCAATTACTTGCATGATGTATGGAATATGAATAACAAAAAAGAAAGGAAGTTGTGTATGTAGAAATTCAAAGGAAAGACTCTGTTTTTGTTTCCCGGATTTTGAAGACTGTTTTGCAGATTCAAAAGTCCGAAGTACAAAGGAAGCTCGCGGTGACGGGGTTTATCAACTTTCCGACCTCAACACTAAGTGCCGGGCATCTCCGAAGTTCCGTCATCGAAAGTGGGTGCGGGCATCTCCTAAGTTCCGTCATCGAAAGTGGGTGCCGGGTTTTCTCCTTTCCATCATTGAAAGCAAGTGTCGGGTTTTGCCAAGATTCCACATATCGGACTGTCGGGTTCTCAAAGTTTTCTCGATATCTTCTTACGCATGTCGGGTTCTTCTCTTCTTCCGACGCATTCGATCAATCAGTTTTTCGGTGTGCACAAGACATCTCCGGAGTTCCGAGCCTTTCTCCTTCCAATATTCTTCATGTCGGATCTGGTTCATCACGGAGAAGGCCGAAAAATCTAGCGAGATGAAATACAAATTTAAGAAACTTAATCCCCGTCATATATCGATTTGTAATTATGATATCAGGGATACTGAAATGGGCAACATAGATATGGATGACTTTTGGAATAGGGTGAAGAGTTCTTCTCAAACCCCATGGATGGTGGCTTTAGCTAACAGTGGCTTGCCCCTTGCGGCGAGCTTCCCCATGTCTCGCTCAATGTCCGAGTTTGTTTTGGCATGTGCATCCGCTACGACTCGACTTCTCGTTACGTAAGGAATCAGTTTGGTGAAGTAGTTATCAAACTAGATGGGGCTTATTTTGATGATCTCCTGAAACTACCAAATTTTGAAGAGTATGGGGCCCTAGACATCAAGTCGGCTCAGAAGGCACTGGGACGATAACGAACCGGAAAATTGCATTAGGGATGTCAATAAGAAGTTCTTGGTCAAGGCAAAACCAAGTAATATCTAGATTTCCAAGAAGCTGTCCCTAGATCGGATTTCATACAAGAAATCAACGATATTATCACCCTCTTGAGCCGGGTTTTTGGCTTACTGCAGAATCAAATTTATTTCATGGATGGATGTACCAATTTATGGTCACCATAAAGAGGAAAAAGCAAGGGATTGGTACTGGGACCCTTATCGGTGATGAAATTGATTCCCAGATGACGACGGTCTGTCAACCTAAAGTTTTATATGTTCTCATATGTGGCCTATACGGCAGCCTGGGATGAGGAGCTATCCCGGGCTGGAGACTAAAGGAAGCAGAACGACAAATCCAGTCTATAAGTATTATCCTAAAATAACGAAGAAGGGGTCCAAGGATCATTTTAGGAGGGTAAATGACGCCTTTTTCTACGAGAACATCTGCCAGCTGAACCCAGGGCTGAGAAAGACAAGGGTCTCAGACGAGGCATGGGCTGAAGTATCTAAATGGGGATGTATCTTCTTACAGTTCAAGAAATTTACCTACCTTCGAACGGTCATGTACTCTGGAGAGCCTTTCCGTCTGCCTCGCTATCCGGGGATAGATTGATATTGCTAGAATTGGTCGAACAATTTATTGGATTTTCACAAATTCCAACAGAGCAAGCATAAGGCAGCAGTATCCTTCCCAATTTCTATTGGGAGATATACTTGCTCAACAGTGGCAAAGGCCAAAAATGCTGAATGTGAACTCCGGGAGAAATTAAAGAAGCATATGAAGTCTTGGGATGGTTTTGACATTCGAGGAGTACTTAGAACCTATGGAGCCCTACATCTGCACAGGCCCAACATTGAGGATATCTCGGTGGATCTGCATAACGAAGTTGCGGTTAGCGAAAAAGATAATAGTAGGTTAACTATTAATGAGATTCGACGCTAGAGCTTTCGATTTGCGGATGGCACAACCGACAATGAAAGTGTGTTAGATATGTCCTATGATGGGCTTAATGAAGATTGATACGTTTTCCCGCCTATTGATTGGTCGGCCAGCGAAAAAGCCTCTATCACCGATAGGTCAGCCCTAATTCTGGCTCGTACAAAGAAATGGCTCTCCTCTTGGGGGATGAATTTTAAGGATGACAAGTTTCCAAAATTGGCTGCTTCTGAGGCGGGGCCCTCCAAAAAGAAGAAGGACAAGGAATCTACTGGGGGGTCTATAAAAATCAGGATTCCCAAGAAGAAGAAAGAAAGACAAATCTCTTCAATTGTCTCTCCAGCTCAAACGGTGGTTGTGCCAGAATCACCAACACCACCAGAAATAGGGGAGATTAATTTAGAAGAAGGAGGAAGCCAGCTCTTGACTTCACCATTTGCTGATTGCTCAACTGGAGAGACCTTATCTCTTGCATTCAAGGCTTTGGAAACTGAATCTGTGCCTCCCCCTCAACAACCACTTCAGCCTCCTCATTCCCCATCCACTTCTTCAAGTATGGCCAATATTTTCTCCGGGCTCTCACCCCTCTCTGCTGGAACCCAAGTGATCACCAACACTCCTCCACAACCTGTGCCTCTATTCATTGCACCTACTACCACGTTGCTCTTTGTTCCACCTCCAATAGTAGAATCTGCTCCCCTTGAGAGTAGAATACCGATTCTTACAACATTGGCGCTTTCCTCCGATACACCACAATGGCTACTCGAACAAACTCGAGAGAAGAGGAAAGTGATTGTACCCTACCACCTTTGATTTCAGCTCACTCAAGGCTTCTCTGAGATCAGCCAAGAAACCCAAAACAGTTTCAAGGGTTTTGGTAGATGCTTCAGGAGATAAGTTCGCAGAGATTGCCACTCCCTCAGCTGACAAAACTAGAGATGATGTAACAGCTGCTGATTACCAGGTAACCAGGGTGTCTCTTGGGAAAGTAACAGCAGAAGGAGCGCAACAAGATGCACGGGCTTCCATAGACGTGCTGTGCCAAAAGTTGAAAGAAACAAAGGTCAGCAGAGATGAGCTTAAGGAAAAAGTGGAGCAGTTGACAGAGGTTTTGATCAAACTCTCAAAACCCCTTGAATCCATACCACCTTCTTCTGCTTCTGCTTCTGCCGGATTTGATTTCTCATCGGTGCCTACGATTGAGAAGATTGCCAAAAAAGGAAGAGTGGTTGATGAATGGATCCAAAAGTTGCTCCAACAAGGGAAGGAAGTAATTCTAGACGTGGTGAAAGTTCATCAGTCCTTGGCAGAGATTCAGAAGGAAGGAGAAAAGATGGATGAGGAATTCACTGAAGAACTTGGACAGCTTGATTTGACTTGTGAAGCTCTCCAAGTGCTAAAGCAAATACCAGCACATCTCTTGGTAGAAGAAGGCGTTCTTCCACATACAGATAAACACTTTTAGCTGATCAAGGCCATCAAGTTCAGAGTAAAGATTCTCAACGAAGCCTGCAGCAAGTTGAGAGAATCAAGGGATAAATTGATCGATGGGAAAAGTGATCTGGAAGAAGAATTGCTAAAGATTTGTCCAAAGGTGTCAGTTGGGAACTTAAGTGCCCTATCAGCAGATGATCTCTTCAAAAAAGTTCAAGAGACTGTTCAGCATGAACCTGTAGATGGATTCGACCTTGAAGTCATTGGTCAGTTTGTGAGGATTGAACATACGTTGGAGGCCTTAAGAAAGCTCAGCAAAAGGTTGAAAAAGCTTCCCGGCAGTGCCAGTGATATCCATGAGACCTGCGAAATGTGGAATGATCATTCCACTGCACCTGAGGAAAATGAAATGCAAGGCATTATTCGGAAGTTCGGGGAGTTCGGAACAAACAGTCTCAACTGGAGGAAGAGAAAGAAGAAGAATCAAAAGATGATGACTCGGATTAAGTTCCAACGTCCCATGACATTTCTATTTTTAGAATGACATATCTTTTATTTCCGTTTTGTCATTATTTTTAATTCATACTTTGACTTGGTCTCTGCGTGAGAATCATGCAAAGTGAACTCTAGTTAGCATGCTACTTTTCAGGATCTCATCTGTTTTATCTCTAGCTTCTTTTGTTATAAATAAGGGATGCTTGTGCATTCTAAAGGGTCAAGAATTTTGAAGCATTAAGAGGCTATTGGAAAGGAGAAAAACTTTGTGTTTTCTTTCAATCATTTTGAAGAATAGAAGTTGATATTGTTTTGCAGAGACTTTGTGTTGTGAAATATATCTTATTTAAGACAGTGTTCTTATGTTCATGATCTTAAAGCTATTCTTTGCATAGAATCTCGGTGTTTCTAATTATCTCGGACACTATATCTCGTGATCTAAAACTTGTATGATTATTTCGTGCTCTGTGTTTACTCGAAAGAAAATACGTTTCTCCCATTTCTTTTCTACCGTGCTTCTTTCATCATGTGATTTCTAACCTATTTCACTTACGAAAGCAATATCCTTGAATCGTGTGAATGTGGATTTCGGATTTCATCCCAACCCCAATGGTTAGATTAGTGTGAATATTGTATATATTATTTACTGTTGTGTTTTAGATTAGCAATAAACAGGCAGCCTCACCTGTCTTTGAGGAGGGATTTAATCCCATGTACTGTGGTTGAACCTCATATTTTGGTTTGACAAAATATCCAACCAACGATTTTGGCGACTCACTGGGAAATACGGATCAATAGTATAAAGCTTATCCTCTCGGTGTCTAGCGACTCCATATTTGCCTTATTTTTAATAAGATCTCCTTTCAGTTCAAGCTGGCCAGGAGGATCTTCACTCGGTCTCGCCGAGCTCAAGGTGAAATTGATCCACTCTTCGAGTTACTGCAGCAGCATAATTTCAGCCTTTCTCCCAACAGCATTGTTTCTAATCGAACCAGAAGTTCTTCGCCTGTTCGGAGAACCCGGATCCCTGAAGAACGGGAAGCATCTGCAACTTGTCGTGCACTACTCTTGTCTGATACTCGGATCCCTGTACGCACTCTTTTCAGAAGGATGGCGGTTCAACCTGTGCCTTGGGGTGCAGTTATTGGTCCTCTTTCCTTGACTCCTCCATTGAATGAGTTACCACGTGGATCACGTAAAAACATTCCCAAGTTCAATGGGGATGGGAAGCAGCATCCTGATGAGCATATTGCGTCTTTCTTTGTTGCATGCGGTGTCCTCGGAGTAGCCCACGAAGATGTCTCTGTTCGACTCTTCGTTGAAACATTGCAGGGAGTAGCAGCTGAATGGTTTTACCACCTCCCGAATGCATGCATTCTAGATTGGGCTACCATGCGGACCAAGTTTGAGGCACGTTTCAAACCAGCCAAAGATTCTCATGCTTTGTTAGCTCAAACACTCATATGAAGAAGGAATCGCATGAACCTATGCGGGAATTCGTGGCTAAGTTCAATAAGCTGATCCGGAAAATTCCAGTATTGTACCAACTCTGGAAAACCAAAAATGCTTTTTCATCAATGCTCAACCTCCTGATATAAGCTTTTTATTACGAAGGTCTTTTATCCCAGATCTCAAGCTCTGCTCAGTCAATGGCTACTGAAATAGAGGATGATCTCATCTTAGCCGGAAGGATCAAGAAAGATATACCCAAAATCAAAAATCAAGGTTCTTCTCAAGGTAATACTGACCCTATGTTTCAAAAAATGGCTAATGATTTGATTGCTTTAAAGAAGCAAGTGTCTCAGTAGGTGAGCAATGTTCCGTACCGGGATATCCCTAGGCGGAATTTTAATAACAATGGTGCACTGCGCGAGATATAGCCACGGTTAGCTCTGCTCAGGCCGAGACTAGCAATTGAAGCTCCGCTTTGTTAATGCAGCGGCCCGGAAATAATTGAAGAAGATGATGAACCGAAAGAACAAGATTCCCGTGAGGATTTGAAGCTTCGGGATATGCTTTGATGAGTCTTATGATGAGTCACCACTCCAAAGATTGGGATATTTGGAATATGATGAAGATGAATGTGAGCCAGATGGTCAATCATTTGCTGTTTTCACTCGGTCCCAGTCTCGGTTCCCGAAAGCCTCCGGAAAATACTAAGGAGAAGAATAAGGAACCTCCCATATCCATAGTCAAGAGGGGTACCCCTATTTCGGCGCAAACTGAAAGAGAGGTTACTAAAAAGACAGCTACTCCTTATTTCCCTTCTCCTAAGGTCAGTGCCCCAGCACAAGCTCATATAATTAGAACTGAGCCTACTATCATTCCTTCTTACACTGCTTTCAACATTATTGATCATGCAAAGAGAACCAAAATTCAAATGTCAGAAGCAGAATACCTTCAGTCGAATCCCGAACAATTTGAAAAGCTGGCCAAGTTCATCAGAAGTAAAGCGGCCGTTCCATCACCTGCTAAAGGTCTCCTTTCAAATCCTACTCAACCCACACCTCAGAATAATCTGACTTCTGCTTCTTCCTCAGGAAAGATTGAACCATTTTATTTGTCTCTACTTATAAATGGGTTTAAACTCAGCAATTGCATTATTGATTCAGGGGCCTCTGATAATGTTATGCCCGCAAAAGTGGCCCATGCCCTTGGGCTTACTTTGACTAAGTCATATGGACGGTGCTATTCCATGGAAACTAAACAAGTCCCTCTGATTGGTCAAATCAAGGACGCACAGTTCGCATTTGTTGCTTTTCCTGAGAAGAGAGTGAAAATGACTATTCTGGTTGCTGATATCCCTGCGGCTTATGGTATTCTCTTGGGTAGAGGATTTTGTAAAGATGTCGGAGGAGAGATTAGTATGGATTGGACCAAAGCCAAGATCCCAGTCAAGGGGGTTCAACAGGTTCTTTATCCTGAACCGCAGGCAAAGTATTTGGTGACCAAATCAGATGATCCTAAGGCTCAGATTCTTTTCGAAGATGCTAGCTTCGGGAATTATTTCATGACTTCCGAGATACCAATTGTAGATGTTGAAGAGGAAGATCCCAATGCTATTTGGACGCTTGAATTTGATGGTAGCTGCTCTACCTCTGGATCAGGCGCTGGTATTGTTCTCATATCTCCTAGCTCCGAGATTTTCCCATCAGCTTATAAGTTGCAATTTGATAATACTAACAACACGGCCGAATATGAAGCCCTGTTATTAGGATTAGAATTGGCCAGACAGAAGGGAATCAGGAATCTCAAGGTTCAGGGGGATGCGGAGCTGATTGTTAATCAGGTCAGGGGTATATATCAGGTGAAAAATGATCGGTTGAGGCATTACAGGAACAAAGTTTGGGATAGTATAGAATGCTTTGATGCATTTTCTATTAAGGCAGTTTTAAGAGATTATAATGACAAGGCTGATTCTTTGGCCATATCTGCATCTCTTCTTCTTCCTCATCCTCAGTTCAAGCAAGACACATACTCTATCGAGATTGTGTACCGCCCTAGCGTCCCAGATAATGCAACTCACTGGCAGGTATTCAATGATGATCAACAGGTGTTGGCTTTTCTAGAAAAGGCTGACAATTTCAGTGAGCTATATTTTGAAGGTTCGGAATCAGCCTTTCATGAAACTATTTCAGAGCCATATCAAGAGGTTAATGGTGAATTTATCCAACTGAAAGGCAACAAGATACCAAAAGGTCTGGTTTCTCTGGAGGGTCTGTTTGACAAACATGATCGCTTCATCCAAAACAAAAGGCAGGTTGAAGGAGCTTCTTCCTCTGAAGTGGATCAAATCAATCTAGGTTCATCTGATCAACCTCGGATGGTGAATATCGGTAAATGTTGTTCTCCTGAAGAGAAGGAAAGATTCACTTCGCTTTTGAAGAAATACATCGATGTGTTAGCATGGTCCTATGCAGATTTGAAATCTTTCAAGCCCAAGGATGTTCAGCACAGTATTCCTCTGAAGCCTGATATGAAGCCTTATAGACAGAAGCAAAGGCATTACAATCCGAAGATTTCAGGGACCATCCTGGCAGAAATTCAGAAGATGTTAGATGCTAGAATTATTTTCCCAATCCATCATTCCACCTGGATTGCTAACATTGTTCCTGTCAGGAAGAAGAATGGCGAGATCCGGATTTGTGTTGACTTCCGAAACTTGAATCAGTCCTCACTGAAAGATAATTATCCCTTGCCAATCATGGATCAGGTATTGCAAACTGTTACTGGATCAGAAATGTTATCCATGCTCGACGGGTTTTCAGGATATAATCAAGTCGAAGTAACCACAGAAGATCAACACAAGACAACTTTCACGACCCCATGGGGTACCTTTGCTTACAGGAGGATGCCATTCGGCCTGATCAACGCAGGAGCTACTTTTCAGAGAGCTATGGACCTAGCATTCAGAGATCTGATGGGTAAGGTCATAGTCGTGTATTTGGATGACTTGACTGTTTTTTCTAAAAAGCGGAGTGATCATTATGGTCATTTAGAACAGGTACTTTTAAGATGCAGACGTCACGGAATTTCATTGAATCCTAAGAAGTCTATGTTCGGGGTAACAGAAGGAAAGCTGCTGGGTCATATTGTGACTAGAGAAGGAACTAAAATTGACCCAGAAAGGGTAAAGGCTATTCAGAGCCTTACCTTGCCCACAAGTAAAACAGGTGTTCATTCTTTCTTCGGAAAGGTTAATTTTTTGAGAAGATTTGTACCTGATTTTGCTGACAAGACCAAGGATATCCTTGGAATGATGAAAAGCAAAGTTCCATTTCGATGGAGTACAGAAGGGAAGCTGGCATTTGAAGAAATAAAAAAGGCAGTTGCTAGCGCTCCTGTTTTAGTATGTCCAGACTTCAAGAAAGATTTCATCATGTATAGCTATGCTTCTGCCCACACAGTGTCAGCGATCCTGATGCAGGAAAATGGAGAAGGCATTGAAGCTCCTATCGCATTCATGAGCTGTCCGTTGAAAGAGCATGAATTGAAGATGTCGCAGATTGAAAAACATGCTTATGCGGTGGTGCGAGCGGTGAAGCATTTCAGGTACTATGTGCTGAATTCTCATACTCGTGTTCTCGTTCCTGATACTGCTGTTAAATCCATTCTAACTCAACAAGAGTTGGGAAGCCAACGAGGTACTTGGATTGCTAAGGTTCGGGGAGTATGACTTGGACATCAAACCTACCAAGTTGAGTACGAGGAAGAGGCTGTGTCGATTGATTGCGAGAGAATCATCTTTGAAGCGAGTGTGAGAAGAATCAAGATACTTCTTCCGAGCTGCCTATGGTGCTTTTTGTGAGTACGACCGATGAATGGTACACAGACATTGCTTTCTTCTTAACTTATGGTGAATGCCCTCCACATTTAAATCAAAAAGAGAAGAGGACCGTCAAGTTAAGATCTGCAAAATACCTTTTGTGGAATAATGCAATATACAAGAAAGGTATTGATGGTGTCTTCTTGCGTTGTGTCGATAAATCACAACAGGAAAAGTTATTAGAATCCTTTCATAGCCTAGCATGCGGAGGACATTTTTCGTCCTCTGTAACAGCATATAAGATCTTACGGGCTAGGTATTATTGGCCTACTCTTTTCCGGGACTCAGCAGAATGGGTGTCTAAATGTGAAGCTTGTCAACATTTTGTTGGTCGTCCCAAGTTAGCAGCTCTTCCTTTGAAGCCTGTGGTGATTGAAGAACCTTTTCGCCAATGGGGGATTGATTTTATCGGAACATTGAATCCTGCTTCCAGTGCTGGACACAACTATGTGCTGACTGCTACAGATTATTTTACCAAGTGGGTAGAGGCTGTACCAATCAAGCAAGTGACTTCTGAAGCTGTTTGCAAGTTCCTGAAAGAAAACATAATCGTCAGATTTGGTGTGCCTCATAAGATTGTAGCGGATAATGCCTCTAACTTCTCGTCACATGAATTAACAGAATTCTGTTATGGATTCGGCATTACTTTGACTCATTCATCTGACTATTATCCCCAGGGCAATGGGCAAGCTGAGTCCAAGCATAAGAATCAGGTTACTATAATCGAAACTAGTAGATGAAAATCAGAGGACATGGCACAAAGCATTGTATGATGCATTGTGGGCTGATTGGATCACTCAAAGCGAGCCATAGGGATGTTCCCTTTTCGGTTGCTATACGGGATTGATGCTGAAATTCCTATCTCGGTAGAAATTGCCGGCCTTGCGGTTGGCGGCGGTTGAAGATGTAGCTTTTGAATTCTATTAAAAAGAGGGTTATGTACCTAACCAGGCTAGAAGAAGAGCGAATTAAGGTGGTTGATCATATAGCAGATCATCGGAGCGGGGTGAAGAAGATTTTTGATAAAAAATCAAAGCAACGTGACTTCCAGTTGGAGACACGGTGTTGCTTTGGGATAAAAGAAGAGAAACGAGAAGGAATGCATGGAAAGTTTGATTCTTTATGGAAAGGACCTTTCAAGATCCGCGAGTTGAATGGTGAAAATAGTTTCCTTCTATCATATCTGGGATGGAGGGTTACTCCTTTGCCTTTCGGTGGACAACATCTAAAGTCGTTTCCACCATTAATGCAAGATGCTCTCTTGCATTGTACATATTTTTACTTTTGTTGTGTGTTTGCTTTTGGTTTTCTTTCTTTCTTTTTTCGTTTTGTTTTGTTTTGGTTTTCTCCTTGACCCCGTAGCCCAATGGATAAGGCCCTGGTCTGCGAGACCAGAGATTCTGAGTTTTATTCCTTTGGTATTGCAAAGAAAGTCCCCAACTGGAGCCAGCTGTTATCCCCGTTTTGAGTTCACAACGAAACGATCAGATAACCCCTACAAAATTTTTGAAGTGATTTTGCATTATGACCTCTTTTAGAAAATTGGGTTTTCGGGTGTTACTAACAGCTTGACATAAGTTTTAACATGCTTTATGTCTTATGACCTCCGAAACCCGAAACCCGCCTTGTGTTAAGACAATCCTTTGTATTCGGGTTTTCGGAACTCTAAAGCATCGGGACATTCATGTTCCAAAACATGTTTTATGCGCCATGTTCTCCGATTCCCGAAGTCCGCTCAATCCTTTGTAATCGGGTTTTCGGAAGTTCAATGCATCGGAACATTCATGATTCAAAACATGTTTTGTGCTCCATGTTTTCCAAAGCCCGAAACCCGAAATGCACTAAATTTCCTCGTGTCGGGTTTTCGGACTCCTCCAACATCTTGACGTGGCATTCATGCCGAGTGGTCTATGAGTTGGCACGTGCTTGAGAGTTGAAGTGTATTTATTACTGATTTTCTTTTAAATATGCGGATTTCCACGTCATTCTTACTGTTCATATTTTTAATTGGTGGATTTTTCGCATGCTCTTCCGCTCCCAAAACCCGCATGAACTTGCGTTACAGATTGGATCGTTTGTTTTCGATTTTACCTGTCTCAAATTGAAGGTATTTTTCGTTCCTTCTTTATTCTTGATTTTTTTGGATCACTGCGTGTATTTTCTTTCCAATTTCTTGCCAGTTGTTGAGGGTTTTTCTTCCTTCTTCTTTCTGTGTTGTTTTGGAAAGGGTTTTGGGTTTTTAGGGTTTATTTTCTTTTTGAGATTATCGATTGGTGCTGTTCCTTCCAAATTCCAATTACTTGCATGATGTATGGAATATGAATAACAAAAAAGAAAGGAAGTTGTGTATGTAGAAATTCAAAGGAAAGACTCTGTTTTTGTTTCCCGGATTTTGAAGGTTGTGTTGCAGATTCAAAAGTCCGAAGAACATTGGAAGCTCGAAGTGACGGGGTTTCTCAACATTCCGACCTCAACACTAAGTGCCGGGCATCTCCTAAGTTCCGTCATCGAAAGTGGGTGCCGGGCATCTCCTAAGTTCCGTCATCGAAAGTGGGTGCGGGTTTTCTCCTGTTTCCGCCATTGAAAGCAAGTGTCGGGTTTCGCCAAGATTCGACATATCGGACTGTCGGGTTCTCAAAGTTTTCCGATATTATCTCTGCGCGTGTCGGGTTCTTCTCTTCTTCCGACGCATTGATCAATCAGGTTTTCGGTGTACACTGACATCTCAGGAGTTCCGAGCCTTTCTCCTTCCAATATTCTTCATGTCGGATCTGGTTCATCACGGAGAAGGCTGAAAAATCTAGCGAGATGAAATACAAATTTAAGAAACCCGAATCCCGTCATATATCGATTGTAATTATGATATCGGGGATCTTTGAAATGGGCAACATAGATATGGACGACTTTTGGAATAGGGTGAAGAGTTCTTCTCAAACCCCATGGATGGTGGCTTTAGCTAACAGTGGCTTGCCCCTTGCAGCAGGCTTCCCCATGTCTGCCCAATGTCCAGAGTTTGTTTTGGCGTGTGCATCCAGCTACGACTCAGCTTCTCGTTCCGTAAGGAATCAGGCTGGTGAAGTAGTTATCAAACTAGATGGGGCTTATTTTGATGATCTCCTGAAACTACCAAATTTTGAAGAGTATGGGGCCCTAGACATCAAGTCGGCTCAGAAGGCCTGGGACAGTAACCAGGAAAATTGCATTAGGGATGTCAATAAGAAGTTCTTGGTCAAGGCAAAACCAGTAATATCTAGATTTCCAAGAACTGTCCCTAGATCGGATTTCATACAAGAAATCAACGATATTATCACCCTCTTGAGCCGGGTTTTGGCTTGCTTAATCAAATTTATTTCATGGATGGATGTACCAATTTATGGTCACCATAAAGAAGAACAAGCAAGGGATTGGTGGGGACCCTTATCAGTGATGAAATTGATTCCCAGATGACGACGGTCCTGTCAACCGGAAAGTTTTATATGTTCTCATATGTGGCCTATGCAGCAGCTGGGATGAGGAGCTATCCCGGGCTGGAGACTAAAGGAAGCAGAACGACAAATCCAGTCTATAAGTATTATCCTCAAATAACGAAGAAGGGGTCCAAGGATCATTTTAGGAGGGTAAATGACGCCTTTTTCTACGAGAACATCTGCCAGCTGAACCCGTGAATGAAAAGACAAGGGTCTCGGGAGGCGAGGCATGGGTGAAGTATCTAAATGGGGATGTATCTTCTTACGGTTCAAGAAATTTACCTACCTTGAACGGTCATGTACTCGGAGAGCCTTTCATGCGCCTCGCTATCCAGGGGATAGATTGATATTGCTAGAATTGGTCGGACAATATTGGATTTTCACAAATTCCAACAGAGCAAGCATAAGGCAGCGGTATCCTTCCCAATTTCTATTGGGAGATATACTTGCTCAACAAAGATGGCAAAGGCCAAAAATGCTGAATGTGAACTCCGGAGAAATTAAAGAAGCATATGAAGTCTCGGGATGGTTTTGACATCCGAGGAGTACTTAGAACCTATGGAGCCCTAAATCACACGAGCCCGACATTGAGGATATATGGGTGGATCTGCGTGCTTGACGAAGTTGCGTTCGCGAAAAAGATAATAGTAGGTTAACTATTAATGAGATTGAGCGCTTTAGAGAGCTTTCGATTTGCCGGATGGCACAACCGACAATGAAAGTGTGTTGGATATGTCCTATGATGGGCTTAATGAAGATCGATACATTTTCCCTTTATTGATTGGTCGGCCAAAAGCCTCTATCACCGATAGGTCAGCCCTAATTACGCTCGTATGAGAAATGGCTCTCCTCTTGGGGATGAATTTTAAGGATGACAAGTTTCCAAAATTGGTGCTTTAAGGCGGGGCCCTCCAAAAAGAAGAAGACAAGGAATCTCTTGGGGTCTATAAAAATCAAGATTCCCAAGAAGAAGAAAGAAAGACAAATCTCTTGATTGTCTCTCCGGCTCAAACGGTGGTTGTGCGAGAATCACCAACACCACCAGAAATAGGGAGATTAATTTAGAAGAAGGAGGAAGCCGACTCTTGACTTCACCATTTGCTGATTGCTCAACCTGGAGAGACCTTATCTCTTGCATTCAAGGCTTTGGAAACGAATCTGTGCCTCCCCCTAACAACCACTTGACCTCCTCATTCCCCATCCACTTCTTCAAGTATGGCCAATATTTTCTCCGGGCTCTCACCCCTCTCTGCTTTGGAACCCAAGTGATCACCAACACTCCTCCACACCTTGTGCCTCTATTCATTGCACCTCTTACCACGTTGGCTCTTGTTCCCACCTCCAATAGTAGAATCTGCTCCCCGAGAGTAGAATACCGATTCTTACAACATTGGCGGTTTCCTAATACACCACAATGGTTACTCGAACAAACTCAGGAAGAGGAAAGTGATTGTACCCCTACCACCTTTGATTTCAGCTCACTCAAGGCTTCTCTGCGAGAGATCAGCCAAGAAACCCAAAACAGTTTCAAGGGTTTTGGTAGATGCTTCGGAGATAAGTTCGCAAAGATTGCCACTCCCTCGGTGACAAAACTAGAGATGATGTAACAAAATGCTGATTACAGGTAACAGGGGTGTCTCTTGGGAAAGTAACTTGAAGAGAAGGAGCGCAACAAGATGCATGGGCTTCCATAGACGTCTTTGTGCCAAAAGTTGAAAGAAACAAAGGTCACGAGAGATGAGCTTAAGGAAAAAGTGGAGTAGCTTGTTGAGAGGTTTTGATCAAACTCTCAAAACCCCTTGAATCCATACCACCTTCTTCTCTTACGCTCTGCGGGATTTGATTTCTCATCGGTGCCTACGATTGAGAAGATTGCCAAAAAAGGAAGAGTGGTTGATGAATGGATCCAAAAGTTGCTCCAACAAGGAAGGAAGTAATTCTAGGCGTGGTGAAATTTCATCGAGTCCTTGCGAGATTCGAAGGAAGGAGAAAAGATGGATGAGGAATTCACTTTGAAGAACTTGGGCACTTGATTTGACTTGTGAAGCTCTCCAGTGCTAAAGCAAATACCAACACATCTCTTGGTAGAAGAAGGCGTTCTTCCATATACAGATAAACACTTTCAGCTGATCAAGGCCATCAAGTTCGAGTAAAGATTCTCAACGAAGCTGCAGCAAGTTGAGAGAATCGAGGATAAATTGATCGATGGGAAAAGTGATCTGGAAGAAGAATTGCTAAAGATTTGTCCAAAGGTGTCGGTTGGGAACTCAAGTGCCCTATCGTGAGATGATCTCTTCAAACAAGTTCAAGAAGACATTCGGCATGAACTTTGTAGATGGATTTGACCTTGAAGTCATTGGTCGGTTTGTGAGGATTGAACATACGTTGGAGGCCTTAAGAAAGCTCAAAAAAGGTTGAAAAAGCTTCCCGATGCCAGTGATATCCATGAGACTGCGAAATGTGGAATGATCATTCCACTTTTTTTGAGGAAAATGAAATGCAAGGCATTATTCGGAAGTTCGGGAGTTCGGAACAAGCAGTCTCAGTGGAGGAAGAGAAAGAAGAAGAATCAAAAGATGATGACTCGGATTAAGTTCCAACGTCCCATGACATTTCTATTTTTAGAATGACATATCTTTTATTTCCGTTTTGTCATTATTTTTAATTCATACTTTGACTTGATCTCCTGCGTGAGAATCATGCAAAGCTGAACTCTAGTTAGCATGCTACTTTTCAGGATCTGTCCTGTTTTATCTCTAGCTTCTTTTGTTATAAATAAGGGATGCTTGTGCATTCTAAAGGGTCAAGAATTTTTGAAGCATTAAGAGGCTATTGGAAAGGAGAAAAACTTTGTGTTTTCTTTCAATCATTTTGAAGAATAGAAGTTGATATTGTTTTGCAGACTTTGTGTTGTGAAATATATCTTATTTAAGACAGTGTTCTTATGTTCATGATCTTAAAGCTATTCTTTGCATAGAATCTCAGTGTTTCTAATTATCTCGGACACTATATCTGTGATCTAAAACTCGTATGATTATTTCGTGCTCTGTGTTTACTCGAAAGAAAATACGTTTCTCCCATTTCTTTTCTACCGTGCTTCTTTCATTATAACAGTTTCTAACCTATTTCACTTACGAAAGCAATATCCTTGAATCGTGTGAATGTGGATTTCGGGATTTCATCCCAACCCCCAATGGTTAGATTAGTGTGAATATTGTATATATTATTTACTGTGTTTTAGATTAGCAATAAACAGGCAGCCTCACCTATCTTTGAGGAGGGATTTAATCCCATGTACTGTGGTTGAACCTCATATTTTGGTTTGACAAAATATCCAACCAACAGTGTAACTTACTATTTTTAGTAATTCTCAATTACGAGCCGAGATGATTTTTTTATGACCTTGCCTACGATGTTCCCTCTGTGTTCATTACCTTATTCATGGCATCTTCAAGTGGTGGCTTACCTAAAGTAATAGACCCCTATGCAAGGAGACATGCTATTTTTAGTAAGTGTGCCACTAATGTCAAATTGCGACAAAACGGGTCTTGAATTGCAGGTTTTGTTCCAGGTTCCACGCTTCAATTTTTGAGTAAATACTTCATCTCGAACAAGTGGTAAAATGATGTTTTCATCGTTAGGGGAAGAATACGAGAAAAATGTAGTCCTCCATATCCTTACAAAATAGGGGCTTCATGGCACAAACACTAGTTCACGTGAAACTAGATTTGTCAACGATCATTCCCTCCAATTTTCAGATGATTTCGCTTGTTGGATCTTCGGGAATTTGAAAATTTCTTTGAAGAGGGAAGAATGCTCATAAAAATGACAGCCCTCCATATTCCTAAAAAATAGGGACTTCATGGCATGAAAACTAGTTCGCACAAAACTTTATTTTTGACGATTGTTTCCTCCAATTTTGGGCAATTTTGCCACGAGAATGTTGAGAATTGGAGAGGTAGCTCGCTTATTTTTTCCACTACCATGTCATAGTGGCCATTAATGGAGCTTGAAATTTTCAGATCTGATTTTTTTCTCCGTTCTCAATGAAATCAACTTCATTGCAATAGTTTTTCATTATGGTGCTTCATGTGAAATTTCTCTTCAATCCGGCAACCGGTTTGATGGGAAATCAAGATTTTTCCTTCATAGAGCTGGAAAGAGGATTTCTTCACTGTGAGCATTCCTTGCTGAAAATTAGAGGTTTGAATATGATTTTTTAATGGCCTTCAAGAGAGAATAACTCAACAACAAATGGTTTGTCAATCCGTGCTCCGGTTTGGAAGATTTCTTCAAATTTTGATTTCATGGCAATGGGGATTTCCACTATTCTTCTTCTCTATTCTTTGTTTCTTCTTCTTATCTTAATGAATTATTATTATGAGACCTATGTTCCATCATGGAGTGAAGGATAATGTTCTGTAATGGATCTAGTTCAAGATTTGGCAATGGTGGAGTGGTGGACTGGTGTTCTCTGTAGTTTTCTTCTAGTAATGGAGAAGCAACAAGAAGTAGATAACAGTTAGAAAAAAATTCAAATTTTTAGGTTGGACCTGGGCACATTTTTTCATGTTTGATGTCCCTAACTTCAGGGACATGAGGGGCATCAAATTCCATGGTGGTTAAGAAGATGACATGTGGCGGTGATTTGACAGTAGGGAATGAGTGTTCCAAAATCAGCTTTAAAGCACCGAGGGGCTAGAAACTAGTCATATGAGTGACCAAAACACTCTCCTAGAAGGATGGGAAACTTTTTCCATGTTTGATGTCCCTCACCTCCTGGTACATGAGGGACATCGGTTTCTGATGGTCCCGGAGCCGACACGTGGTTCTTGATCCGACGGCAAGAAATGGATGCTCCAAAATGCACTTGGGGCTGAATTTTGGTCACATGGGTGGCCAAAATACTCCCTGTTGGTGCTCAATTTGATCTCGACCCGTTTTCCTTGAAATTATTCAATTTGTGGGCTCTGTCATGTTTTCTATCTCCCCGTATTAATGCATAAAAGCTCTATCCTTTATTTGGTTTCCATGATTAGTCTCTTCCTTTGGTCAAGGATCAATTTAAATCCAGAGTTTGTTTTCCGTTCCTCTCTGTCCATGTGAAAGAATTTGTAACTTGCATGAAAATTTGGGTTTTTTCCCTTCCTTTTGTTTTCCATAGTCACGTTTTGTTTTCCCTATCAATTTTTGTCCCAAATATCTATGGAAACATGGTCTTCTCTGATTGGATGTAGCTTGGTGGATCACATTTGGGCCTTATATCATTTCCAAAATCTCTGTCCTTAAAGAAAGATTCATTTCTAGGTGCAAATGGTGATTTTCCTACATTTTACGGTTTGACGGGTGTGTTTTTCCTCATCAAATTTACATCTCAGCATCTGTGGAAATGTGGCCCTTTCTAGTTGGATGCGGCTCGGCAGGGCACTTTGAAACTCTAAGGCCCGATTCAACTCAAAGCTTGTCCATGTGGAGGGTCGACACTCATCTGAAAATTTTCCTTTTGGTTTGACCTTGAGTTACACCAGGGAGACAAGTGGAGGTTTCCACCGCCTTTTTAGACTTAGACATTTTTTTCATGTAGTAAGTGTAACTTTGGAAGACCATGGACATGTGGAGGGCTGACTCTCATTTGAGGATCCACCTCAAGGTCCCACCTTAGCAGTTGTGACAAGGGCACACATGCTTTTGAGCTCATGCTTGTTTGAGGTCTCCACTTTTGGGGACCATCTCAAAATTGCACCAAGGAGACATGTGTAGGCTTCCACCAGCTCCTCTCTATACTTAAGCTTTTGAAAAAACTTTCTAAAGGCCTGGGACATGTGGAGGGAACACACCATTTGCAAACTAGCCCCTAAATTTTATTTTGAAGAAGCGCCATGAGGACACTTGGAGGATTCCGTTCACTCTACCCTTTCTTGAAATTTTCAATGGCTAAGGAATACTTGTCTCGAATCGTAGACACATGGCGCCTTTCACTTGGTCCTTCAACTTTTTAAGAAAAATCTTTTAGAATAAAACACCTGTTGAGCTGAGCACTTGTTTGGGGTCTCCGCAGTGTGGATATGGGACCATCTCAAAGTGTGCCATTGAGACACGTGGAGGCTTCTGCTAGCTCCTTTTTATAATGAGACTTTTCAAAGGCCAAAAGACAATTTTCTTGGGCCTAGGGCACATGGAAGGCCCACGCTTGTTTGGAAACTTGCCTCTATACCTCACCTTTGTGGTTCTACCAAGGAAACACATGGATGACTCTAATCTAAAGTTGAGAAGGGTAGAATCAATGGTTGTTGTGCATTACATCTGTTTTTCCACCATTTTTGCTCCAAGACTCCTGGAGATGCAAATATGCACTATTTTTCATCATTTTTTGATAAAATTCCTTGTCATTTTTATTTGCAAAGTGCCAATTGAATGGATTTAGAACTTAATTTGTGAGTCCAAGGATTTTTAAGGTCGATATTTTGAAGTTGGAATTTCTCGAGAACTTGCAAAAACATGAATTACTAGAGAAGCTAAATGTAGGACAAAGTTGTAGAGGAAAGAGAAGAAAAAGGATGAAATGATGAATGAGGTTGCAGGTGTGAAGGATGAAAAAGGTGTTTCCTTGAGGGTGAAAAGGATGACCTATTAGATCCAGTTGTATAGAGCCTCCAGAAAATGATTAAAATGGGGATTTATCGCATGACATGAATCGAATGATTAGGACAACCAAAAATTTGTGGGATGACATCCTAGTCATTATTCTAGGGTCACGAGAAATGTGATCAATTCATAATTAGTCCACCTAGCATTTTTCAAATGTGAATTTGTTAAACATCACTTCTGAAGAAAATTGGTAACAAGAAAAGGTAACAAGATGAGTGAGCAAGTGAAATGTATAAATGCAATGATAATACTATTGCAAAAGGTTGAGGGTTGAATTCTTAAGAGAAAAATTGAGAGAACCCATCTTCTTTAGAGACCAATATGAGAAAATTAATTTCCTATGTTTCGATTTCAATCATATCAAGTTGGTTGTGAGTTTACTGATACATTGAAAAGCTCGAGACTATTCAAAGAAATTATGAACTTTCCCTCACTGATGAATCTAATAAATTTTGAATTAATCATTTGTCAATCTTGGACCACTTTATGTATTCTTTATTTCAAAATGTCTACAAGTAGTTTTTCTTATTCCTATTGCAATCTTGTGTTAAAGTCCCTCCAAATCACACAGGATCTCTTCCCTATGACAGTCTAGTGGCATTTGTAATTTCATTTCAAGAAGATCCTTCATCTAGTGATGAGATAAACAATTTAAAATCACTTCACTGTCATTTGTTGATAAATATTATCTGTAAGCCTTTGAGTGTATCTTAGGCATGAGGAACTAGGGTTCTTTCATGTTTTATTGAGTCTTTAGCTCGAGCCTTCATGTTAAATTCTTGGAGATTATGTGAAACCTCAAAATATGGGCCTCCATTGATGCAAACCTTCTAGTTGAAGGAATATTTTAGATATTCAAGCTTTCTATTATTTAGCTTTCCAATTATTGTGAAGTATCTCAAGATATGGTATAATCAATTTTATCCTACTTAATCCCCACCAAAATTATTCAAAAACAATGAATCCATCCTTAACTACCCCTATTTCCTGTGTGTCCACAAATGTATAAATTCTAAACCGCCAAAATATGCGAAGCAATCGGATTCCATAATGTCTTTAATAACATTATCCATGTCTAGGAAATATCACCATTCTTTGAAGTGACAACTGCAAGAGTTAAATTGTGGTGCATTGATCATATTTTCTCGTGATTCTCCTTTAGATTTGTGCCAAAAGGATATATTCATTCTCCTTCACCAAAAAGGTTACAAAAGCGGGTCCTCTCACCCTCAATCAAAAGGCATGGCCTAAAGCAGTGAGGATAGATCAAATACTTAATGAAAGTGCTATCAATTTATTCGATTCCCGAGTGACAAAGATTCAGACTAATCCTCTCTGACTACAAAATGACTCAAAATAAGATCTCTCTATCTCTCGTTGTCTTGCTAAATGTGATACTACTCGATTTCCAAGGGATAATTAATTTAGATACCAACACTAGAATGACGTCGTGTGTCGTGGGACTATTTGAACAAAGGTGTACATGTGCACCGACCACGGTAATTTTTCTTACATGATCTAAGTGTAAATACGTTGTTGAAATGTCATCTTGTGTCCATATTTGTAAGAATCAAGCAAAGTTACAAGTTCTGTGTGAAATATTTCTAGTTTCTATGGTTGGTTTTTGCACTAAGTTTACATCATCAATGTTAAATATGGGTAAAGGAAGGCCAGATCTGTGAATCTTTGCATGAATTGTGTTGAAAGACATTTGACAGATCAGTTTTAGTGCATTTGCACAACTAAGGTGAAAATCCTTAGTGGAAATTCCCTATTGAATGAATTTTTGATAAATACCAGTGTCCTAACCTCTTTCAATTGCAATTTATCACTAATCTTTGCAAATCTGGAAGGAAGAAGATATTTATTCACTAGAGACCCTGCCAGAAATCTGTTTCTAGAGCTGGGAAAGATGATTTAAATAGGAAGAAGAAGAAGAATCTAGAAAGTTGTTGGAGATTAGAATAAAGAAGGAGTTATCAATTGTGGAAATTGATCGATGTCATTGAATATTTCCATACTTACTCGAGTGATTCCACAATCGGTAGTATCTTTGTAAATCTGAATTCTCCAACTAGAGAGGGTCCTTTTTTATTTGAAATATTTGCATCTCATTTTTTCCTATATTCTCGCAAAGTGATAAGATCTTCTAAGAAACAGATTTTTAGAGAACATCCATTCCGAGAATCGTATTCCTGTGTCCCACGAGACTTCTCACTCCTCATTATTTTGTTTATCCCGTAAGATCACCTCCCTACAACAATATGGCCCAACGCCCACCCCTGACCTTCATTTTTGTGAACACTTTTGGTCCTATAGATTTTAGAGGTATGGCTAGATATCCAAATGTTGTGCCCTTAAGATGTTAGTGTAGATTGAGCAACAGGGGCGGAAGCCTAATAATATTTTATTAAACTCAATCAACAAACCTTACAAAGAATGGGCTGCAATATTTATAGATATTACATAGCCAAATATAAATAGGAAACTAAGTTGCACAGGTGCAACCATATTCCAAATTACATTAGCTTCTAATAACATCTAGGAAGCACAAATGAATAAAAACAAATATACTGTTAAAACAATATAACAACATCCGTGAAAGACAAATATGGTTTAGAAACCATATAACAATACAACAAAAATATGGTTTATATTATAACCATTATTATTTAATTAATAAAATTAATTAAATAATTATACCATGCATAATTAAACTAACATTCCCCCCCTTAATTGTGCATTGTCTGAAGAGATGAGGAGAGGAACTCTCTGAACAACTAAAACTTGTCACGTGCAAGTGATTTTGTGAAGATATCTGCCTGTTGTTCAACAGGTTGGAAAAAATTGAAGCTGGATGTTGTGCTTCAACACATGTTCACGTATGAAAGGAACCCGAACCTCAATGTGCTTTGTTCTCTCATGAAATACTAGATTGAGAAAAAGTTTGAGAACACCTTCATTGTCAACATACATGGTGGTTGGTTTGTCATGTGGTATTCCAAGTCCTTCAAATATGCGACATAGCCAAATCACTTCACAGACAACTTCTCCTGTAGAACGATACTTGACTTCTATGGAAGAGCGAGAAACAAAGTGTTGTTTCTTACTTCCCCATGATATTGGTCCAGATCCCATAAAGAATACAAATCCAGAAAGTGGATTTTTATCATCAATATTTCCTACATGATTTGAATCTGAATATCTTGACAAGAAGAAGTTGTCATTCTTCTTGTATTCTAGACCAAGATCCACTTGATCCTTTGAGATATCTCAAAATGCACCTTGCTACTTTCCAATGACAAACTTTGGGTTCTTGCATGAACCTGGATAGATAGCTCACTGCAAAGCTGATATCTGGTCTAGTCTAGGTTAGGTAAATGAGACTCCCGTTAGTTGCCGATAGAGAGTGGCACTTACCTCAGGAGATGGATCTGAACGAGATAACTACAATCTATTCTCCATGGGTGTAGCAATTGGTGTGTAATCCATCATCCTAAACTTCTCGAGTGTAGTCTTGGTATATTTCATCTAAGAAACAAAAATATGATTCTCTTTCTGCCACACTTCCAATCCAAGACAATAGTGCATCAGCCCAGATCGGTCATGTCAAACGATCGATTAAGATATTTCTTCATTGCATCAATCATCCTCACTGAACTACCAATGATGACTAGATCGTCGACATAGAAAACAACAATCACCATCTCCCCCTTGTTTTTGAGGTAGAGATTGGGATCATATGGATTTATAAAAATCCATGTTGTACGAGATGCTCATCAATCTTGATGTACCATGCCCGGGTGCTTGTTTGAGGCCATACAAAGATTTCCTAAGTCTGCATACCTTTTCTTCTTGACTAGGTACTACATATCCCTCAAGTTGAGTCATGTAGACTTCTTCTTGTAAATCTCCATTTAGGAAGGCACTTTTTACGTCCATTTGGTGAACTTTCCATCCAAACTAAGTAGCTAGAGCAAAAATCATCTTGATTGTTTTGATCTTAGCTGTGGGAGTAAATGTCACCTCATAGTCAATGCCTTCTTTTTGTGCATACCCATTTGCTACAAGTGTTGCTTTGTACTTGTCCACTGTCCCATCTTCTTTTTATTTAGTTTTGAATATCCATATGCATCCAATGGGTTTCTTTCTTGGTGGAAGATTGACAAGTTACCAAGTGTTATTCTTCATCACCGATTGATATTCGAAATCCATGGCATCTTTCCAAGCTTTTGATCGTAGGGATTTCTGGACTATAGAGGGCTCATCTGATTCAATAACTCTACTCATAAAGCAAAATTGACTTCTTCCCTTGCTTTACTTTTGTGAGTTCGTGGTCCAGGGGTGGATGTATCTGATGGAGCATCCAATCTTGCATCTAGTAATGTACTTGTACACCATTTAGGCATACACTAAACTATTCCCATGGGTCATGGTTCTATCCAATCAACACCATCATCCCCATCATTACTTTCATATTATGAGGGAACATCAACTTCAATTTTTACAACAGGTGAAAAATCTACATCTTGTGAGTCTAGGGGAGGAGTCTCTGCTTCTTTATTCTCAAAAAACTCAACATCTCTGCTGGTGTAGAATTTTCTCATCTTAGGATCCATCAATCTATACCCAAGAGTCTCTTCACTGTACCCAATGAATATGTGTTTTTTTACTTCATGTCCAATTTATTTTTGTTCTGTTTGGGTATGTGCATGCTTTCTTTGCACCCAAATACGTTGAGGTGTGCAATGGATGGTTTCCTTTTTGACCATGCTTCTTGTGGTGTTATTCCATCAAGAGAAGTTATGGGTGCTCTGTTCAAGAAATACACTTGCTTCTTTGCAAGTCTAGAATCATCAATCATGCATCGCACCATTTCCATGATAGTATGATTTCTTCTCTCAACAACACCATTTTATTATTATGTGTGGAGGAGGCATTTTTGACGAATTCCGTGAGTTTCTAGGTAGTCTCGAACTCATCACCGGTGAATTCCCCCTTGATCTGAGTGGAGAGTTCTGATGTGACGACCAATTTCTTTCTCAACTGCTACTTTGAAATTTTTGAAGGTTTCAAACGCTTCACTTTTCTTGTGAAGACAGAAAATCCACATTTTCTCGAATAGTCATCAACACAAAGCATGAAGTACTGGAACCCATAATGACTTGGCTACATCGGACCACAAAGATCGGTATGAACTAGGTCAAGTTTACCATGAGCTCAAAATGTACTCCTCTAGAATGAAGCTCTATGTTTTTTCCTGCTAGGCAATGAGGACATTGTCTCTGTATCCTTCTAAAGAGATGGTAGCCCATGTACCATATTACACCGGCAAAGTGTTTCAAGATATTTGAAACTTACATGACCAAATCTTCGATGCCACAATTGTGTTGAGGTGGAGTTCTTAGCCACAAGTGCTTGATCATCTCTATGAAAAAAATCAAGTTGGAACATGCATCCCACATTGAACAATTTTGCAATTATTTTTTAGCCTCTTGATTTATCTTGAATCAAAAAAATTTATTTCCGGATTGACTATCAAAGTAAATTTTCAAATTGTGATGTAGGAGTTGACTAACTAAAAAAAGATTCTTTGTCAACCCAGGGACATATAGGACATTTGATAGTCTACATTTATGTGAACCAAGGGGTAGAGAAATGTTCCCAATCCCCTAAACTGTATATGAAGAATCATCTCCCAACAAAACATGATTTTTTGATGGCGTGTCCCTCATTAAAATAAACCAGTCTCTGTGACCAGTCATGTGTCGAGTGGCTCCCGAATCAACATACCAGACATCACTAGATGACGTGGATGGTTCACTTGATCGAGCAGTGAACAAGAACTCTTCATTATCTAACTATTCTTGTTACTCAGCAATATTACCTTGTTGGTGGGGTATTCTTTTCCCCTTTTTCTACCTATGATTGTTGTTAGAATGTCCCTTGTAAAATTGTTGTTGTTGTGGTCTAGAGTTGCTTGGATGAACCTTTCTTGTAAGTATTATACCAACAATCTTGTAGGTTATGTCCTCTTTTGTAGATTGGACATTACTTCTTTTGTTGTCTGTCCCCTTGATATTGATTTTGATTTTGGGACTTCTGATAGGAATTAGGTTTTCCTTTACCTTTTCCTTTCCATTTTTGATGTGAAGACAATGACTGCTCTTCTTTATTACCCTTAGTGTGCAATTCTTCCTCTTGTTGCAGCAGGTTTACCAGTTTCTCAAAACCAATTGTAGTATCTGACACGTTTAGTGTTGTGAAAAAAATGTGGTAAGAAGAGGGGAGTGCTCTCAGAATAATAGGAACGAGAGCATCATCTGTGACTAGTTATCCCAAGGCTAAAAGTGAAGCCCTCAATTCTGTAACTCTTCTTAAGAAAGCTTCAATTTTCTCATTATGCTTGAACTTTAGTGTATGTAACTGACTCTACAAATTGAGTATAACATTCTTGTTCTTGGCCTCGTATACTATGCTCAATTTATCCCAGGCTTCTTTCACTATTTTGGCATCTTGAATGTGGGGTTGTACATCATCAGACACTCCAAACAAGATGATGAGTTTGGCCTTCTGATTTTCTCTATCAAACTCTTTCGTTGTTGTGTTGTATCGGTGGTTGATCTGGTCGAGTACCATTCACAACAAGCTAGATTTTTCAAACTCAAGTCATGTGTCTTGATTTTAGTCTTACATGCAGCATAGTTTTGTCCTCTCGAGTAGTTGCGAATCTGGAAGAAAAAATTTGGGGGTATTGGTTCCCATTTTGTAGAGATCACTGACAGGGTTTGGCTCTTATCACTCCAGGTATTAGGTCTCCCAATCTATATACCATCATTTCGATATACCAAACCTTTCTATATACGCGCCCTTCTAATATACCCTTCGATACATGGAAGAAGCTCACCCTTTCTATATACCCAGTGGTACGTGAAAGAGGTGTTAACATACATGAAATAATTCAATACATGGTACCAAGACAATACTGATGGGGCCTGTGTGATTATTGACACCGGCTCAAAGAAATATCCTCATACGCGCACATAACTTTGCTGTATACTTGGATAATTTCTCATTATGGATTTATGTCGTGTAATCATTCACGAGATGGATGGGATGGTTCATAGTGTGTGTCTTGTGACCTTATTACTCCCCCATCTATTTATAGGGACGATGCCCAGATGATGTTATTACAACTATATTAGGCGTTAAGTGCAGTAGTAGTTGCAACTACTTTACCCGTAAGAGCTTCCTAGAGGCACCGTATATACCGAATGCTGTGAATGAGATCTAGGATCTCGTGAGTGTTATAGAACCAATTTTTTATTGTTTTTTACTACAATTCTGCTAGTTTCGAGTAGTTACAAAGTTTGTAGTTGACTATGGCAACCTTTTGAAAATGCGACTGACAAAGGATCCACGTGGAGCTACATGCATCGATTGCAAATTTAGGGCTTCTTTTGCCCAAAAAAATGGATCTCCACTTGATTTTGATTTTCCTTTGGAAGCCACTTTATCTCCTTGCCTTTGTTTTGTTTTTGTTGTTTCCTTTGAGTTTCTTCACCATTTTTTTCTTGTTTTATGCAGGTCATGGTCAATTTGTTTGTTGTTCTTTTGTGTAGGTTCACGGTGTTTACACATTTTACATTGTTTTTAAATGCTACTGCAACTCGTGAGGCGGGGAAAACAGGGACGTGTGGAGGGAGGACAACTCGTGAGGCAAGGTCGATGCTTGTTCATTGTTTAAAATTCACATCCGCGAATGGCTTCACACCGTAGTTTCCTCTGCTATTCCAATGCAAAGTGGAAAATATTACTGATAGAAAACCAAAGATTGGCTCGGTTTCAATGAAAATACCCGGCTTTATCAATGCAACCAGCTCGGTTTCCCCAAATACAACAAACTACTAGATGTAGCAGTGACTAAAAACTCCTCTAATATTAGAGGTAAAACCCCTGGATGGGGAATTTTTTTAAATGTATATACACTGCAACAAATTTTTCCTAGTGTTGGGTGCACTAGTGCAAAAAAAATTTTCCTTCCAAACACCTGGAAGGAATAGGAGGATGTGGGGAGGCAGGGATGGGGCTAGGAGGTTACACGAGGCTACACAGGATCTCAAATGCTGCAAACACTTCTCCAATCTCCTCTCTCTCTCTCTCTCTGCTACTCTCTCTTCCACACCTTCACAGGTCCAGATTCTCACTCTGGTACCAAATGTAGATTGAGCAACAAGGGGAAGCCTGATAATATTTTATTAAACTCAATCAAAAACCTTACAAAGAATGGGATGTAATATTTATAGATATTGCACAGCCAAATACAAACGGGAAACTAAGTTGCAAATGTGCAACCATATTCCAAAATACATTAGCTTCCAATAACATCCGGGAAGCACAAATGAAGAAATACAAATATACTATTAAAACAATATAACAACATCCATGAAAGACAAATATGGTTTAGAAACCATATAACAATACACAACAAAAATATGGTTTATATTATAACCATTATTATTTAATTAATAAAATTAATTAAATAATTATACTATGCATAATTAACCTAACAATTAGAAATAAATTACCTAAATTTTACAGAAATAATGCCATTCTTTGGGGATCAACACTTAAATCTTTTTATCAATATGATGGAAGACTTTGAGATTGAATTTGAAGATGTGTACATAAATTTGTTTATTCATACTCTAGAGGAGGATGCACGGACTAGTATAAATATTTACTGATACAATTTCATTGATTCATGGACCGAGATGAAGAATGCTTTTAGATTGCGGTATGGAGATAAAATAGACCTAGGTTTATTTTATCGAATTTGAAAATATAAAAAAGAATCCTAATGAGTTTGGTCATGAATTCAATAAAAGGTTCAATAAGACCGTAAATAGGCTTCTGTGATTCTAACGCCAAGTGATGTTTCTTGTTTACTAAAATACTCTCGATGCTTTCAATAAGAAAGTTGCCTATTATTTAAGAGATAAGAACCCAGAAACATTGAGGCAAGCCTTCACCATGGATTTGCAGATTGAGAATAACATCAAGGCAATTAGAAAACCTCCTAAGAGAGAGGGCATCAAGATGATCAATCAAGAGAAGCCTCAGTCAAGTAAAGTTGTGGATCTAGAGGAGGTTGTAAAAAATTTGGTTGGAGCTATTAAGGAAATATCCTACAAACTGGCCAGGGTAGAGAAGGGGATTGACAAGGTTCCCGGTGGTCGGCCGAGCCACCAGTAAAGAAATATTTTCCAATCATCCTAGGGGTGATTAGAGATTTGATGATAGAGGCAAAGGACCCATAGGGTCGGGAAATGAACAGACCACAAGCCCATGAGAATAGAATTTTTCCCGATCCTTTGACTTGCCGGAGTTCTTCTTTGTGGAAGAAGCTAATGAAATTGAGTGGTGTGACAGATGTTTCTTGCCACATGCCCCATGTGATGAATAAAAAGAAGTTGAGGAGGTTGATGGATGACACCGATGATGATATGTGCGTGGTGGGGTGTTCTATAAGCTCACAACAAGGAGCAACTTCGATTGAATTAATCGGTGACAAAACTACTACAGATTTTTGGGATTGTATCCATCGGTATTACCCCTTCCTCCCTCTCATACTTTTAAATAGATATGGTACAAGATTTTAAATTTCCTAGTAATGATTTTGAATACTTAAGGGCACTAATGATTAAAAAGTATGATGGAGAAATCCCTTCGGGAGGATAGGAAGTTGTTAATGAATCATGTAGTTGGCCATGAAAAGAGTATAACACTAGGAGTAAATTTGTCAAAGGAACAGGCCTCGGTGCTAAACCAAAAACTCCAGCTTCTCACCAATATCTCAAAAGAAACTCCTACACGAAAGATACATCTGGAAAAGGCCTTGTTTCCCCAAACAAAATCGTATCCCCGCCCATGCTCGGACCATGAAAAATCCTTTCTACATGGATGAGTTTCACAATCTTCCTCCAAATGTTGCCTTGCCCAAATACGTTCCTTATAAAATTGCCAAAGTCTTGAGTCGATCAAGATTTATGTTCAAATTTTGAGCTTCTTAGGATTCTAAGCACAAGAAAAGGGCCTTTGAGTATTTGGGATTTAAAGAAGAAAATAATACCCAAGGTAGAAAGGTAAACGAGTGTTGAGACTCCTCCTACCATTTCGAGTTGAAAAAACCCCAAGTGCTTTAGAAGAATTAGATGAACCACAGAAGTATATTTGGGAACATCCTTAGTGAGTCCCAGCTAAATGTAGATCCATTTTCACCACTCTAATTATTAAGGACAAAGTTGTTAAACAATTGTATGTTTGATTACGGCATCATGCAATGTTGTGCCTCTTGATGTCATGAATGAATTAGATATAAAAGTGACAACCGCTTATGGGAAGTGAATTGCCATGGATTCTAGAGAGGTGCCAGTGGTTGGATGTTTCAAGGGTCCGATAGTGTAACTTGTAGCTTACCCGACAAGAACTTAAAATTATATGTTGTTATTGCTTGATTGCCCCGCCAAATGGGGAATGTTGTTGTCAAGAAAGTGGGTTCTTTGGTGTGGGCGGTAGTGTGCAAATGGATATGTATTTTTCCATTATTCCTATTAAGGGCAGCCTTGTAAATGTGTATGGAGAAAAGAAGATGCTACATCTCATTGAGGATCCCAATAATGCTTCCTATGAAGTGTTATACAATGACACTGATGCAGATAAATTTGTTGGATTTGCTTATGGTAAAGAGCACAAAATTGATCAATGCAAGTTTCTTAATCAAGTAGGTTCTCCTTGGACTTTGTTGTTTGATGGGGCTTGCTCTAAATTTGGAAATGGTGTTGGTATTGTTATGATATTTCTAGGCCAGGAAGAGTTTGTTTTCTCTTTTAACCTCAACTTTGAGTGCACTAACAATATTGTTGAATATGAAGCATTGTTATTAGGTTTGAGAATTACTTGAAATATGGTATTAGAGATATCATTGTTAAAGGAGATTCGAGCTAATTTTCAAACAGTTAGAAAACTATATGCAATAAAAAATCAGAGAATGAAGTAGTATAAGCATGCAGTCTAGGATTTCATTGAGATGTTTGACTCCTTCAACATAATACATCACAATAGGAAGAACAATACTCTAGCAGACAAATTGGCCGTATTAGGGTCCAAATTTGAAAATTATACTATATCCCCCTATTGTGAGTATAATGTTGAGGTATTGACTAGGCCATCTATTCCTGAAAATGTTAAACATTGGAAAGTGTTTGAAGATGATGCCCAGGTGCAAAGGTTTTTGTAGAACCAAGGAGAATTTGCTGATCAACGTATAGATTGGGAGCCAATGGTTTGTGTGGCTAATGGGAAGGAGACTCTATTTGGCAAATAAATCATTCAGTTGAAGACTAATACTATTCCTAGAGGTTTATTAGCACTTGAATAAAAATTTATAGTGTTGATTGCATTGTCAATGCACACATGTCACCTCAAGGGATGTTGAAGAGCACGACACAGGCACAAAGGATAAACCACATAAGATCTGGTTAGGGTAGAATTTGAGCAAGGAAGAAAAGTAGTACTACTTAACATTGTTGAAGAAATACCAAGACTACTTAGCATGGTTGTAATGCCTACTAAAACAACCCACTTGAGACCCAAGAAACAACCTAGGATTAGTTAGGAAAATTATGGAATAATTTTTTTTGTTTAAAGGAGTCTACTACCAGGTTACAAGGCAACAACTGCCACTAACAGATTCTAGAACAATTAAAATTCACTAGAACATAATTTTCCTTTATTAATAATTATTAGAGGTCACAAGGTCCAAAATTTAGGGTTAGAAGTTTCAATTAGGTTTAGAGGGTAAATTATCACCATACCCACTCTCTAACAAGCTTAGAGTTTCAACTTTATTTTTCACACTTAACACATTCAAAATTTCCTAAATTATTTTCATTGGATAGGAAATTTCCTCACCTTTCCAATGATATAAAGAAGTCCTCCTAACTCCTCATAAAACTCAAGTTATGGGCCGGCAGGCCTTGGGGTGAAAATTTTCCCCCAAGAGCGGGCCTATGGGCCTAGGGATGAGGTGGGTTGGCAAGTCATGGGGAGTCTTTACAAATTTTTCTTGTGTGGGGTGAAAAACTAATTTTGCACCCGCACCCCCATAGGTCTGCTAGGGACACGTGTCGAGATCTGGTTGGCGCGCTGAAAAGACACGCCAGAGAGACACATTTGAATCATGACTTTTGGGTTAGAAAGTGCAAAGGTAAACATTTCGTGTGCCTCATTAAACCCAAATGATGCCCCATGTCATCATGTTATTGGCTATAGGTCGACGGGCCATCGAATATCTTTTCAACCTTAAGATTTTCAATTTAAAATTTCAAATTATCAAAAGGTTGTGTGCCTCCAGCGATGCCTAAGGCTGCCATGTGTCAGCCTTTCATTGGTTGTGGGCAAGCGGGTTAGCGGAGAGATTTAAGAAATTTTCCAAAAATTTTAAAAATATCCAAGGAAGAAAAAGTATCTGGGCCTCCACCATTGCCTCATGAGGCCACGTGGTAGCCTCTGATTGGGCCGTGGGGCTAGAGGGGCGGCAGAGAAAATTTCAAAAAAATTCCCAAAATTTTTCTTAGTTTTTAAGGGAAAATTTCAGGCCACGGGCCCGCCAAGGAAAAATTTCCCAAAATTTTCCGCCAAGGAAGGAATATTCAAAGGGCTATAAATTTTTCTAGAAAGCTCGGTTTTGGGAAAATGAGGACTTTCTGAAATCTCTCGATGCCCTCTTTGCATAGGAATCATTAATTTTAGATTTTGATAAAGTTTAAGGGGTCAATTTTAAGAAAATGGCCTGCAGGATTTTTAAAAGCAAACTGGTAAATTTTAACTTATAAATTTTGTTCAATTTGATCTTCTCCTTCACTCAACATGCCAAAAGACATGGAGAATTATTCTAAGAAGGATTTAGGATGCATTTGGAGGGTAATTTTGCTTGATTGATTTCCAATTCGAATTTTCCAACAATTGACAAAAAAAAGACTGCAAAAAGGTTTGGGCCCGATTTTGCAATGTTTTAAATTATTTCCTTAAGTGTTTTTGTCAAATTGAGTTCATTGATATCATAGCATACTAAATTTTAATGTTTCAATGTTGATTATTGTTTGTAGGTTTGAACTGTTCATTTTAGATAAATTATTTTCTAGTTTTAAATTTACAACAAAGATCAATTTCTAAAGGATCTGTTTATCAATTTCATCTTCCATATATGGAAATTTCATTTCTATTCTAGTCTAATACATTTAGTTGATATAAAAAAACCATTTAAAGGCTAAAATGTAAAGTCTGGTTTCCAATTGTCATATTTTCAAAAGAACAAAGTAATACAATTCCTTTCATACGTATTCCTTTCTTTCAACCAGAGATTTCAATAACATTTAAAAATCAGATTTAAATGCAACAATGCAAATGAAGAAAGGTATTGCAATCCTTTTATTGATTTCAAATATACAACTTTACATCTTTCAATTTCTTGAATGTAATAACAGATTTCAATTTCTTTCTTTCAAACTTCAAAATTCATCATACAGATTACATTTCCTTCACATTCTTTCAAAGCAAAAATAGAGTCTATTTCTTTGTTTTCATTTCACTTTACAAATTTCATAATCCATACAACATCTTTCCATTTCAAAACATTTACAATTTCATCCACTTCAAAGTGGGAAAGGTTACAAAGAATTCTCATAAGGTACTGTCAAACTGTATTTTCCTTTGCTCCAGAACAGCAACATGAAGATCCTCCATTTTCAATTTTGATCACAACAAAGGCAGGGGAAAGGAAATGCTCTCCACCCAACCAAGACATCCAATGAAGAGGAGAATCCATCCTTCTTCATTGGCCCCCGAGCCCCAACCACAATGCAATAGAAGGTGTGATTCAACTCATGGAAACAACATGCTTCCACAAAACATACACACAACAATCTTTCAACATGCACATTTCAAATTAAAAACACAGTTCAAACAACACAATAGTTTACAACTACATTGAAACATTAAGACAGAACTCAGGCTTCATCATGCAAGCCAAAGGAGCAAGAGCTATGGGGGAAGCTGCTTATGCCTCCCAATGGGAATTGGGCATCCACCTGTAACAAACCACCAATATAATTCATCACACATATCCTTATGCCCCCACAATTTTCCTTATGTGCCCCATAGCGTAAGAAATGCAATCTATTTATTTTCCATGGTGGATCCCAATCCCAAACTCCCTCCATAAAATTTTTGATGCCATTGGCATTCCCTTATGCCCCCCACATGGATTCCCCATGGCCTTCTCCTATGCCATTCCTATGGCAGTCTACCCAAACAGCTAACAACCACACAAAACATTCATCATTCACACAAACATAAAAAGAAATAAAAGCATAAATAAGAGCTAAGCTCCTACCTCTCCATGGTAGATTTTGTTCCAAAACAACAAGCTTTCAAAGTCAAAATATAATCCCAAAATCAGCAACCAACAAGCATGCAAAGTTCTCCAATCTCCTTCCAAAAGCAAGAGCTCCAATCCACAAGAAAATTCACCCCAAGGAAGCATGCAAAATGTTTCAACAACCCAAAACAAAGAAAAGAGTTTCAATTTTATAGAAGAGGGAAGAGGAGAGGATGAGGTGGATCCATGTAGGATGCCACATCACACATCCTCAACTCCAACACAAAAGTCAAATTTCATTCTCCAATGCACAATTAAGAGGTGGGTGAATAATATGACAAATAACTTACACACTCCAAAAATCCCACACCCCAAAGGACTAAATTAAATAAAATGTAAGAAGAGTGCAATTAAAACATGCAACTTGATTTATAAAAATGCATTAAAAAGGTCTAAAATCAACCCTCCAACCATAGGTATGGTTGGTAAATAAAATTAAGAGGTATGGGACAAGTTTTACTTGTCCCACAAGCCTCCAAAACAGCCTCCAAGGACAAATTCGAGTTTCCAAGGAGGTGGAGTGTTTCATACTCCAAAATATGACTTACACAACTCTTAAACAAACTTACACATCACTTACCACATTTAATACAAGAGCCAACAACTTCTATAATTACTTTCTTATATCCCAAATTGATTGATTTATTTATTTTAACAATATGATTACTCACATTAATTATCCACAATTAAAAGTATAATGAAAAGGGTAAATGCATCACAAAAATAAACACATGCAAACAATAATAAAAAAGAACCACATTAATAAAATACAAAAGTCCCCTTGGCCACATTCAAAGGTGAGCCCCATGGGAATCCCTAACAAAATGAACATACATAAACAAATACAGTTGTCATGGTGACCTTGTTGGATTCATCTAGAATTCCAATGTGGTTGGTCTCCAATTCTCGATGTTTGTTGTGATATTTTAACCTACAAAACACAAATACATCCTTCAGCCTCATGGCCATATCAGAACATCCAAAATGAATATAAATATAATTCCAAAATCATCTATATAAATGAATCACAACAACATCAAAGTAACAACTATATCATTTGTAATTTAATCAACAACTATATCATCATCAAATAATTTCCATTTTCTAGGTTTACTCAAAATATCAAATATCACATGTCCGAACAACATCTATAATATAACCATGTCAAATAGTATACCAACATCAATGTATAAAGTGTCTCTAATAATCATCATGCATCATATATAATCAAAGTCAGCAATAATCCATGGTCTCACATCTAACATCATACTAAATCAAAACTATAAAAATGTCCATCATATAGTCTACAGTGTCATGATCAGTATCAAAAGATGTCAAAGGGAAGTGGGCACTACTGATGGTATTATTCTGAATTAAAAGCATACAAAGAGGATCTTTTCTAGCATGAAATTCCCTTACAAGCTTCTGCTAAGCCATTTAGGAAGAAATAGAGGCCAATCAATCCACTCCTTTCCTTGAAGATGCAAGAAGAACTGAAAAATTTGAAGGATGGAGGAATCATATAACCCACAAGGTACTCATCATGGGTTACAAACTTAGTACCTGTCAGAAAGAAGAATAGATATATAAGGTTGTGTGTGGACTTTAGAAACCTAAATAGAGCATCAATGAAGGATAACTATCCTCTGCCAAATATGGACAATATGTTACAATTGGTTACTAGTTCGAGCAATTATCCACCTTGGATGGTCTTTCTAGATATAACCAAGTAGTTGTGAAGGAATTAGAGAAAATCAAGACTGCATTTACCACTCCTTGGGGAACATATGTATATGTCATAATGTCTTTTGGTCTAATGAATGTTGGAGCCACTTTCCAAAGAGCAATGGATGTAGCTTTCTCTAGCTATATTAATGATTTCATTGTGGTATATCAAGATGATGTGACTGTTTTCTCTAGAAAAAGGAGTGACCACCTGTAACACTTGGAAAAAATGTTGTCAAGATGCAGGGAGTATGGTATTTCACTTAATGCCAAGAAGTGCCATTTTAGAGTTCAGAAGCAAAGCTACTTGGACACATTATGTCAAAGGAAGGGGTCATGATTGATCTTGAAAGGGTAGAGGCCATCAGCAAAGTCCCTATTCTAAGAACCACGAAGGGAATTCAATCCTTTTTTGGGTAGATTAATTTTATTAGGATATCTATCTCCAACTTTTCTGAAATAACTATCCCAATCACTAGCATGATAAAGAAATACCAAAGTATCAAATGGTAAGAGGAAGCTATTCAAGATTTTGCTGGGATCAAAGAAGAATTAAATAATGTCCCTGTTTTAGCAGCTCCAGATTATAAGAAGGCTTTGCAAATGTTTTATTTTGCTTCAAAATTACTATTGCATTTGTATTGTTACATGATGGATGATGAGGAGCTGAAAGACCAATTGGATTTTTCAAGTAAGGCATTACAGGAGTTGAGCTAAAATATACTATCATGAAGAAGCACACATTTTCTTTAGTAAAAGAAACAAAGGTCATCAAGCCATATATTCTAAGTTCCAAGGTCATTACTTATGTTCCCACACACTATGGTGAAAGATATCCTATCGAAATGGAGGTTTCAAGAAAAATATGCCGATGGGTAAACAAATTGTAAAAGTATGATATGGATATCCAAAAAAAAAAAAAATTGGTCGAGGTTTAGGCCTAGAAAAACTTATGGCGAAAATAAATCAGAGACAATTTAGGTAAATGAAGTTGAAGAAGAAAGGTGAATGATCTTAAAAAATTGATAAATTTTGAATGGTACAAGGACATCATTTTTACCTCAAATATTTACAATGCCCTAGACATTTGACCAAGAATCGAAAAGAGAACTTAAGTTAGCTTCCCAAAAATATGTCATTACTAATTTTGTGTTATCTTGGAAGAACCCCGAGGGAGTTCTCTTAAGATGCATTATCGAGGATGAAACCCCAAAATAATTGTTGATATCCATGGAGGAGATTATGGGGACATTTTCTGGAAGAGTCACACTCATAAAATCTTAAGGGCTGGTTATTGGTGGCCAACTCTTTTCAAGGATATAACTCTATTGGTAAGAAGATTTGAAAGTTGCCAACACTTTTCTGGAATACTGAAAACTTTAGGATCCCTTCTTTTGTATCATGTATCAGTTGAAGCCCCATTTAGGCAATGGAGAATGGATTTCATGGGGGAAAATTCTAATCCTTCAAGTGAAGGCCATAAGTGGATACTAGGGGTCACATATTACTTCACCAAGTAGGTGGAGGAAATCCCCACCAAGAAGGAAACTCATCAAATTGCCATGGATTTTGTCTTGAATCATATCATTTGCAAATTTGGGGTACCTGCTAAAATAGTTTCGATAATGCCATGAGATTTTGAGCTAAAGCTTTGGTGGCCATGTGCCATGAATATGGGATCAATTCGACATATGATTCCAACTATAATCCCCAAGGAAATGGAAAAGAAGAGTCCAACAATAAAAATTTGTTGAATATAATTATAAGAACTTTGGAGTTGAACAAAAATAAGTGGGGTTAGTAGTTGAAATTTTTTGTTTGGGCTGATCAAATCAATGTTAAATGAGCTACTAAAAAAATCCCATTTGAGTTGGTGTATGGAACTCAAGCTCTGCTGCCCCGCATATGCAATTGTCTTCTTTTCAATTTCTTCAACAACTAGAAGATCAAGAGGTTAGTCCCTATGATGCTTGCATAAATTAGATTGTTGAGTTAGATGGAGAAAGAAGGGCATCCCATCATAGGCTTGTGAAACTCGGAGAAAAATTTAATAATTTGTTTGATAATAAAGTGAATCTAAGAGCTTTCAGTGTGGGAGATCTTGTGCTATTGTGGAATAGTAGGCACAAGGATAAGGGAAACTATGGAAAGTTTGATGCATTGTGGATGGTCCCTTATTCAATTGACATTCAAATTGGTGAACATACCTTCTTCTTAAAATAATTAGATGGGGAATTTCTTGAATTTCCTATTAATGACATGCATTTGAAACATTTCCTTGATTGATTTCTTAGAATCAAGGTATACTCCATTGTACAGTGTATAGTATTTTGGTTTCTTTCTGCTTTTTTGTTTTTCTGTTTTTGTTTATCTTGGTCCTCGCGACCACTTTGTTGGTTTCTTAGTTCGTCCTTGGGGGTGTTGGTTATTGATTGTTCTTCTCTACAAGTTTGTTCTTTGACTCTGTCACCCAATGGTTTCTTTTGGCACTTTTTCGCTATTTTTTCTTATGGCACTTGGCAGGAGTACCTATCCCGAGTTGGAGATGATGTTAGTGCTCAATTTTATCTCACCATGTTTGTCCTTGAAATTCTTCACTTGCGGGCTCGACATGTTTTCTATCTCCCGCATTAATGCATGAAAGCTATGTCCTTCATTTGGTCAGCAATGATTAGTCCCTTCCTTTGGTCAAGATCACTTTAAATCCGAGTTTGTTTTCTGCTCTTTGTCCATGTGAAAGAATTTGTAACTTGGGTGAAAACTCAGGTTTTTTCCTTTCTTTCATTTTCCACAGTCACGTTTTGTTTTCCCTGTCAATTTTTGTCCCAAATATCTATGGAAATGTGGTCTTCTCTAATTGGATGTGGCTTGGTGGATCACAGTTGGTATTTATATCATTTCAAAATCTATTTCCTTAAAGAAAGATTCATTTCCGGTGTAAATGGTGATTTTCCTGGATTTTACGGTTTGACGGTGTGTTTTTCCTGTCAAATTTACATCTCAGCATCTATGGAAATGTGGCCCTTTCTAGTTGGATGTGGCTCGGTGGGGTACTTTGAAACTCTAAGGTTTGATTCAACTCAAAGATTTTCCACGTGGAGGGTTGGGGCTCATCTAAAAATTACCCTTGTGGTTTGACTCTTGGAGTTGCATCGGGAGACACGTGAGGTTTCCGCCTTGCCTGCCTAGACTTAGAAATTTTTTTCATGCAACGGTGGAACTTTGGTGGACCATGGACATGTGGAGGGCTGATGCTAATTTGAGGATCTTCTTCAAGGTCCCACCTTAGCAGCTTTGATAAGGGGACATGTGGTGAGACCGCGCTTGTTTGGGGTCTCCGCTATGGGTATCATCTCAAAATTACGCTAGGATACATGTGGAGGCTTCCAGTGGCTCCTCTTTATACTTAATATTTTCAAGCAAATTTCTAAAGGCTCAGGACATGTGGAGGGACCACACCTATTTGTAGACCGGGACCCTAAATTTTATTTTGAAGAAGTGCCGAGGAAAGTACACTTGAGGCTTCGCTCACTCTTCCCTTGCTTGGACTTTTCAATAGCCAAGAAAACTTTCTAGGACCCTAGACATATGGTGCCTTCCACTAGTCCTTCATCTTTTTCTACAAAATTTGTCGGTCAAACATGTGGTGATCCCGTGCTTGTTTGGGGTCTCCATTTTTGGGGACCATCTCAAAGTGTGCGATTGAGACACGTGGAGGCTTCCACTGGATCCTTT